>CM068966.1:81574722-81589987 GCA_035128595.1 Eptatretus atami
AGTCTTTGAACAGACGGGACAAGAGCTATAGTTCACTTGTTCAAAGTTGATTTATTACAGTCCAGGAATCTTTTTCGGTGATCAGTTACTTCTTGTAATGGGTACTGCTTTTGCTCCTCATCACATGTAATAAGACTGTTGTACTCATTCGCCAGGGCTACACCACGCTCTGCACAGTCATTCACAACTTTCAGCTTGCTGACGATAGTACGGCTCTTGACGAAACTATCTTCAGTTTCCCATTGATCTGGGTCTTTGTGCAGAAAGTCAGAGTTCCAAATGCAGTACATCAAAAAAAACTTCTGCTTCTCGGAGATGAGATATCTTCCAGTTTTCGGCGCATGATATCATTTCTGGTGAACAACAGCATCTAAACAATAAATATCTCATACGTACAACAAGCCGTGTCAGTACAAGACCAAAAGACAATTTCATGTTGAAAATGGAAAATTTTTCCCATTTTGAGCCACATTTCGGGACATATGTAACACTTTTTTGGGATCAAAAACATTTTTTTCGTGTCATTCACGTTCGAACCAACCAGTAAGCACGCAAAAATTTCATGAAAAATATTTCTGACAAAAATACAAAAAAAACATAAAAATGCACATTTTTTACAATTTTTGACAGCTGGTAACAAACCCCTAGACAATTTCTTTTCGGGTTCTTATTTTTTTAATACATTTTTTCTCATAAATTCGGGTTAGCACCTTGAAATTTCCGAAAAAAATAAAATAAGGACAGAAGACCTAGTGATCAGGATGTAAAATGAAGTGAAACACCCAAAAAAGGATATTTTATTACACGTTGTTGTTGTTATTATTGTTGTTGTTGTGGTGGCTGTGGTTGTTGTTTGGGTGTACCTTTAATATATTATCGTAATATATATTTTTCGATTGTTTCGAGAAGTATTACTAGATATGATGTTGTGTGCTCCTTACGTATCCATCATGCTTTATTCTAAAGGGTTCCTGCTGTCGTGGAATAATAAAAATGGGACCGTGGGAAGCACTACATGCAGGTCCAAGTCAAAAACACAACACACACACACACAACACACACACACACACAACACACACACACACACACCTTTAGTAATGGAAGATTCAAAGATTCAAGACTTTCATGTGCACAAGAAGGAAATGCTTGAATGTTTAATTCGTTTGATCAACTGTTATTACCATGTGGGATTGGAAGGAAAACTCAGATAGCACACTGACTCATCTTGGGCAGCCAAGTCTGGGGTTCGATTCCCGACATGACCATAAACTGTCGGATCGGTGTATTGGAGGGCGGGCATTCTGTATTCTTCTTGCGTACGGCAGCTTGGCTGCCGGGTGGCTATCATTTTTCGTGGGCGCGACTGTGCCGCAGATGCTGTGCCCCGAAACCAATACATTAGTAGTCATTTCGCCAACCTCAGAAGGATGACAGGCTGTCAACCCCACCTGGTGTTAATTCACCGGACAGCAAGGCTCGAACTCAGGACCCTGAGATCCCAAGTCAGCCACGCTCACCACTAAGCTAACACCACTAAGATACCAAGCCAACCACCCTAACCACAAAGGCAACACCATGTAGGGCGTTTTGTACCAATGAGTGTGACGTGGGTGTCCAATATGCTCCAACTTATTTGTGAATGTTAAAGATTCCACTGCAACTCTCAAAAATGATGTCATCAAAGCTTTCATTTATTTCAATTGAATTATATATTCGAACACTGGGAGAACACAAATCACATTGTTGGCACTTCTAGAAACCTTCCGTTTAGCAATACTTGGACAATTAACATCATCAATGCCTGGTGTAGTGTTGGCTTCATGGTGAGGGTGTTGGGCTTGGGATCCCAGGATCCTGAGTTTAAATCCCCCTTGGCTGTTGAATTAATACCAGGTGGGGTTGACTCTGCCTGTCATCCTTCCGAGGTTGGCAAAATGAGTGCCAGCTTGCTGGTATCCTGTGTTGGAGTGGCGACCCGTCCATTATTGTGCCCAATAGCCAAGGAGACTGCTTCGGCAGCACCAATTCTCTCTCTCTCTCTCTCCTCTCTCTCTCTCTCTCTCTCTCTCCTCTCTCTCTCTCTCTCTCTCTCTCTCTCTCTCTCTAGGGTAAGGTGATCTATACTCACCCTTTAGTTTACTTATTTTTTGACAAAATTTAAAACGTTGTTATGGTCCAGGCTACTCTTAGTTTTGACCCCAGATGACGTCATCGTACACAAAACCTTTAGAGAGGCTTTTCTCGTTAACAGCTTGTAAGATTTTTCACAGAAAACTTTTAGAATCACTTTACTCCTAAAAAAGGTAAATAGAAAGTTTGGTAAAAATAAAGAGGTCTCACCGTTTCCTTAATATCTACAGTAAGTTTATCCCTTGGAGTCTGAAGTTCGTGCACAGGTGAAATGCATGCGATTAATTACTGAAGGTTCAGGTGTTCCGTGAGCCTATTGGGAAAGAACCAATGACCAGTTAACCCCCCCCCCCCCGCACTGAGTTGTGTATAATCTGTTTTTGCAGCAATCCGATAAACTAATAAATCACAAGACAGACTCTGGGAACATGATAGAGTGTGTTACATACTTTGTGACCTTCTACATAACATGTGTAATAACAGTTTATGATAAAGGACTGCAATTAGCTAACTGTGTTTTGTGGTATTAGTGAACTATTCACAAGCAGTTATGTGTAATTAAGGTCCCTAACTTGATTGCTTTTTATTTTTTTTTCTTTATTTTATCATTTTTTTTTGGATATAATGCACAATACCTACAAGAAGGTGAGATGTGGGGAAATGGGTGGGAGGTGGTGGATATAAATTTGCACGAGGAAAAGGAGGGATGTAGAGGAGGCGATGGAGGGTTTGGGAGGAGAGAGAGTAGAAGAGAAGAGGAGATTTGTGGGAGGTACGAGTATGGTCGAAGGAGTAACGGCACACTACATGGCCAAAAGTATATGGACACCTGCTCGTCCAACATCTCATTACAAAATCATGGGTATTAATATGGAGTTGGTCCCCCCTTTGCTGCTACAACAGCCTCCACTCTTCTGATAAGGCTTTCCATGAGATGTTGGAACATTGCTGGCGGGATTTGCTTCCATTCAGCCACAAGAGCATTAATGAGGTCAGGCACTGATGTTGGGTGATTAGGTCTGGCATGCAGTTGGCGTTCCAATTCATCCTAAAGGTGTTTAATGGGGTTGAGATCAGGGCTCTGCGAGTCAAGTTCTTCCACACTGATCTCGATAAACCATTTCTGTATGGACTTCGCTTTGTGCATTGGGGCATTGTCATGCTGAAAACAGAAAGGGCCTTCCCCAAACTGTTGCCAGAAAGATGGAAGCACAGAGTTGTCGAGAATGTCTTTGTATGCTGTAGAGTTAAGATTTCCCTTCACTGGAACCGAGGGACCTAGCCCGAACCATGAAAAACAGCCCCAGACCATTATTCCCCCCCCCCCCCAAACTTTACAGTTGGCATTATGCATTCGGGCAGGTAGCGTTCTCCTGGCATCTGCCAAACCCAGATTCCTCCCTCAGACTGCCAGATGGTGAAGCGTGATTCCTCACTCCAGAGAACGCGTTTCCACTGCTCCAGAGTCCGATGGCGGTAAGCTTTACACCACTCCAGCCGACACTTGGTATTGCGCATGGTGATCTTAGGCTTGTGTGTGGTTGCTCGGCCATGTAAACCCATTTCATGAAGCTCTCGACGAACAGTGTTTGTGTGACATTGCTTCCAGTTAGTTTGGAACTTGGAGTGAGTGTTGCGACTGACGACAGATGATTTTTTTCCCAAGCTACGTGCTTCAACACTCGGCGGTCCCATTCTGCGAGCTTGTGTGGCCTACACTTCACGGCTGAGCTAATGTTGCTTCCAAACGTTGCTTCCAAATAACAGCACTTAAAGTTGACCGGGGCAGCTCTCGCAGGGCAGAATTTGATGAACTGACTTGTTGGAAAGGTGGTATCCTATGAAGGTGCCACGTTGAATTGAATTACATATGTGAAAACTGTATATAATTAGAATACAAATCGCATTCTTGTCACTTCCAAAACCCTTCCATTTAGCAGTACTCGGACATGTCGTTGTCGTTGTTGTTGTGTTGCCCCGGTCAGTTTCTGCTCGAACAGGCCCGTGGCACGGAGGTAGCCGATCGAACCCCAGGAGCAACCCAGAGATCCATCACATGGACATGCTAAATAAGGTGGTGTGTAAGGGTGATACAGTGTAAGACTGCTGCAATTGTGCTAAACTTCCGGAATTTTGTTTTCATGATCTTTTAAATCATTATTTTATTAAAATGGAAGTATAGACATAAACACTGCCAGGGGCATCGTGTTCTATGAACTCTCTCGGTGGGCTATAATTTTGTATGTTGGTAGATTATTTTGAGGATTTGCGTTGTATTAAACGTGTTAGTGGTCGTGTACCGATCCCAACATAGGAAGTGCACCGACTTCTTGATCTCATTGGCATTCAGGTGTGAACAAGCTGTGACGAATTAAGCTAATGAGTGGGTGTATAAATTGAGGTGGGACCCTTCCTGGGTATTTCAAATTCTCAAAAGCATTCGATCAGACCGAAGGCCTGGCAAGGGGTGTGTTCCTTTAGCAAGCAGCTTGCAAGATTCAAAGCACTCAAGCAAGCACTCCAACGGAACAAAGTTCTTGGCATAGCTTAACAACATCCTCAACTCCACGTCTCTTGAGTTGAACATTCCACTCCTGCAATTTCTGCCCACTCTCCACCACAATAGCTAGATCGTCTGCGTACATGATTTTTGTCAGAATGCCTCTCTTGCTAACCCTCATGCTCACCAGCTCCATCCCCATAATAAACTGCAGCGGACTGAGAGAACTTCCTTGCTTCAATGTGATGTTCACGCTGAACTTTTCTGACAATCAATGACCAACTGAAACTCTTCCCTTCATTCCCTCATACATGCAGCATTCATCAACTCCCACCTGTTTGATGGAGGTGGAAAACGTTGTCTCAGGCGTCGTTCTAGATGATCCATAAATACTTGATTGGGTTCAGATATGGTGACTGAAAGGCCATGACATATTGATATCATCAATGTCATGCTCATCAAACCATTGGACGACCACGCGTGCTCTGTGGATGGGGGCATTGGGGAGTCTCCAGCCATAATTATCGGCAACCAGGACGCACAGCATTTTTATACCTGACTCTCAGCATGCTGGGATGTTATTTGTTAATTAACAGCGTGGTCACACCTGTGTGGAAGCCTTTGCTTGGAGTCCTTCATTTACCCAGGTGTTTCCATTATTTTTTTTACACTACCTGTATTTACTTGAACACTGCAGGGTATCGTGCTCTGTGAACTCTCTAGTTGTTACTGCAATAACTTGTGATACACTGAAGGGATTTTTGACCAAACTTGGCATAACTATGCACTGTAATACGAAGATGAACGGATTCATTTTTGGCTTGAAAAGGTCACATCCTCTTTAATTGACAATCTGTGTTACTGTATTAACTTACTCCACTGGTCAAAATTTTTAGAAACACCCCCATTTTTCCAGTTTTTACTGAAATATAAGCAGTTTAATGTTTCAATGTACTCTGAAATTAAAGCATGGAACAAATAAGCAATTGCAGATAAAAAAGAAATCAAGGAATTGTTTATGTTGAACAAAATTTAATCTAAATTTTTGACTCATCAAAGTAGCCACTTTTGCAGATATAACAGCCGAACATACTCGTGGCATCTTTCTACAATGGAAATCAAACATTGTTCGGAAAGTTCTTCCCAACACTGTTGCAGAAGTTCCCAAAATGTGTTGCACTTGTCGGTTGCTTGCTTTCACCCTTCTGTCCAGTTCATCCCAAACCAGCTCGATGGGTTTACGTCTGGAGACTGTGCTGGCCATTCCATGATTTGAAGCCTACCGTCTTGTTCTTTTCTTCTAAGGTAGTTCTGACATAGCCTGGAGGTATGTGTTGGGTCGTTATCTTGCTGTAGGATGAGCCCCTGACCAACTAGGCATAGACCAGAAGGTATTGCATGGCACTCCAAAATGCTGTGGTAGCCCTTTTGGTTCAGGATGCCAGTCACCTGTGCAGGTCGCCGACTCTGGATCCAGCAAAAGAGCCCCAGATCATGACGCTTCCTCCTCCATGTTTGACAGTTGGTGTCACACACTGAGGAACCATCCTTTCACCTACTCGTCGGCGTACAAAACCCTGCGTGATGAACCGAAGATTTCAAATTTTGATTCATCGGTCCATAAACCTTCCAGTTTTCAGTAGTCCACTGGCGGTGCTTCATGACCCAGCCAAGCCTTTTTTCTTATTTTGCAATCTTAGCAATGGCTTTCTTACTGCCACTCGACCTGTCAAACCTGCAGCTCGAAGTCTTCTCTTCCAGTTGAAACGGAGACTTCCTTACTTCAACCAGTGTTAAGCTGTGCTTGAAGCTGCTGTCCTGTGAGCCGCTATCACGCAAGTTGTTGACTCTCAGAAACTTGTCTTCTGATTGTGTTTGGCTTTGGGTCTGCCAGACCTCTTCCTGTCAGAGTTTCCTCCAGTTTCCAAGTGCCTTTGATGGTGTTGGAAACTGTACTCACTGACACCTTGGCTTCTTTGCAATTTCTCTAAAGGAAAAGACCTCCACTTTCAAGGGTTATAATGGTCTGGCTGTCTTCCTTTGTTAATGTCTTTTTCTCGCCATTACGACAGCAATATACTACTTCCTGCAGTGCAATATTGTCCAAATAATGCTTCAGAGGGCGTAATAACACAGTCTGTTCCAACACTGCTTTTATACAGACAGAGGGTTTATAACTAATCAACAAAAGTTGACACCTGTTGGAATTGTTTGCATCAAACTTTCAAGGCTTAATTTACTTCCATTGCTGCAGAACAGCTGCAGTTGCTAACCCATTACTTCTTCCCTGAAACGGGCCTTTTTAACAACTCTGAAATTTACATTATTTTTCAGTTTTTGGTAACCTAAACTTTTTTTTAACCTCTGGCAGTTTACTGCATAGCTTGAACCATTTCAGGTTATTCACTGGACTTGAATTGCTTAAATTTCAGTAAAAACTGAAAAATGGGGTGTTCTAAAACTTTTGACCGGTAGATTATGAACAACTCCAGAGATTCCAACCATACTTGACACATTTACAGACTCTAATACAAAGATGAACGAATTCAATTTTGGGTTTAACAGGTAAAAGGTCATGTGCCCTTTGAAAATCATTTTGCAGCCCATATTGTTCTCGAGTTAGAAGCATCCGTTGTTGTCTCGCTTCTACTTATTTGTCCTTTCTCTCTCTTTGTCTCATTTTTCATGCGACCTTAATTTAGATCAAATGTCAGTGGGTTGACATCTAATGTGGGAAGAGGCATATCCATCGACACATCCGCATCAAATTCTACCTTGTGGTTCATCTTCTTTAACGCTGTCTGCACCTCCTCTCTCCTCATCTTCACTACTTTCACATTTCCCTCTACATAGCTTGGTACAGTAGTGCCAGCTCGCTGCTGCTGCTTCCTCCCTGGTTCAACAGCCCATGCCTTCATTACCTCTTCGCTCCCCCCCTCCACTTCCCCGAACAACTTCCCATCTCCATCCTGATCACCGTCCCCATCTTCACATCCTCGCTTACTCATTCCTTCTCGGGCCAATTTATAGATCATATTCTTTCCACCATCCTAATCTAGATTGCTGTACACATCTGTTCTATATCATTTTCTGCCTTATTCACAGCTCTTTTGCTGCTTTCTTCTTCTGTCCATACAAGCATAGGTCTATTTTTTAAAAAAATGCTAGGCATCAAGCAAGGAATCAGCATGCAATTTTTTTTTGAAGTCTTTGGTATGACGGGGCTAAGGTCGGATTTGAACCACCAACCTCCTTGACTCAGAGCGGATGGTCTTACAATTATGCCACAAAATCACAAAACCAATCTTCTTTGGGATTCTGTACCGCAGAATTCTTTGTTCCCTCTTCTCACCAGAAAGGCCTCTTTTAGTCTTGATAGACGCTGTATAATATAGTATGGAGGAATGTATGTGTTGTGTCACTAATAATCAATACATTATAATGCACTACATTCTCAGATATACCTTGTATTACAAGAACACCCGATGTAAGCACCAGCTCTCCATACCTCGGAGCCAAATGAGCTCGGTACACAAAAGTAATCATTCAAGGTCAGCACACCATTGTTGTTTATGGCAGTTTTCAGCGAAATGCTTCAGGCTGATATGGATCTTTGTTCAGTGTGGGTAGATGGGATTCTAAATGGGAACCTGAACTTTCAACCTTTATCTCAGAACTTCTCAGGCAGGGCGATTCATCAATGTGTGTTCCGTCCCTTGGATGGACATTAAATTTGCCACCGTGCTCTTTGTGAGGAGTAGGTGAGCTACTGCCGGCACCCTCACAAATTACAAACTCCTGCCCCAACCTAGAGAAGGTATTACATCAGTGCACAGCCGGACCCACAGCCTCGTGCTGTTTATGTAAGGAGAAGATGATCTCAGAACTTGTATCATGTTGGAATAGCCCGGTTTACTTCTCAGCGGCTCCAGTCGTATATGAACAATCCCTGAAGGAAATTAAAAAGAAAAGAAAAAAAAAGGTATGCATATAAATTTTTATAACCTGATTTAATAGTTTTTTAGAGGAACTTTACAGAAATATACATGTTCAGTTTGCAACAAACTACACAAACGATTCGTTTTTTAATAACAATGTATTTTCTTTTTTATCGTGAAATGATTAAACTGGGAAATACTGCATTCCACAAAATGGTGTACCCTAAGCTCATGTACAACAAAAATATTCACATTCCAGCTTTAAACCTTGCCTGTGGTTATCCGGGGCCATCGATTTATTACGTCTGGAAATTCGAAGTCCCACTCCTTTTCTCACACTCCTCTCATTCGACCTCCGAACGCATATGCTCCATTACTTGCCTCTTACCTTTGCTCCCTTATCCTGAAATTCCTCCCAAATTCCTCTCCTCATCCACCTCCTCCTCCTCCTCCTCCTCCTCCTCCTCCCTCGTGCCCCAATCCTTGCTTCAATCGCACTCCCCATACCCTCCTCTCTTCTATCTTTTCTCAACTTGATTTTCTCAATTCGGCATCCTACCCGTTCCGATAATATATAAAAGGCCCCTTGGCAGAGAAAGGAAAGATGTACATATCATCACGTTCTTGTTTGACCTCTTTATCATTCACACAGTGCAGTAGCCACGTCGGTCCTATACAATGCTTGGAGATCAAGCAAAATAGTTTGTTTTTTTCACATACAAAATGGAAGGAACCTTCATTGAAGTTGGAGCAAGAATCCACTCCTCTTCATATCATAAACACCCTTGGCTATTTTGACACAAACGGAATCCGTTCTGCTGCTCGCAGCAGTCCGAGTCTTCAGAATAAACAATACATGGGCGAAGAACACAGCAATGCCCAGCTGCGATGAAGCAGTGCGGGTGAACAAGGGAATCAGCAAATGGTGGTTTTGAAGCATTTGCTATCCGGAAATGGACTGCGACTTTCACACTTCCGTTTGTATGTCACTGTCATTGCCATTCAGTGGGATGGAGGTACTGGGGTTTTCCCACTCAATGCCAGGAAGTCTGTCTGTGAGTGCGGCTCCAAGTAGGGTGTGGACTAGAGCGGTGCATACTCTCCCATGTTACTTGCTGGGACTCTGCATGCCCTGCAGTCACAAAACAATTGGATACATTTAGCATCTACATACAAACCACTTTACTAACACACACACACACACACACACACACCACACACACACCCACTTACTCACCACAAGCTCGTTTCTTGTGATTCATCTGCTTTCTCCACTGATTGAAATTTCTGACTAAGTTCCTGAAACATTTCTTGATGTCTTTGCGTGTGCGCATTATTTTCTGTGGAAATGTGACACACATCAGGCTGCTCAGGAAAAGCAAGCCTACGATACATCTTTCATCTCGAATAGTAATAACAGGATTACAGGGAAAAAAAGGTAAAACCAGGAATGTTCCTTACCTCAAAGTCAACTCTGAATACCGAGGTTTTCTCCTCTGAAAAGACAAACAAAACAGTTTAGTATTTCCCCTTATGCCATTTTGGTCCAGCTGTCCTCACACTGTACCTGAGATTGTGGAAGCTCTCCGTTTGTGAAAGCCGAGATGATTTCTAGCCGGTCGTGATACCACATTTACTGTGGTACGGATTGTATTGGTGCCTAAATCTCAAAAACGGTCTCATAAAACCAGCACTTCCTTTTTTTTCTTATCGCAGAGGTCCATTGCCGGAAGAGGTCCACTCACATGTAAGCTGCAAATGCGTTACTGATCAACAAGGAGAGTAAGAAGTTTAAACTTTCCTACAACCAAAGTTGAAATTTTCTGATTGCAGATTATTAACTCCGCCATCGAAGATGGACGGAGGTTACTGTTTTCACCCCTGTCTGTTTGTTTGTTTGTTTGTGAACAGTATTAGAAAAACTCCTGACGGATTTCGACGAAACTTGGTGGGGGGATTAGGTATGGTCCAGGATCATCCATTAGATTTTGGATTGGTCCAAAGTCCAATATGGCCGCATGGCGGCCATTTTGAAAAAATATTTGAATTTTTGTTTTTGATTTCTACATGTTTAAGTGATTTCCCAACCAAAAAAAAAAAATTTGTTAGAGAAAAAAAAAACAAATTTTGCAACTTTTTTTTCAAAAAAATTTCGATTTTATTTGAAAAATATTTGAATATATTTTTTTACATTTCTACATGTTTTAAGTGATTTCCAACCCCCCCCCAAAAAAAAATTTGTTAGAGAAAAAAAAAACAAATTTTGCAACTTTTTTTCAAAAAAAATTTTGATTTTTTTTTTGGCATTTTACATGCGCCGTCGTATCTGTTTAGTTTATTCAATCGTGGTTCAGTAGAGTCTGATCCGTTTTGACCTACAATGAATAGGATATCAGGTTCACTTATGTGACCAGCAGTATTGGCGGCGGAGGTTTTGCACTCTACCGAGTGCTCCCCCTCTAGTTCATATTGCTTCCACGGTTTTTCGCTCGCCATTTGACTTGCCGCTCCTTTTATTATAGTAATGTAATGAGACTCAAAACCTCCATTAGTTGTCTGTAAGGACATCGACATACCCTATTGTCTTTTCATTATCCTTCCACCTTGTCTTCCTTTTTTCCCCCCCAAATTAGTTTTTTAATATATGCCCTCCCATCGACTTCATCCATATTCACATGTAGATACTCTCATCTCAACTTTTGACAGAGTGCCTCCTCGACCTCCTTTTATGGCATGAGACCCTCTCCATGATTGGTTACAGTATTTTGTTCACCCTCCCCCCCACCTCAAAACCCCCCAGCCTCTTGATGTCATATTCCATTTTGTTCTACCATCAGGACTGTTGTCCCCTAGGCAGAATTTTGGCGATCGATGCTTTTCTTAGTGGAGATGATTGATCGATCTGCCTTACCCCTTTTTCCACTTTATGTTGAAAAGTCCTTCATCGAAGTGATTAGGCTAGCAATGGCTACAATTGTTTAACTGATATAATGACAAGCTGGTCTCACACCTGGAAAAATTAAATGCAATGCAAACAAATGTCACATTCTTATTGTGTAGCTTTTGCAACATCCTGTAAACGAAGGCCGAATCCAAGGTCTGCTTGTTACTATCACAGGCAGTTGGTGGTTTTTATTTGTCCACTAACCTTCTACGAGTCTTTCTTCACCCAACCTCTCTTCTTTCTACTCGCAGTTCCAATCCCCCTCAACCCCACCTCTACCTCCCACCTCCCACCTCACCATCTACCCGCAAGTTGCACACGTTTCCACAACCCACACCTTATAACACTACATGCGCCTCAATTCCTTGATCCCACCTTTCTCTTGCTGTGGCTCCCTGCTTTGTTTCTCATGCTCTTCACTCCAGTTCTTTGAAGTCCATTGCCATCTCTATTTATTTCTGCCCTCCGCGAATTTAACGTCTTCTGATCCCTTTTTCACTTTTCCACTCTCTTTCTCATACTGCAATGCTGTGCTGGGATTTTAACCATATTTTTCCCCTCTGTGCCTCTGTTAACTGACCATCCTCCACTGTTGAACTCTTCCATGAACCTTCACTTCTGGAGGAGAGAGAGAGAGAGAGAGAGAGAGAGAGAGAGAGAGAGAGAGAGAGAGAGAGAGAGAGAGAGAGAGAGAGAGAGAGAGAGAGAGAGACAGAGAGAGAGCAGAGAACAGAGAGCAGAGAGAGCAGAGAGACGAGGGGACAGAGAGAGACAGAGGAAGAAGAAGAAGAAGAGATAGAAAGTCGTTGACTATTCTCTGGAAGAGGTTAAATTTCTTTGAATGACGAACATCACTGTTAGAATATATGACCTGTTTTGGCAAAGTCACAAATACTGAACTGGTCCACACACGCCAAATGCCATTTGGGGAACATTTTATGGTACCACTCAAATTGTCATGGCATGCAATCGAGTATGTATTGGTCACTCACCTTTGGGATGGCACTGCCTGTCACTCTTCACAATGGTGGAAAGAAAATATTGGTCCATTAGAAATACATCAAAAGCCCTCAGTCTTGACCACAATTCTCACCTGACAGATCACATGTTTATTCACGCAGCTCTTGTCCTCCCACAACTCATGAAACATCAAGCTTGCAAAACTCTCCTCCTTTATTTGCATCACCTTGGAATCACTCCCAGTGTCCTTCCATCAACGGCCGATTGATTCCTATCATCTTCCAAGGGACTGCTCATTGCCCATCTTTTAATACCTCACCACACCTAACACGCAATCAAATGACCAAATGATTATTTTTGAACCTCTATAGTCCTTTTTTAATTTGTAACATCCGATGAGTCTTCCCCCCCCACACCCGTTTATTTATATTCTATTTTCAAGTGTTGTTTTTGCTCTCATTGATCCTCAATGCTGTAACTGATACTCCCAAACAACATACCCCTTAAAAACACTCATTAAGATGGGCAACGTGACTCTTATTACACCACAAAAAAACTTGCTCGAAAATAATGCAGTGGATTTGGGTCATATTTCTCTACTTTAGTGAAAGTTTGTTGTAGAATATTAGGTTGAGACTTCCCTTTATACTTGAGACCTTATGAATGAAACCTGTAAATGGGCAAAGACAGAGTCAAGACTGCAGTAAGAGTGTTAATTGGGTTCTAATACCTCACAGAAGCTTGCAAGAATTTCACGCACCAAAACATATGACAACCACAAGTGTGGGGACCTCACCTCCAAGAGCTTATTGAGAACGTTGGAGCTTGTCCTCACTTCTGAAAGAGCTCGCCAAAGTTCGTCTCCTTTCTCTCAGTTGAGGAAACTTTACCCAATACAGGCCCGGAAAATGCTGTGCAAGGTTCGAAGGATGTTCCAGAGAGGTTCTTGTGAAGGCCTTAGCGATGATGGAACTGGAGCCAAGGTGGCAATTGGGAAGGCCTGGCTCAAAACTAGGCCTCCATAACAGGCCCCAACAAGATGCCGTGCGTGGCTAGATCCTGTGGTGAAGCTTGAAGTGGCTGCGGGAGCTGTGGTGCCTCAGTGGAAGGATAACATAATCACTCTCAAGTGGCTCGTCGTTGTGCGGTTGTGAACTCAGGTCAGAGGCAATTTGCAGCTCGTGCCAGCCAAAAGAGTCCCTGTAGCTTTTAGGTCAGATGTCTCTGGTTCACCCCAGGGTCCTTCAACAGTGCTATGCTGGCATTCCTCCAGAGGAGCCATGTATCGGTGGTGGCGCGAGAGTTGGGACACTTGGCATGAGTCTGCAGGTATAATCCCCGGGAAGGGCTGCCTACCACCTCTGAGAAGTCCTTCTGTCAAAGGCTTCATCAGCGAAGCTCGAAAGTGTGTCGAGACAGTGGTCTTGCAAAGCTGTTTGAGCAACGTGTTGATGTCTTTACGAAGCACTGCACAGAAAATGGGCATGAGCTATTGCATATGCAGCACAAACTCAATGAATCATAACTATCAAAACTAAAAGGGCACTCGTCGAAGCGCAATACCTCCGCTCGTATGCCCTGATCCAAGAGAACATATCGGGCCCATTACATTTTTGAGATATCAGCTATATATCGTTTTTTGGCCCATCTTCATGGTGAAGAATCAACTTAAAAAATTCTAGGAGTCGGATCCGGATTCGGATCTTCAACCAAAATGAATACCAATTCGTCAGGACAGGTTGGGTGGTGTGACGCACGCAATAAATTCACCGCTTATATTTCAAGCATGTGTGCAAAACTTAAAAAAAACAAAAAAAACATAACACACAATGAATTGAACGGCGCTCGCAAGAGCGGCATATCCCTGCCAGGCTGAACAGTTTACGTCTTGTATACACTATGGCTGGATCTCGATCTGGCCTGAAACCAAATCTCATCATCGGCGTGTTTCGCTTTGTTATTGTCATCTTTACCACTCACCCCAAGATTGTGTCATAAACCCATCACAACCTTTTTGAATACATACTATATAGTATTTCTTTTTTTGACCCTAGTCTATGGTGAAACATAAAATAAAAATCGCGTATTCTGATTTTGGATCTCACTAGATCGGAATCAATTGGGTCTTTGTTACACACCTCTCCTGTCACGCAATTTTCGCCCGAATCCGTTCAACAACTTTTTGAGATATCGATGCTATGTAACATGTTGGCTCTCTCTCAAATGTGAAGAATCACTTCAAAAATTATCAGATCCGGATCCGGATCCGGACCGCGCACACAACTTTTTGAGATATCCGTACAATTACACAACAAACAAACACAACAGAAAGGGGGTGACTAACCTCCTTCACCTTCGTGGTGGAAGTTAAAAAAAAGAGTTATTTGCGAATTAACCTCAACCTTTGTCCAAGATACCAGAGAACGAATAATAAATTGACAGGAATCTCAAGTTGCCAAAGGTCCTCATTGCTGCTTCTTTGCTGATCGCACGCAACTGAGATTTGAGTTGGATTTTAAGAGAAGCCATTTTATGATTGGAAATTAAGTTTCACATCTGTTCCACAAAATGCTAGTTTTTATGGTGTTCAGGTCATTTAACTCTTTGGCTTCCTAAATAAAAAGTGCTGAATTTTGTGAGTGCTGGCAAAATAAACAAACGTTTGTTTTTTTAATTCATCAGAGTCTTGTGCGGTCATCGGATTATTATTTTTTCAAAAACCATATGTGTTTGAGGCTCATGTAAAAGAGGATCATCAGAGGTGCAGATGATGACAATGCAAAGCGGGCCAAC
>CM068966.1:81590012-81601746 GCA_035128595.1 Eptatretus atami
ATGCCTGCAGACACAAACAACAGGCAAAAATAACTAATCTTCTTCTCCTTTTGTATGGCAGCTTGGCTGTCAGGTAGCTATCATTTTGCCACTATACCAGTACATTGGAACTCATTTTTTCAACTTCAGAAGGATGACACACTGAGTCACCCCACCAGGTATTATTCAGCATTCAAAGGGGCTCAAACTCAGAGTCCGAAGATCCCAAGACAGCCACCATAACTGCTAAGCCAACACCAAGCTACGAATAACAACTGTAACTGTTAACAAGGCGATGTAAAAGATGCTGCATCAACGGTGCTAAATTTCTGGAATTTTTTTTGACACGACCTTTAAAATCATTATTATATTTCAATTGACTGATATATACTTGAATCCTACATGGGAGTGATAGAGTGTTCTATGAACTCTCTTGTTCATTTAGGGAATGTTGAAATGAAAATGTTACACTATCATAACAGCTTTGGATTTGATAAGACAAAGAGCAAAGGTTTGCGCGGAGATCTCAATGTAAGCTGGTAGATGGAAAAAGTGATGTCACTTCCCTAAGAAGAGGGTTGAGAGGGAGGCAGAGAGGTGGCAGAAGGAATACTGGTTGTGAGTGGAGAAGCGGCCAACGAGATCGGCCTGGTGGAGAGCGTGTGAATTGAAATCTGGGGAACAGCCAGCCACTCTCAATTGTTACCCCAAAGGACTAGACAAGTTGGACTGGGAAGAAGCTCAGCAGCGTGTGATAGCGAGTAAGCAGCAGATACGATTTGCAGGATCAGGTCTGTTTCTGCGCCTACATGGACCGTTCATCCCGCACTTACTGGGACTCAGTGTGAGGCAGATTGTGTGTCACAATGATTATCTGCCAGAGGATGAGGTGGTGGTTGTTTATCACCATCGCTGTTTGACAATTATGTGAGGCAATAACTTTTCAGGGGTTGACTTCTTGGTGCGAATGAATAAAAGTTTTGATTCACTGTGTTCAAGTTGATTCCCCATGTCGTGAAATGCAAATGGCTTCGACTTGCTGGAGTTGCGTAACCGTCCCTACTCCAGACTTGGATTGGAAGTTTGGTGCCTTAAATAATTATTCTATTTGACTTTATCTTTTTTTTAAAATCACACTGTGTTTTCAGCCATACATTTCAGAGCTGAAGACAAGATTGATATTGAGTAAAGAAAATTCAAAGAGACATTAAAGAAGTTAGACAAAAGGAAGTTATGAAATTTATAGAGAGATGAGAACACACTCTGGACGTGGGGATAATCAATACCTGAGCAAGGCAGTGGATTCGTCATGATGATTATGTTATTTCAATTGTCATCATTGATGTGTGAAGATAATTGATGATTGTTTGAACTTATTGCAGGGTTCTTTTTCCATTCTTTTGTTCTAGAATTGCTGATATAATAAAAAAAAATCCTTATCAGTAATACCTGGCACCCACTACTTAATTGTTGTCGACTCAGCGCCCATGACAGTTGTTGCAATGCAGCCATCAGCTCAGCAAAAGCTGGTTCATGTGTGCAGTCTCAAAATATCCAGCAAAGCATTTCAGCTGTTGAACTTGGTCTATTAGAGGATTCCATTGCTCTCTAGTAGTGGACCAGTTTTCAATGGAACAGGACCAATAGCTTCCTTTATCCCTTGATACTGCCCACAGAGGTCACCATGATCAGCGCAGAGTTGCAATTGCTCACAAAAATTAAACCCAAATTGCTGGATGCAGTTTCTTGTTTCTCTCTGAACAGTTTGCTTTGCTTTCTATAGTCTCATCAACAAAGAAGCTTGAGATGGATTAACTACCTGCGCAATTTGTGATTTCGCCTATCCTCAATAATTGGCTTCGAGACATATTTGTTGTCTCTAAATCAGTCAGGAGATTTTTGTCTTGATCCAAAACATCACATGCAGTCTCTTGACAGATAGTGTGTCATGAAATTGTGACCACAGTTATATCGTTGGCCTCACTTTGTGCACCCCGCACAGCTTCTCATATACACTTCTGGAATACTTGTTGCAAGATCAGATCATTTCAACATTTTGGCTGTTTTTGGGTCTCATTTGATGAGATTTGTGTTGCGTAAAAATAGTCTTGCACCTGAACAGTGCATTGTCTTTTTCAGACTTTGCACTGTGAATACTTCCAGTATGTAGCACGTCACAAGAGTGTCCTTCTCGTGATACGAGTCTAATTGGTACCAGTGGAAGAGAGAAGAGAGAGAGGAGAGAGAGAGAGAGAGAGAGAAGAGAGAGAGAGAGAGAAGAGAGAGAGAGAGAGAGATCATTTTCATTCATCTTTCCGATACCATGGTGACCAATTATGCCATGCCAGGCATCATGGCGGTGCTCCCACACAGGCAATGAAATCCCCCAGTAGAAAGTGTCCGTCATTCGTGTGATGATGATAAATACTTTCATTGAGTTGGGAATGGGAAGCATTTCTCTCTCCGGTGGGGTACGCACAGTGGAGCATAAACTGCAATTACAGTGATTGGACCATCAATTTCTTACGTTCAATCTGACCACTGATAGTCTACGTACTCGATAATGCAGTGGATTTCGCTGCAAGAAAGTAGATAATTTCTGATTCTGAAGCCAACTCCATGCTCCTTCCTTTCCCTCCAGTAGACTGTTGTAGTGCTGTTCTCCTAGTAGATCATTTCTGATTCTGAAGCCAACTCCATGCTCCTTCCTTTCCTCCAGTAGACTGTGTGTGGCTGTTCTCCTAGTAGATAATTTCTGATTCTGAAGCCAACTCCATGCTCCTTCCTTTTCCTCCAGTAGACTGTGTAGTGCTGGCTCCTATGCATCCACTGCCAGGTAGTCTGTTTCGCAGAGAATGCCACTGCATGCACATTGGAATGATGTCACACAATGTGGGTACCAAGCTAGCTCCACACCAGTTGCGGTTGTTTGTTCACTTTCGCTTTGATGCACAAGGATTAACAAACAATAAATATAAATAATCACAAACATGTCGTTTTAAATGCATTTTATGGCTCGAACAATGATTTGCTATTAATTCGATTAGTTTGCTCTCACGAGCTCGTTCGTCTGCATGAGAGTCCGCAAAGATTATTTACAATATCGTGCAAACAAAGTACAGACTTAAGCATCATTATCTCGTGTTAAAGCCTAAATTTATAAATTCTATTACTCACATAAATTCGCTGGGAGGATTTTTTTGGGGGATTTTTTTTTCCCTTTTTTTGTCGACACTGTCGAGGCTCATATGAGAGATAAAACAGAAACGCACAACAAGGGGAGCAAGAAACAAGAAGGGCGGGAGAGGGAAGAAAAATCAGTGTGGCACAGAGAATGAGGAGATCTGTGGAAGGGAGAGGGATGGGTTGAGGTGCATGGGGTAAACAAGATGGACACTACAGGGAATTTCAGGTCCTACACGACAGGGACTTTCAGGAAGGAAAGCAGGGAATTTGAAGGAGGTGGGTTTGGGGTGGATTAGCGGGGTAGAAAAGATCATGGTTTTGGATGGGGGAAGATAAGAGATGGTGGTGAACAGCTGTTTTGAAGACCTGGAGGGAAGAGTGGGATTGAAGAGTGAGGAGTTTTTTTCCAAAGGTGGGAAAAAGGAGGAATAAAAGAATGAAGGAGAGCAGTAATTCTTGATTTTGGTAGTTTTACCATTAGAGGATTGCTGACAGACTTTGAGCACCCTGGGTAAATATGGGGGGGGGGCATATCTCAGAGAGAGCAGGGGGGGGGCGAGACCAGAAAAAGAGATGGCAAAAGACAGAAAGACCACCGACCTTCCAGCAGGGAGACAATGAGAGACCCAAAGTCTCAACCTCATCGCGGGAGATACCATTGATCCGAAACGCCTTGGTTCCACAGCATGAAGCGAGAAAGGTGAGAGGCAGGAGCACCAACCCAGAAGAGAGAGCAGTACTCCATCAGGCTGTGGCAAAGCTTTGTACGTGGTCAGGAGCTCAGGTGGCCGAGGAAAGACTTTGTCCGACGGAAAATGCCCAGTCGGCCACTGGCTTTGTAGGCCAGGTTGGAAATGTGGCTTTCCCAGGAAAGACCATGGCTGATAGTGAGACCAAAAGCTTGAATGAAAAGACTTCTTCAAGGGGATTGTTGAGAAAGTAGATGGGGGGGGGGGGAGGGGGGGTTCCAGACGGTCCTTTTGGAGAGACATCGTGAGAGTGTGAGCTTTTCAGGATGAAAGACATGTTGGATTAACGAACATGTTGGACCAGCTTGTGATTTTATCCATATCTGCTAGAGTGAAGAAGCTGCTGCTTGCTGATCTGAGGGATGACAGATAGTACGGCAGAGGGTAAGTCATCAGCAAAGAGATAAAGAGGACTTTCCAGAGAGTCGGAGAGATCATTGATGAAAACCAGAAAAAGAACAGGCCCAGAACACTGCCTTGTGGAACTCCAGCCTGGAAAGGAAGAGGGATGAAAGAATTCCATTTAGGGCCACACGTTGGCTGCGACAGCAGAGGAAGCCATGAGTGGAGATGTCCTTGGATACCATAGGAGGAAGTTTGGTGAGCAGGGCAGGGTGCCAACAGTATCAAAAGCACGCGATATGTTTAGGGATTGGCTCTGATTTCATGTCTGGCATTGAGGATCTCATCCATTGTTGGAGAGAGCAGAAGAAGCATATCCAGGGTCGAGTGACCTGGTCTGAAACCAAATTGATGATCGGAATTCAAGCCATTGGATAGAGGAGATTTCATGTCTGAAGCGATAATGGATTCTATAACCTTAATGATGATTGGGAGCAGGCTGATTGGTCTGTCGTTGCAGGGATCTGTTTTTGCACATTTTTTATGCAGAGCAGTGATGCTTCCTGATTTCCATGCGACTGGCAGATGACCTTGAGCAAATGAGAGGTGAGTAGAACAGAGAGAGAGGGTGAGCAAGAGCAGCAGAGCAGGATTTTAGGATATGTCGGCTGATGCCGTCTGGACTGTTGCAGAATCTGAGTCGAGTATTGACAGCAAACTCTCCATCTTGTCAGGAGAAAGGAGCACAGAGCCCAGGAAAAGCTGGGTGCAACTGGATAAAGTGGGTACAGAAAGCGATGAGTTTGGGACACAAGATTTAGATGCAAACACCGAGTTTAGGCATTCAGCCTTTTCACGTGCAGTGTCAGCTGTGCAGCCATTTGAGGTAAGGGAGGGGATGGAGGGGAACACACACCAGAAACAGACTTAACAAGATACCAGCAGGATTTGGAGGAGGGAGACACGTTTTGGAGTTCAACTTGAGATGAGAAAGATGTTGTTTTCTGGCTCTCCTGAGGGTAGATACACACTTGTTTTAAACTTTCTGGAAGAACTGTGATTTGCTTCAGTTGGATTTGCCTTCCCTGAGGCGAATGAAAGTTGTTTCAGGACAACTGCCTCGCCACAAGCTTCAGTGTACCATGGGCAGGAGGAAGGGTAGGACAACTGAAGACAGAGGAGATAAATCTGTGCATGAGAGGAGAACAAGTTTCTTTGAAGGAATTCCCAGGACGAGTTGATGTCGGAGAAATAGAGATGGGGAGCCAGTCTAGAAGTTTGACGGCTGCTTGAAGTCCCTGCCAGTTGGCTGAGTGAAATGCCAGACTCGATGGCACTGAGGTGGTTCTCTAGTAACAGCCAGAGATGTCTACTTTGACAAGCCAGTGGTTCTGACAAGTTTTTAAAGTTTCATGACAAGTTTTAAGTTCCAGGTTTTGAAAAGTTCCAAGTTGTGATAATTGTAGACAGAAAGTAAGACTAAAGATACCTTAAGTACACATAATCGCATATCAGGCCTACACAATGACATCCCAGGTGCGATGCACAAGACGGAGATAAAAAAAACAATTCGGAGGCTCTCCAGGGCATATGTAAATTTCAGTAGATCTGAAATTAATGATTTATGTTGAAGTAGATATGGGTGTGGACACACTCACTCAGTTACAAGAGAGACCAATTACAATAGCCTCTCCATCCCTTTGGGAACAGGCGAGAGTAATAACATCATGATAAGGATTTCGGCGATTTGATTGTTTGCTTGGAAGCATCTATTTTTTATGTAAACATGGGAGTGTTGTGAAAATAATAACCAGAGAGTTGGTGGCGAGGCCACCCAATGCTCGCCTGTTTATACATTTATCGTTTTTAAAAGACTAGTCTAATATATTTTTTTATAAAGCATTGCAGTGAAGTCTGATCCAAATAATTTTAAAGCAATATATGTATTTGTATATTGTAATCAGTAAAAAATAGTGTGGTAGATAAAAACATTAGAAAGGAAATAACTTTAACGTTGATGTGCTACAAAAAAGTTAAGTTCAAAACAGGTCAAAAATTTTAAAAATTTGAAATTATTTTTTCATTTCAACTTCACTACATCAATAGTATACCCCAAAGGAACCTCCATGCCCAATAATCAGCATCCCGGTACACATATTAATGAATGGCAAGCTTCTAAAAAATAACTTGCACCAAAAACTTTAACGTTGATGTGCTACAAAAAGTTAAGTTCAAAACAGGTCAAAAATTTAAAACATTTGAAATAATTTTTTAATTTCAACTTCACTACATCAATATATACCCCAAGGAACCTCCATGCCAAATATCAGCACCTAGTACACATATTAATGAATGACAAGCTTCTAAAAAATAACTTGCACCAACAAGCTTCTAAATAACTTGCACCAAAAACTTTAACGTTGATGTGTACAAAAAAGTAAAGTTCAAAACAGGTCAAAAATTTAAAACATTTGAAATTATTTTTTAATTTCAACTTCACTACATCAATAATATACCCCACAGGAACCTCCATGCCAAATATCAGCATCCTAGTACACATATTAAATGAATGACAGCTTCTAAATAACTTGCACCAAAAACTTTAACGTTGATGTGCTACAAAAAAGTTAAGTTCAAAACAGGTCAAAAATTTAAAACATTTGAAATTTTTTTTTAATTTCAACTTCACTACATCAATTATATATCCCACAGGAACCTCCAAGCCAGATATCAGCATCCTAGTACACATATTAAATGAATGGCAAGCTTCTAAATAACTTGCACTAAAAACTTTAACATTTTCACGCTCACGCTGACGCTGACACTCACGCCGGGGTATCGCTATAGCTCTCTGTTCTTCGAACAGGCGAGCTAACAATCGAGAGAGGACGATGGGGAGCATTGGAGGAATGCGTGTGAACATTCTAATAATCTGTACTATAAAAGGTGCTGTGTGTGCATGTTGCCATCCAAGTTCACTCATTGGTTGGACAGTTTGCCAGACTCCACCTACAATTTAAGCCTGAAAAATCATACAGCCACCTTGTTGGTGCTTACTTGCTATGCAAAGTCAAAGACATCTTTGGAGCTGTCACATTCACAATCGGAATGTTTTCTCTTCAGTGTAAAAGGAGGACTTTTGGTGGCAGGGATGGGTGTGGTGGGCAGGGGATTGATGCCTTCGGGTTCGGGGGGGAGGTTGAGGACTTGTGGGTTGGGGTGGGGGGGGGCAAAGATGGAACAGGGTTGGGGGGGTCGACCTGAGGCTTTTGTGGGGTGGTGGGGGTCGATTGAGGAGTTGTGTTGGGGGTGCAGTTGTGGAGGGGATTCATGTCTTAGGGTTGGAGGGGGAGGGGGAGGGGGAGGACTTGGGGTTTGGGAGGGGGAGGGAGGGAGTTGAAGATTTGAAGTCACATTTTACATTGTGTGGATGTTCAGCACGCATAGCAGTTCCCTGCTAGTGTCAAAGAAATATCACCTTCACACTCTTTCATTGCTTCTGGGGAAGACCTTTGAACATGTAAGTTAAACTGCAAACAAAACATTAAAACAACATCACGTGGGTCCCTGTATCAGTGTAACTAGCTACAAGACCCACCATTTGGCTGATGGGTTTAATCAAGACAACATGTTGCACTTCACAAACATATTGCATATCTATCTGTGTCTCCGTGATCAGTAGGTCTGTCCTTAATTTTTTTTTCGGAAATTTCAAGGGCTAACCCGAATTTCGGTTGATATTTATGAGAAAATAATATAAAAATATATGAACCCGAAAAAGAATATTTAGGGGTTGCTACCGTCCATCAAATTTGAAAAAAAAGAAATTCATTTTATATATTTCTTTTTTAAAATCTTATGTCAAAATGACATTAACATGTAATGTATGATGTTTTCTGGTGCATTAGAATCTGAAATACTGCAGAAAAATATTGTTGAACTTGGCAAGATTTTTCCAGTCTGTCTCAGTGAAACTTAAAAGTCTAAAAAATCAAGATTTTATGTATTTTTCGCGTTTTTCGAACTCCGCAGTTTGCAGACAGAGTCTTTGAACAGACGGGACAAGAGCTATAGTTCACTTGTTCAAAGTTGATTTATTACAGTCCAGGAATCTTTTCGGTGATCAGTTACTTCTTGTAATGGGTACTGCTTTTGCTCCTCATCACATGTAATAAGACTGTTGTACTCATTCGCCAGGGCTACACCACGCTCTGCACAGTCATTCACAACTTTCAGCTTGCTGACGATAGTACGGCTCTGTACGAAACTATCTTCAGTTTCCCATTGATCTGGGTCTTTGTGCAGAAAGTCAGAGTTCCAAATGCAGTACATCAAAAAAAACTTCTGCTTCTCGGAGATGAGATTCTTCCAGTTTTCGGCGATGATATCTTTCTGGTGACAACAGCATCTAAACAATAAATATCTCATACGTACAACAAGCCGTGTCAGTACAAGACCAAAAGACAATTTCATGTTGAAAATGGAAAATTTTTCCCATTTTGAGCCACATTTCGGGACATATGTAACACTTTTTTGGGATCAAAAACATTTTTTTCGTGTCATTCACGTTCGAACCAACCAGTAAGCACGCAAAAATTTCATGAAAAATATTTCTGACAAAAATACAAAAAAAACATAAAAATGCACATTTTTTACAATTTTTGACAGCTGGTAACAAACCCCTAGACAATTTCTTTTCGGGTTCTTATTTTTTTATACATTTTTTCTCATAAATTCGGGTTAGCACCTTGAAATTTCCGAAAAAAATAAAATAAGGACAGAAGACCTAGTGATCAGGATGTAAATGAAGTGAAACACCCAAAAAAGGATATTTTATTACACGTTGTTGTTGTTATTATTGTTGTTGTGTGGTGGCTGTGGTTGTTGTTTGGGTGTACCTTTAATATATTATCGTAATATATATTTTTCGATTGTTTCGAGAAGTATTACTAGATATGATGTTGTGTGCTCCTTACGTATCCATCATGCTTTATTCTAAAGGGTTCCTGCTGTCGTGGAATAATAAAAATGGGACCGTGGGAAGCACTACATGCAGGCCAAGTCAAAAACAACACACACCACACACACACACACACACACACACACACACACCTTTTAGTAATGGAAGATTCAAAGATTCAAGACTTTCATGTGCACAAGAAGGAAATGCTTGAATGTTTAATTCGTTTGATCAACTGTTATTACCATGTGGGATTGGAAGGAAAACTCAGATAGCACACTGACTCATCTTGGGCAGCCAAGTCTGGGGTTCGATTCCCGACATGACCATAAACTGTCGGATCGGTGTATTGGAGGGCGGGCATTCTGTATTCTTCTTGCGTACGGCAGCTTGGCTGCCGGGTGGCTATCATTTTTCGTGGGCGCGACTGTGCCGCAGATGCTGTGCCCCGAAACCAATACATTAGTAGTCATTTCGCCAACCTCAGAAGGATGACAGGCTGTCAACCCCACCTGGTGTTAATTCACCGGACAGCAAGGCTCGAACTCAGGACCCTGAGATCCCAAGTCAGCCACGCTCACCACTAAGCTAACACCACTAAGATACCAAGCCAACCACCCTAACCACAAAGGCAACACCATGTAGGGCGTTTTGTACCAATGAGTGTGACGTGGGTGTCCAATATGCTCCAACTTATTTGTGAATGTTAAAGATTCCACTGCAACTCTCAAAAATGATGTCATCAAAGCTTTCATTTATTTCAATTGAATTATATATTCGAACACTGGGAGAACACAAATCACATTGTTGGCACTTCTAGAAACCTTCCGTTTAGCAATACTTGGACAATTAACATCATCAATGCCTGGTGTAGTGTTGGCTTCATGGTGAGGGTGTTGGGCTTGGGATCCCAGGATCCTGAGTTTAAATCCCCCTTGGCTGTTGAATTAATACCAGGTGGGGTTGACTCTGCCTGTCATCCTTCCGAGGTTGGCAAAATGAGTGCCAGCTTGCTGGTATCCTGTGTTGGAGTGGCGACCCGTCCATTATTGTGCCCAATAGCCAAGGAGACTGCTTCGGCAGCACCAATTCTCCTCTCTCTCTCTCTCTCTCTCTCTCTCTCTCTCTCTCTCTCTCTCTCTTCTCTCTCTCTCTCTCTCTCTCTCTCTCTCTAGGGTAAGGTGATCTATACTCACCTTTAGTTTACTTATTTTTTGACAAAATTTAAAACGTTGTTATGGTCCAGGCTACTCTTAGTTTTGACCCCAGATGACGTCATCGTACACAAAACCTTTAGAGAGGCTTTTCTCGTTAACAGCTTGTAAGATTTTTCACAGAAAACTTTTAGAATCACTTTACTCCTAAAAAAGGTAAATAGAAAGTTTGGTAAAATAAAGAGGTCTCACCGTTTCCTTAATATCTACAGTAAGTTTATCCCCTTGGAGTCTGAAGTTCGTGCACAGGTGAAATGCATGCGATTAATTACTGAAGGTTCAGGTGTTCCGTGAGCCTATTGGGAAAGAACCAATGACCAGTTAACCCCCCCCCCCCGCATGAGTTGTGTATAATCTGTTTTTGCAGCAATCCGATAAACTAATAAATCACAAGACAGACTCTGGGAACATGATAGAGTGTGTTACATACTTTGTGACCTTCTACATAACATGTGTAATAACAGTTTATGATAAAGGACTGCAATTAGCTAACTGTGTTTTGTGGTATTAGTGAACTATTCACAAGCAGTATTGTGTAATTAAGGTCCCCTAACTTGATTGCTTTTTATTTTTTTTCTTTTATTTTATCATTTTTTTTTGGATATAATGCACAATACCTACAAGAAGGTGAGATGTGGGGAAATGGGTGGGAGGTGGTGGATATAAATTTGCACGAGGAAAAGGAGGGATGTAGAGGAGGCGATGGAGGGTTTGGGAGGAGAGAGAGTAGAAGAGAAGAGGAGATTTGTGGGAGGTACGAGTATGGTCGAAGGAGTAACGGCACACTACATGGCCAAAAGTATATGGACACCTGCTCGTCCAACATCTCATTACAAAATCATGGGTATTAATATGGAGTTGGTCCCCCCTTTGCTGCTACAACAGCCTCCACTCTTCTGATAAGGCTTTCCATGAGATGTTGGAACATTGCTGCGGGGATTTGCTTCCATTCAGCCACAAGAGCATTAATGAGGTCAGGCACTGATGTTGGGTGATTAGGTCTGGCATGCAGTTGGCGTTCCAATTCATCCTAAAGGTGTTTAATGGGGTTGAGATCAGGGCTCTGGCGAGTCAAGTTCTTCCACACTGATCTCGATAAACCATTTCTGTATGGACTTCGCTTTGTGCATTGGGGCATTGTCATGCTGAAACAAGAAAGGGCCTTCCCCAAACTGTTGCCAGAAAGATGGAAGCACAGAGTTGTCGAGAATGTCTTTGTATGCTGTAGAGTTAAGATTTCCCTTCACTGGAACCGAGGGACCTAGCCCGAACCATGAAAAACAGCCCCAGACCATTATTCCCCC
>CM068966.1:81613752-81631311 GCA_035128595.1 Eptatretus atami
AAAGGGGGTGAAAACATAACCTCCTTCACCTTCGGTGGTGGAGTTAAAAAAAAGAGTTATTGTCGATTAACTCAAAACTTTGGTCCAAAGATACCAGAGAACGAATAAAAAAAAAATATGATTCAGGAATCTCAAAAGTTTAGCAAAGTCTCATTGCTGCTTCTTTGCTGATGCACCAACTGAGATTTGAGTTGATTTTAAGAAGCCATTTTGATTGGAAATTAAGTTTCATCTGTTCCACAAAATGCTAGTTTTATGGTGTTCAGTCAATTTAACTCTTGCTTCCTAATAAAAATAGTGCTGAATTTTTGTGAGTGCTGCAAAATAAAACAAACGTTTGTTTTTTTAATCATCAGATCTTGTGCTGTCATCGATTTATTATTTTTTTTCAAACTATGTGTTGAGGCTCATGTAAAAGAGAATCAACAGAGGTGTAGATGACAATGCAAAGCGGGCCAAACACAAAGCACCAAGCGACACAATGGAGTGAAGGGGAAACAGCTGGAGAAGAATGCAAAGGTGCGCTACGGCACTCGGAAAGAGTCACAGGTGAAAGGTGAACGCGGTGTCTCAGTGGGGAGAGAAAATCTCAGAGGCAGAAATGAAAGAAGATGAGGTGGCCATGAGTGACAGATTGTATGATTTCCTGCAATAAAAGACACGTTCCAGGTAGATGACTGGTTTCTCGTTTTCTCTAATTAGGAGAGCGGAACGGTAACTATTTTTCTGTAGAACGTCATCTGCCTGGCAGGTGGTTGAGGAACAGTGCTCCACATGGTGGAGTTACCTGAAAATGATACATTGGATTTTCCAGTGAGTAAAATAATTGATCGATACAGGCCAAGAACAGGATTATTCCCAGAACACTACCTTGACTGATGCCAACATCTGGAGGTAGAGCATGAGAGAAGATGCCATCCAAAGCAACCTGCTGATTTAAAGTGAAGAGGGAATCTGATAGCCAATCAAGGAGAACATCCTGGATACCATGAGCAGAAAGTCGGGGCAGGTTCCCAGACAATATTAAGTACATTCGAGATATATCCAGTCAAAAGGCCTTGACCTCTTATTTGAGATATAAAGGCATCTATCCATTGTTGACGCAGAAGTAGCAACATGTCGAGGATGGAATGAGCAGGACAGAAGCTAAACTAACGATAGATTCCACAGAATTTGAGAAGCGATGTATGTTGAAATGATAATTACAGGAGAGATCATTTCTATAACTCCACTTGTTGATGGTGAGACCAAAAATATTTTTTTTACATGGTTGTTGCCTAGAATAGGTATCTTTACCTCCGTTACCGAAGGTGGACGGAGGTTATGTTTTCATCCTTGTCTTTGTTTGTTTGTGAACAAGGTATCTTAAAGAGTTGTGGATGGATTCGGACAAAATATGGTGGAGAGCTTGGGTATGTGACAAGAACGAAATTATTAGATTTTGCTGAAGATCCGAATGTGGATCCGAGAATTTTTTAAGCCATTTTCTCACCATTGAGAGACGGGGCCAAAAACGACATCATAATATAATGGGCGTAAGCCTAGAACTTCTAACACACTTTTCTCCGCACATATTCTGTTCCTACTTCCGAAATCTTCACATTATGTGTTCCATGTATTTACGCAGGTGATAGCGGATTCAAAAAATCGAATATAGATAGAATTTTCAAAGAGGGAATCGATGACGTCACAATCAGCAGCGTTCGGCGGCAAACCGACGGCCGGGTCCCAGACGACGTGCTTTACTTAACTAAGTCCATGAGTTCAGGACGTTTGTTCAACTCAGCATTTACGACTTTTATCCTGCCATGTTGTTAATCTGTTGATGGAGGGAATATAGAAACGATGAATATGTCAAATCGTTCGTGTTACTCATCCGGCACTATGTGTCAAGGCCAACAATCCAAAGCGACCGGACTCAAACGCTACCATGGGCACCCAGACACGCCACCAATATGAACTGAGCTGTTGAATGCAGCGCAAAACATCCAAAGAAACTACCGTAACCGAGTACTGTGATCCGTCCTGTCCCCCATACCCGTCGTATACGGGTATATGCTAGTATAACACAATAACTCAAAAACTTCTGGATGGATTCAGATGAAACTTGGTGGGCAGGTTGGGTACATAACAGGAAGAAATTATTCGACTTTGGTGGAGATCCAAATCCGTATCCGGATACTAGAGTTTTTAAAGTGATTCTTCACCACTGAGTGATAGGGCTAAAGCGATATATAGCACGATATCTCAAAAGGGTATGGACGGATTCCGAGAAAACGAAGGGGATGAGTTGGTTCGGTGACAAGAACAAGCCAATTAAATTTTAGTTCAGTTCTGTATCCAGATGCGGCCTATCAGTGGGATACAAAACGTAAACTAATCAGCCTCGTGGCAATATGCGCTCTACCGAGTGCCCTTGTAGTTTTCACAGAACTAAAACTTGTATTTGCACAGAATGTCTAATATGGTACTTTAAAAAAAAATGTGTTTTTTTTTCTTTCAATAAGGTCAGGTTTATGTTCAAGAAATATTTGATAACTGGTAGAAAAACCCATCAAAAATGGCAGTTGGAATTATTTTATTTGAAATATTCAGACTGGAAGATATGATATTTTGTAGCAAGAAATTGCATCATATTAAAACACGACATGTCCAAATGTTACCCTATTTTCTTTATCTTCTAGGACCTTTCATTTCTAGGGTACAGCCTCGTGAGTGTGCCAAAGCTTGAAGCCTCGGCCTAGTATCTGCTGTGCTTTTACCTTCTTTATTCATGAGACATCACATGAATGTAAATGAAAACTCGTTTTACTCTGTGCGTTCCACATCACGTGCAGTGAATTTCACCTCCCCGTGCCTTGTATTTCGTTTTTTTTTTGGTTTAAAAAAATAAAAAAAACACTACTGTACACCGCCATCGAGGCCTGGTTGCAAGTCAATCGTGACATCGTGGAATCTCATGAGATTGTGAATTTAACGTCGTTTCGTCGTCATCTCATTTTAACATTGTATTTATGCATCACTCATGTAGGACAATTTAGTAACACAATTAGGCTACTCACAATCACTTTAGAGTGGCCATTGCACAGAATTTATGCAAGACAACATATCTCACGAGCTTGTGAATGGTGACCTGAAGGTAATGTTGATAATTGTTTTCACTAGACATATCTGGCTGCAACCTTCAGGTAGTGGACAAAAAAAAATGGAAACACCTGGGTAAATGAAGGACACCAAAGCAACAGCTTCCACACGGGTGTGGCCCATGCGTTAATTAAGCAAATAACATCCCAGCACACTTCGGATCATGTATGAAAATGCTGCACAGGCCTGGTTGCCTATAATTATAGATAGCGTGGCTGCAAGATGAGATACCCCAATGCCCCCATCCACAGAGCACATGCGGTTGCCCAATGGTTTGATGAGCATGACACTGATGTTATCCATATGTCATGGCCTCCTCAGTCACCAGATCTGAACCCAAATCAAGCATTTATGTGATATTCTGGAATGACGCCTGAGACAGCATTTTCCACCTCCATCAAACAGGTGTAAGTTGATTGACTTCCTCGTGGAAGAATGGTGCCACATCCATCTTGCAGAGTTCCAGACGCTGGGGGACTCAATGCCACGGTGCATACAGGCCGGACTGGCTGCACGTGGTGGCCCAACTCCCTATTAAGTGACTTTACGTTGGTGTTTCCACTTTTTTTGTCCACAACCTGTATATTAAGAATGGGGTGAAAGGAGAAGGTGGGAAGGCAGGTTATGAGGCGGGAGGAGTAGGTGTAGGTGAAGTTGGTAATGGCATGGGAAAGAGTTAAATTTGTACTAGTACTAGCTTTTCCATGAGCCTCGACTATATACACACACAAAAAATTCCACTATTTTAATGAGGTAATGAATAAATAATATGTAATGATGTGAGAACGCCCCTTGCTTTAAAGAATGGGAAGAAAGGGGTAAGGGGGGACAGAGTTGTAGTAGGGAAGGGGATTGAGGACAGAGGAGGGTGGGATTGAGCTGTGGGGATGGTGGAGGGGTTGGGGACTCGGAGTTGGGGAGTTGAGGAATTGAGGCGGGGGCAGTTTGATTTGATCAAGCAACATTTTTGGGGAGCACATAGCTGGACAATATTTAATTCCCACGATATATTTAACTCTTATTTGCATCATTTTGTTGAGGCCACATTTTACATTACGCGGAATTTCCACGGATACCTGCGAGTTCCTCATAATATTCAATATTCAACCATCCTTTTGTTTGTATATTGGTCTAAGCCCTAAGGTTTGACACTCATCTCTTTGTACACAGGATGAAGACATTAGTTGAGATCATACCAGTGTACTTTCAGATCAACCACAAGGATGCTAGTAAACGATGGAGAAATCAAGAAAGTATATAGGATTTAAATCTTAAATGCCAGCACCATCCATGAGCCATCGGATCAGATGAGAATGCAAAAACAGACCATCCAAAAGGCTTTGTGATCAAAGAGCAGCAGACTCTATTTTCGGTAGTTTCTTTTCATTCAAATGCCAAAAGATTGTCTTGGACTGCAGTACTGTACAATGCAAACTGGTTCTGCTAGTCTGGTATATGAAAGAGAGAGATGGAGAGAAAGATGTTCAAAAAGTTCTCTCCCTCTCCAAAAACAATTCCAGTGGCATCAGGTGTTAATTGACCCACTCCTGGGAAAATGTGCCACATTGGAAGGAAACTAGGTAGATGAGGATGAACATATTTACCAAGTTTCAATGGCATAAGGCCACTGGATGGGATGTAACCTTGGTACCTTCAGGGCTGGGGAAAAACATTTTGAGGACTAACGACGACGTCGTTGGTCGTTATTTTCACGGCCGGACGTACTTTTTCTTCTTCTTTAATGGCCACAAATATTCACATGTTCCTGTGGGATTGGCCGGGGGAAGCTTGACCCAAGTCGTTCTCGAACTGGCTGACCAGGCCTGATGTTCGACTAAGGTTAGGGCAGGAATTAGCAATTTGCTCAGAGTGCTGGCAATGGCTCGCCTACTCTTCACAAAGGACACCGTGAGATCTTTAATCTCCACCAACTAATGACGGTAGATGGGACGCCCAGTTTAACGGCCATCTGAGGGACGCAGCTCCCAATTTGCACACATTGATGAATCACCCTGCCTGTAAAACACTGGGATGCCAGTTTATAGCTGAGCCGAGATTGAAACTCAGGCTAGACAGCTTAGAGCGGAGTGTGTGCACTTCTAAGCCATCCTGCCAGCCCACAGTGGGATGTACAAACATTGAAAATCGTAAATATCTTTTTCAGTTGGTTAGCGCTGAATTGCATCCTGTTCACCTGTTCTTGGTAATTTGGCAAATTAAAAAAAAAGATCACTAAACAGTGTTTAGTAAATAAATTATCACTTGACTATGAACCAAAACAAAACCTTGTTCTCTATTCTATTCAGGCAATGATTAAAAAATCTTACCGGATCTACAGGCGAGATCAACATCCTTTTCAAAATCAGACTGTAAGAAGGAAGCAGTGTGGTTAATGAAACAAAAGTTACAACCCCAAAAAACGATGCTTAACTGAATGGGAGTTATGGATAACTTACCATGATCTGGACATGGCCATTCGGAAATGAAGCACTCGAGTCCCCGTTCACCTGGTCGTGGGAACTGCGCAGCCGACATTTCAACGCGTCCTGCACCTTTAACCATATTCATGTGAACAGTCAATAATGTTATCAGAGGCAAACACAAACACAGTACCAACAGAATTATGGAAACAATTAAGGAAACGCCTCATTAACAACATCGCATTGTTAGTTTATTTATTTTAATTTGTGCCATTCTCATGGAGGATGAAAACACCTGCAGGACAAAGACATCAAGGATGAGATACGAGTGCACCTTCACCTGAAGTCTCAGGTCCTAAATACAGCCTGGGCACATTGAAAAAGGCACTGGGAGAGTTTAAACCTGCACTGTGTTCAGAAGGAGGAATGCCCAAACGGGAAGTTTTAAACTCATATGGACGACTACTGTAGTGGCCCAAATTATTCCCACCTTCTTGTGGGTTCGGCCGGGGAAAGTTTTTGGCCCAAGTATTTCACGAACCGGGTGGCCAGGCCTGAATTTTGAATGGAGATGATAGGCAGGATGTTGGAATTTGTTCAGGGTGTTTGTGAAACACCGTGGGATCTTTAATGTACACAAACTAGTGCTAGACGTCGGGACATCGACTCAACATCCGTTAAAGAGCGCCACATGTTGTGATGCAACTCCTAGTTTGCGCAGCAACCAATCTGACAGTTCATAGTCAGGGCGGGATGAGAACCCAGGTGAGACCGTTAAAAGACAAGTGTTATTATCTCTACACCATCCTGTCGGTCTGGAACATAAACAAAACCAGAAGGGCACTCGGTGGAGCACATACCTCCGCCACATAATGCCTGATCCACGAGAACATATCGGGCCCAAAACATTTTTGAAACATCATGCTATACAGAACTATATCGTTTTTGGCCCCATATCTCAATGGTGAAGAATCACCTAAAAAATCAAATAATTCTCGTATCCAGATCCGGATTTGGATTTTCATCAAAATCGAATCAATTTGTCCATGCGACACACTTAACCTGTCCATTAAGTTTCGTCCGAATGTGTCCACAACTTTCTGAGATATCATGCTATACATCGTTTTTGGCCCTTTCTCTCAACGGTGAAGAATCAATTTAAAAATTCTAGTAGTGGGACACGTATCTTCACCAAAATCGAATCAATTCTTCCTTGTCACACACCCAACATTTCCCCCAAGTTTCATCCGAATCCGTACACAACTTTTTGAGATATTGTGCTATATATCGGTTTGGCCGGATCTCTCAATGGTGAAGGAATCACTTCGAAAATTCTAATCGTTGGATCGGTATCCGGATCTTCAACAAAATCGAATAAATTCTTCCTCGTCATACACCCAACCTGTTCACCAAGTTTCATCTGAATCCGTCCAAAACTTATTCAGATATCGTGCTATGTATCATTTTTGGTCCTATCTCTCAAAGCTGAAGAATCACTTAAAAAATTCTAGTAGTTGGATCCGGATTCGGATCCACATCAAAATCGAATCAGTTCATCCCTGTCACACTGAAACGGTCCACAAAATTTCATCCGGATCCGTCCACAACTTTTTGAGATATCCTGAACACATTCAGACAAGCACACACAGAAAGCGATGAAAACATAACCTCCATCACCTTCGGTGACGGTGGTAACAAGCAGCAGTAAATTCAAGGTACACCGCCCACATGCCAAATAAATAAATAAATCTTCCAGCACGCGACATTGCCGCCGTGCATTATATGGAGATGGAATTGAAAGGGAGCGGTGTACTTCTTCGGTGAATATGCACAAATTCTCCCTATCTTCCAATCCAAAGTTCTCCGAAAATGCATTCTCCCAATCATAAGCATGGTTAAGGAATCCATCATCGCTTCAGATATTAAATCCTTCCTCCTCTCTAATGGCTTGATTTCAGATCATCAATTTGGCTTCAGACCAGGTCACTCTACCCTGGAAATGCTGCTTCTGCTCTCCCAAAAATGGCTGGAGAGAAGGAGAAATCAAGCCATCTCCCTAAACATATCACGTGTTTTGACAGTCTGGCACCCTGCTTGCTCACCAAACTCTCTTCTATGGTATCCAAGGCCATCTCCACTCATGAATCACAACTTCCTCACCTGTCGCAGTCAACGTGTGGCCCTAAATGGAGTTCTTCATCCCCTCGTCTGTCCAGGCTGGAGTTCCTCAAGCAGCTTCTGGCCCTGTTCTTTTTCTGGTTTTCATCAATGATCTCTCCGACTCTCGGAAAATCCTCTTTATCTTTTTGCTGATGACTTCACCCTCTGTTGTACCATCTGTCATCCCTCAGACCGGCAAGCAGCACTTCTTCACTCTCTGATATCTAGATAAAATCACAAATTGTCCAACATGTAAACATGTCCTTCAATTCTGACAAATCTCACACTCTCACGTTGTCTCTCCAAAAGGAACGTCTGAACCCTCCCCCCCCCATCACTTTCTCAACAATCCTCTCAAAGAAGTCCTTTCATTCAAGCTTCTGGGTCTCACTATCTGCCATGATCTTTCCTGGGAAAGCCACATTTCCAACCTGGCCTCCAAAGCCAGTCGCCGCGACTGGGAATCCTCATCATGCAAAAGTCCTTTCCTCGGCCCACATGAGCTCCTGACTACGTACAAAGGTTTCATCCACAGCGTGATGGAGTACTGCTCTCCACCTCTGAGTTGGTTCTCCTGCCTCTCACCTTTCGCGCCTTCATGTTGTGGAAACAAAGGCATTTAGGATAATTTGTATCTCCCGCGATGAGGCTGATTCTTTGGGTCTCTCACTCTCTCACCACAGGCAGGTCGGTGGTCTTTCTGTCTTCTACAATCTCCTCTCTGGCCTCACCCCCCCACCCCCCATTTCTCTGTCTGAGATATGTCCCTCCCATATTTCTGCAGGGTGCTCAAGGTCTGCCAGCAACCCCCTTCTGGTGAAACTACCAAAATCACGAATCACTGCTCACCTTCACTCTTTCACTCCTCTTTTTTCCCACCTTTGGAACAAACTGCCACACTCTCTCCAATCCCACTCTTTCTTCCAGGTCTTCAAAACAGCTGCTCACCACCATCTCTTATCTTTTCTCATCCAAAACCACAATCTTTTCTACTGTTAATCTACCCCAAACCCACCTCCTTCAAATTCCCTGCTTTTCTTCCTGAAAGTCCCTGTCATGTAAGGACCTGAAAGTTCCTGTAGTGTCCATCTTGTTTACCCTGTGAACCCCACCCCATCCCTCTTCCTTCTCTCCTCATGGCTCTGTTCCCAACTGTTCTGTCCTTCCCTCTCCTGCTCCTCTTGTTGTATGTTCTGTGTGTTAGCTCTCATACGAGCTTCGACATTGTCCACAAAAAAAAAGAAAGATAAATCAAAAATAATCTTAATAGCCAAATCACTTGTTCACTGTATTGTCCAAATATCAGCTTCCTCGCTCAAAAGGTGCCTGAGATATTGCCCAGATGAGAAATAAAATAAATAAACAAATCATAAATCGATAATAATTAAGTAATTAAGCAATTAATTGATCATTCAAAAATAGAAAATGATGTTTTTGCCAAAACACATCTTCACTTTTGTCCCCATATTTCAGCTCCCTCGCTCAAAGGATGGCTGAGATATCGCCGGAGAAAAACAAACACACAAGAAAACAAAACAAACAAGAAAACAATCAAATGGAGTGAAAACCTAGTCCTCCCTTCCTTCGGCCTCCGGCGATGAAGTCATGCATTGCCTGGATATGGCATCGGGAAGGAGTGATGTACAATATGAACAAGTCGAGATACTTTCAAAGTACACCGCCCCCATACCAAATAAATAAATAAATAACAATTCCTCCAGTGTGCGACATTGCTGGGGCACCTTTGGCGCTCGGCGATGCCACCTTGCAGCACATGGAGACGGAACTGGGATGGGCGGGGGTGGGGGGGGTGCTACAATAATTGATTGAATAATTGATTAATTGCATAATTAAAATAAGTAAATAATAATCGTAAAATAATTAAATTCTTAATCAATTGGCTAATAGAACACCCAAACCACCACTGTTTCATCAAAATCTGTAACTTTTTGAAAATTAAGTAATTCATCGAAAAATGAATAATTAATCCATTGATTCATTAAAAAAAATCAAAAATACCCTTTTATAGCCAAATCACTGTTCACTTGTCATGTCCAAGTATCAGCTTCCTAGCTCAAACGGTGCCTGAGATATTGCCCAGAGAAGAAAGAAAATAAATAAGGAATAATAAATCGATAATAAACAAGGACAAATGTGTCCAAGAGCAATCGTCCTAAAGGTTTTGTCGGCTAAAAAAACAAACAAACAAACAAAAAAAAACAACAACAACAACTTCCGATATTTCATCACATGCCTTGATTAAGCCAATAGCGAGACCCGTCATAATGTATTTACGTATTTACGATATATAGTGTATTTACGAAATAAATAATGTATTTACGAAATTACAATACGATAAATGGAATAATCTTTAAATAGTAACGTGAACTTTTCGAAACTTTAAAGCAAATGTCCGAATATATTTAAAAGTCATGATAGACGCTCTCAAAAGGCACCGTCAATGCGAGGATGTGTACATGTGCTTAGTATTTAAGGAGATCCGGATCTGTATATACAAGAGCCGAGTCCTAGAGGTTAAGGTTTGTCTTCACAAGAAGAAGAAAAAAGAAGAACAAGAAGAAGAAGAAGAAGAAGAAGAAGAAGAAGAAGAAGAACAAGCCGAGCTCTCCATGAGCAGCACGCTATGCGATTACCGTTTCTGAAAGGCTCCCACAAATTTTCACACCTTTCAGAGGCTTTCAAAGGCTTTGTGCCTGAAGCTGGTGAAACGTTTCGCTGAGACCGGGTCTGCTCTTGCTTTTTTGCTCAAATTAGCAGTCGATCTAGTTTTTATCTTGCCAAAACGAAGTTTTTGCAAGATATGTTAGTCAGCTTGTATGTTTTATTTTTTTGTCTGTAATCACGTATCGATCACTCTGCAGAGCACAGTTATCATTGGAAATTTTTGTAACTTCGCATATCAGAGGCCTATAGAGGTCCCTTTCAGCGCAAAAATTTCAAGGTCAAGGTCAAAGGTCAAGTCACTTTGTCGCAAATCAGGGGAGTCGACGAACCCTTATTTTTTGAGTAATTTTGATCGGATCGTCTTCAAACTTCATGGGAATATAGTTCATGTCTGACGCTCAGCTGATTAATTTTTGGTGGTGTTCGGCCTTGACCTTCATGTTAGCGCTGTGAGGTCGAAAGTTTTTGACCCCAAGGTCAAATTTTGAAATCTTAGATACCATATCGAGTAATACCTCATATGAAAGCGCTTGATAAGTGCTTTCCAGATCTGTCAAAAGTTTGATGCTATGACGTCATTTGATGACGTCATGACGAAAAAACGGATTTTCATGAAAATTTTATTTCCTCAGTTCTCATCAAAATCTCTTGATATTTCATGTACAACGGTCCTGGAGAGATACCATTAACCGTACGAAAATATAAAGGTCAAGGTCAAAGGTCAAGGTCACAAAAAGGTCAAGCATCAAGGTCGACGAAACCCTTTTTTTTGAGAACTTTAATCGAATAAATATGTCACTCATGTTCACATTTTGGCAAGATACTGGTCACCCTGGGGGTGACATTGGTTTTTTTTTTACTTTTGGTTGGAAGCACATTCTTAAAGAAACAAGGACAAATGTGTCCAAGAGCAGCGTCCTAAAGGTTTTGTCGGCTAAAAAAAACAAACAAAACAACAACAACAACAACTTCCGATATTTCGTCACGTGCCTTGATTAAGCCATAAGCGAGACCCGTCATAGTGTATTTACGTTATTACGAATTTACAATACATTAAATGGATAATCTTTAAATAATAACGTGAACTTTTCGAACTTTAAACTCGCAATGTCCGAATATATTTAAAAGTTCATGATAGACGCTCTCAAAAGGCACCCTCAATGCGACTATGTGTACAGGTGCTCAGTATTTAAGGAGATCCGGATCGTGTATATAAAAGAGCCGAGTCCTAATTTAAAGGTTTTGTCTTAAGAAGAAGAAGAAGAAGAAGAACAACAACAACAACAACAACAACAACAACAACGCCGAGCGTTCTTAGAGCAGCGTTCGCTACGCGAGACGCTGCTAAAAAATGTATATATATATTCATGTTTAAATTATTTTCTTTATTTCCATTTCATCTTTACAAACAATTTCAATTTTACTGTTTAAAAAAAATCAAAAAACAATTCCCTCTTCTTGGTTAGGCTACAGGCCTGATAATCATAACTGAAAAAGCCAGAGCACAGTGTCTTCCACTGGAGCACAGTATGCTACAGCAGCAAAGAGTATAGAAAGTAAAGTCAAAGTCAAGGATGAATAAAGAAATGTAAACATCGTGGCCGAGCTATCATGCTGTGCCACATCCGTACTCCAACTTTTCCAGGTATTGCTGCATGAGGATGCAAACTACATCCAAGAAAGAAAGCTGAATCCAGACAAGAAAGCTCAATGGTAAAAAAATTCCACATTTATATTGAACTATCAAATTAAAAATAAAGGATTCGTCTTCTGACATGGAGAAATGAACTTAAGCCAGACATACAGTATATGTTGTGCATAAATATCTTTTGTTACATAAAGCCAAATTATTTAAGCATAGATTTGATCGGGTTGTACATCAACACAATTGAGAGAGAGGGCATGGGAGAGGGGAGGGATAGGTGCAGATTTAGATTTATTTTGGCATGTCTGAAGCTCAGGTGGATAACAGCTCACAGGTCATGCGGTTGCATTAAACGAGTGAAAAATTATTTGAAAATCTTTGAGTAAATGTGAAAAGTGAAACTCACCTCCTTGCGTAGTATGCAGTGTACGATTACAATGACAATGCCTTGGAGCGAGTCGAAGAGGGCAAAGAGGATTTGGAACAGGCCCGAGCGCTTGTCCGTGATGGCAAGCACGGCAGACATCCAGGTTAGGGCGAGAAGTGGGAGAACAACACAAGAACTCCACAGGGACGCCCTGAATACCCACCAAACAAACAGGGCAGAGGAGAATTAAAATGCCTCGTTAATCTACTTATAATTACAGAAAAGCTTGTTCAAGTTGCTTACAAGTGTAACTTTTTCAGAAAATAGTTGAGAGGCCTCCCTTGATTTGAAACTGCAAGTTTTGCATGCACAGAAAACGAGTGCACTTAAAAAAAGTTATCAATAACTAAGGGCTGGCAGGATGGCCTGGAGGTACGCAGATTTGCCTCTGAACTGAAAACCTGGGGTCAAAGCATCATGAGACAAGTGCTCAGAGGAGAATGTAATGGCAGGATGAAAGAAATGTTTCCACCCGACTTATTCCTCCTCCTTTGGAATATACCCAAGCCTTGTCCATTTGCCTTGTGTCTGCCTGTTTGTCCACACAGTAGTTCGATGGAACGGTACAGCCAGTTTAACATATTCTCTCGACAGAACAGTGTGAGCCACCATGCTTCGATACCCATTTGCAATGCACCAAAATGGCAGTTTTTGCCAAATCCGATTCTGCAGCTGATTAAACCCGGGACATCACAACCCGTACGTCATTTGTCATGTCAGCAGGAAGAGTGAGCTAACCGTTTGGCTCTTACAATGCTTCACCTTATGCAGCCGGGTAAAGACTGCCTTCACATTGACCGGTTCTCTGCTCCAGCAGAATACCAATTGCCGACAAGGTGGGAAAGGTCATTTATTGGGCTTACAATTTGCAGTAACATCGCATTTACTCTGACCTCATACATTGTGGAAGATAATATTTTGTGGATGAGGTGAAGGAGCTTGGCTGAGAGCCTGAGAAGGTCAAAGAGTTGCCCATGCTTTGGATGGAAGACAAAAAGCAAGCCGAGCTGGAATCCAGTACGAGAACTGGAAAATAATTGGCGACATGTGGTTTGATTGGCGTGCAAAGCAGTTCCGAGATATAGATATGTTTTAAAAAATGCCAAATACGAGTACAAAGACATCTTAAGGATGTTACATGTGAATGTGGAGAAGCCTAACCCAGCTGGCACAGTTTTACGTGGGTTTGCTCGCTCGTCGCGGCTGGTCGTACACACATTGCCGACGTTGGTTCAATTTTGCCTTTGAGACGGGGAGAGACGGCTGGCCTTGTGAATATTGACAGTGTTCAGTCAACATATGGAATTGGTCTGCCAAATGATGGACCAACTTTTGGAGAAGATGTGTGATGGCGGCTGGGAGGGGATTCAATATTTCAATGTGACCGTCACATGAATTGCGTCTAATGCGAACACGAACTTCTGACGACGGATCAATTATCAAATAGACGTCGGCCAAACATGACGGTCACTTTTTAGACCAAAGTTTGTCCAACATAGCTGTGTCAGCTGGGAAATAAGTCACTTGATTGTACAATATTGTCTTGACTTTGTCCTTGGTTTAACAGGCGAGGAACTGTTGGAGGATATGAAGGTTTACACTTGAACTTGAAAAGAGAACTTTGGAATTAAGTCATGGATTTAATTGCTTCCTGCTTCCATGGCAGGAGCATACTTGGCGCATTCGCAGTATATTATGTTTTATAATTTAACATGGTATTTCTTTTGGAGTATTCTTTATTATATGCTAGTAAATAACAGAATGAAAATGAAGGAATTTATACATGGTGCGTTGACTGCATTTCTTCTGTTTGGACACAATAATAGCAATAATAATAATAATAATAATAACAACTGTAGCAGCCACTTATAACTGAGAGAATTATGCCAGGTACCGAACGATGCCATTCCACACCGCCAGTTCCAATGACAATGCCTTTCCACGCCGCCCGTTGCGATGACGATGCCATCCTATTTCCTAATTTTTATCAAACGATATTTCTCGTGGCTGGTCTGTCCCCAGAACCGCCAATTAGAACTGCGTGCAGTGATTTCTATGTGGGTGCTTACAAAAATGCGAGCCACGGGATAAAGTTTGATCAGTATGATGTCATAGTTTACACAGGTTGACAGAAGGAAAATATTTGAAAATGTTTTTCTCTGGAACCACTTTACCGATTGAGGCGAAATTTGAAACACATCATCCACTATCCGTGTTGAAAAGGTATGATCACAATGACATCATAGGTCACATGGTTTGGCAGCCACATTGGGTTGAAGGAAAACCGTTAAAAATCATATTCTCTGAAACCACTTAACCGATGATGTTTTAGTTATCAAACTTTTATCGTCGTGTGCACTTTTAACCGATGATGTTTTAGTTATCAAACTTTTATCGTCGTGTGCACTTTGACATAAATAAAGATTCTCATAGATTGGTTCAGTGGTTTGACAGAAGAAGATTAAAAAAAAAATAGTTTTAGCTTCGATCCAACAATATAGCCACCCGGCCACATATTCAAAATTTATTTACCATGATTAGTCGATCACATATACCGTATTTTCCTGTGTATAAACCATGGCAGTGTATTAACCACACCCATGTTTTTCACCCTCAACAGAAATGAAGATATTGATCATTTTATTTTCTGATCTAGATCTAAATACGTTTGTACATTATCTTTGTGTGGAACAGAGTGACGGAGGTATCAACATGCTTACTCCCATGTCTGCTTAATTTTGTCTAACAGTCTTTTTCTCATTGTCAAGAAGTTGAAGAGAGAGGAGAGGATGCCAAGAAGTTTTTATTTTTCTTTCTTGTTTTTTATTATTATAAAGAGGATTTTTTTTTTGTTCCTAGAAAAAGGAAGAAAAGGGATTCATCCCGGTATCATACATATTTATTGTGTTTTTGTGGCCCTGAAAAGGGCCGTTTGGGTTTGATGAAGCTTTTCAGCTAAACCCGTGGAAATCCTCGTCAATGCTTTCCTCGTCGAAGACGGCACGTAGCTCCTTGTCAGAATCTGGGTAGAGCAAGTCCCTGTCGCTGCCACCGTCATTTGCAGCCTCCTCTTCCCAAATGATGTTGTCTGTGCCTCCATGTTGTTGGAGATGCAGCATTTCAGAAATGCTCGCTTGATGATGTCCAACAGTATATCCTCCCACACCTTGACGATCAAACCACAGATCATCGGAAGGTCGACCTTTCTCATCCTACCACTTTTGGTGTAGGTCTTCTCCCCACTCATTATTTAGTCGGACCAGCAGTGACATAGCCCGTCCTTGAATGGATTGTTGATGGACACATCGAGGGGCTGCAGGAGCAATGTCATCCCACCTGGGATGATGACAAGATTGGTGTTGGTCTGACAGAGCAGCACTTTGGTGTTGTCGGTCTTGTGACAACTGAATGCATCCAGGACGAGCATGCTCCACCATTGAGAGAGACCGTCATCCGGCCTACTACTCCAGACCATGCACATCCAGTCCTGGACCAGTCCCTCATATATCCACCCCTTCTCCTGTGCAAGAACAATGACGCTGACTGAAACCTTGTCTTTGGGCATTGTCTTCCTCTTCAACATGACATACGTGGGAATCTTGTCACCATCTGTGGTGCAGGCGAGCATAATGATAAATCGGTCCTTCTCGTGACCAGTAGTTTTGATCATCACATTGCGAGCAAGCTTATTTGAGGTGGGAGCTCCGTTATTAAACTCTAGCTATTGTGAATAAGTCTTCTTTTTATGTGAGACCAGGTGTTCTTCTTCTTTTGTGTTTAATGGCATTTTCAGAGCCGCGAGGCTCTATATACCCCACACACATAAACTCCGGGTGTCTCCGGATGTTTCCGAGCATGGGTTTATTTAATTTCTGAACACGGTCAACAAGATGATTTTCAAACTCTTAACGTCAACTGGTTTTCAAGGTGTAAACGGTGGAATTGGGCTTAACAGCAGTTGCAACTGCTAAAAAAAAAAGGAGTGTTAATTTGGAATGTAATTGAAATTCAGCATTGATCGTTTTTAAGACTGATTTTTTTTCTATACCTGCGTATTAACCGCACCCCCAACTTTTACCTTTTTTGCCAAGTGAAAAGTGAGGTTTATACACCGGAAAATATGGTATCAACTTTTGCATCGATCTGTTCAGCGGTTTCGGAGAAGAACCTTTTTAAAGGATCTGTTTTTTCCCATCTAATATGGCTGCCCGACCAAATGACGTATGACGTCATAAATTTAAACCCTGACTATGGGTAGACAATCACGTTTGCTAAGTTTCATTGTGATCGGATAAGGTTCATTTTTCTATCCAATATGGCTGCCATACCACATGACCGATGACATCATCGTTTTCAGACTACATGGAGCAATGGTTTTGTTTTTATTTGTTATGCTACTTGTTTTTCGTTAACTCTTCTCTCCTAAACCGTGTCCTGCTGTGTTAAATAATTTAGTTTGTCTCTCAAGTTCATTCAGGCCTACCTGCGATAGTCGAGTGCGCTTCCCTACCATTTTCTGCCTCGTTTTAAGCTTCTTTGTTACAGTTATTGTTACTTCTGAACCCTCAGCTCAATCATTTTCCCCTCTTCCTCAATAAGTAAAACAAAATATCTCTCCTTCATCCTGAAAAAAAAAAAAACTCAGCGATCAACAACAACATTGGAAAGAACAAAAAAATTTTGTTTGAAACTCTACTCTCATTTTCCTACATCATCTTTGCAATAATCCCTAAATTTAATAAAATATTTCTCATCTTTGAAACCCCTTCACAACATGAAAAAAATATTTTTAAAAACTTCCAAAATATCTTAAAGTGCATTACACTGCTGATTACTCCATCATGAACAGACCATTAATTGGGTGGTCGCTCGAGTACCCTTATTTTCACTTTTTCCGTCTGTCTGTATGTTTGTATGTCTGTATGTAATGGACAGCTCTGGAGGCCAGAGGAGTCAACCGATTTTGATGAAACTTGATAGGTAGATTCATACCAGGATCTAGTTCTACGCATTTGAGCACCGTTGCTATGGACACCACCGTTGCCTAGCAACGGGACTTTGAAATTTTTGAAAAATCC
>CM068966.1:81631326-81646461 GCA_035128595.1 Eptatretus atami
AAAATTATTTTTTCGAAAATCAAAAATCGGCTTCCAGGCTTTTATGCGCACTATAATCAACCTCTTTGTCTAAAATATTCAGCCCGATCCGTCAAAAACTGTATGACGAGTATGCAATTATGTAACGACCACCCATGTCACCTACCGGCTTGTTATTCTTCTTCTTCATCATCAAAATCTCATCCTTTTCTCTTTGACAAGGTTATTTTCCAAAACCTCCTCACTCCTGAATGCTTAGTTCATCCAGCATCCTTTTTCACGTGTAGCCAAATTTTCCTCCATGCCTTCAACCAAACACTCTCACCACCACCCCACCGATGAAGCCAGTCGCAGGTTATCCGGTCTGGGAATCCTGAGGCATCAATTTTGCAAAGGCTGTGTGAAAGCAACAAACATTTCCCCTTCACGTCCATTCATGGAGTCAAACCCCTCCATATTCAGTACCACCCCCCCCTTCTGCTCACCCTTACCTTCCCTCTCAACGTCAACCTCGCTTGTTCCCTCTCAACTTCCCCCTCGCTTACCCCCCTTCAAGCTTCACTCCTGCCCCTCCCGGGTTCATCCCCTCCCCAACCCCCCACACCTGCCCCGCACCATCTCCTTGCTTCTTTCCACATCCCTATGTCCTATCAGCAGCTTCTCTTCCCCTGTCCCTAACCATGTGCGCTCAAACATCCGAGGCCTCCGTTCCAACCTCACATCCCTCAATCCAGGCTGCTGCCAATAAACCGGATATAATATGGCTTTGCCGAATCCTTCCTCCCACAGGACATCCCTTAGTGTCTCTCCCTGGCTATCGACTCCTCCGGTTTGATCAACCTGAACCCCGTCCTGGCAGTGGAGTCATGCTTCACATCAAAAACTCAATTTCTCACTCTTCATCCACTGCTCTTACATCTCCCAAATGCCAGAAGTACCTCTGGTTGTGACTTCCCCTCCATTCTCACATCATGTTTGTCTGTGTGTTGTACCATCCTCCCAACAGTAATGACTCCATCTACATCTTTCTCTCAGATGATGACATGGACCAACTATTAATCACTCATCCCCACTCTCTCTCTTCCTCATATGTGGTGACTTCAATTGTCACCATGTGAATTGGCTGGGTGTTGGTACCTTTCTCACCAGCCATGGCACTTCTGCAAAATACTTCTGTGGCTCCATGGGACTGACTCAATCTGTGAACTTTCCAACCTGGATTTCTCCTAATGACAAATCTTTCCTCCTGGATTTGGTGATGACCAACTTCCCTGCCAATGTATCTTGCTCATCCTCTGCCCCAATTGGCTCTTCTGATCATGTGCTAGTGTCGGTCAGCATCTCTCTGGTGCATTCTCAGAGAACAGCCTCAGCTGGCGAGTCTGGCAGTTCACTCAAGCAAACTGGCAGGGACTGCTTGCAGCCATCACACTTAAGGACTGGTCTCCTAAATCTAGCACCTCTAATATTGATTCAGCCTGGGAATTCTTCCACAGAAGCCTGTTCTCTCTTATGCACAGATTCATCCCATTTCGTTCTCTACCCTCAGGAGAGCCAGTAAACAACATCTGTCCAATCTCAAGAATGAACTTTCAAACTTGTCTCCTCCTCTAAATCCTGGAGGTGCCTTGTCATGTCGGGCTCTGGTGTATGCTCACCTTCCATCCCTTCCCTCACTTCAAATGGCACCACAGCCGACTCTGCTCGTGAGAAGGCCGAATGCCTCAATTCTGTGTTTGATTCAAACTCTTGCGTCCCTAACCCCTCTCTCTCTCTGTCCTCACCATTCCCACTCATAACCAACTGCTCTTGAATTCTGTCTTTTTCACCTTCAAAGGTGGATACATTTCTGGCAACCCTCTACTCTGACTCTTCAACTGGACCAGATGGCATCAGCTCACCAGCAACCCCCACCTAGTGAAACTGCCTCAATCGAGAATCACTGCTCACCTGCACTCATTATTTCCTCTTTTTTCCCCACTTCTGAAACCACCTTTCATACTGTCTTCAATCTTATTCTTTCCTCCAGGTCTTCAGATAGTTGTTCACCACCATCTGGTCACCCCCCCCCATCCAAAATAATGATCTTTTCTGCACCCGTTAAACCACCCTGCACCCGTTCCAAAATTTTGCTAATGTATCCACATTGTCCATGCTTTGTGTGTATATTGCGTGTATAGACCTGAAAGTCCCTGTAGTGTCCATCTTGTTTACCCCATGTTCCCCACCCCATCCCTCTCCCTTCCACAGATCTCCTAATGTCTCTGTTCCCAATGTTTTGTCCTTCCCTCTCCCGCCCTCTGTCTCCTGCTCCCCTTGTTGTAGGTTCTGTGTTAGCTCTCGTAGAAGCCTCGACAGTGTATCCCAAAAAAAAAAGTGCATTCCTGACCTTGTGCAAGTTTCAATTTTTTTTAGTTGAGCAGTCCAGAGAAGAATATTCCCAAAGTTTTTCCTTTTTCCAACATGGCTGCCACACCGCATGACCAATGACGTCGTAGTTATCATTCTTAAAATCTCCATGAATAGGTGCGCCTACATTGAAAGTTTTGCGTCGATTGCTTAAGCGGTTGTGGGGAAAACGAATTTAAAAGCAAATAAATCTGGAAAATGCGGCAGAAGAAAAAAATTAAAGAAACAGAACAAAAACAATAGAGTTCCTTCGGTAACCTAATAATAATATAAGTTTCCTAACAAGGAACTTCAATGCAGGAGGAGGCCATTACGCCCATCCAGCCTGTGAAATGGTTGCCAACCTATGGTTGCCCATGCTCAATCCTTTTTAAATGATGAGCGTCAAGCAAGCAAGCAGCACACACCATTTTTAAAGTCTTCGCAATGACTCGGCTGATGAGTTATGACAAAACATGGTGGACAGATTGGTTAGGTGACAAGAACAAGCTGATTAGATTTTGGTTTTTCTCTGGATGCATATCCGGCCTATCAGTGGGATGCAAAGCAAACTAGTCAGCCTTGCGGAGGTATGCGCTCCACTGAGTGCCGTTCTAGTTTTGATCCACTTTCCAAAATTATACAGTCATCTACAAATTAAAGCTTGGTATTGGTTTAATGGTTATGGTGGCTGGCTTAAGATCTTAAGGTCTTTAGTTCAAGCCCCTGTCAATTTGTTGAATTAATACCAGGCTGGTTGACTCAACCTGCCATGATGGTGAATACCAGGTCAGCGAAATGAGTACCGACATGCTGGTAACAGGGGGCATTGCATCAGCGGCACAGCCGCACCCACAGAAAACGATGCAGTCAAGTAGCCACAGGCTGCATATGAATAAATCAATTTACAAATTGCATTTGCAAAAAATGGCTAAATTTGATGCTCCGCACTTACTCTCAAATGCCACATCTTCAATCCATTCTTTTCCTTTACTCCTTCCTCTCTTCCCAATTCTTGTGTTCTCTCTTATCTTGCAAACCCCCTCCACAGTCATCTTCAGAGTACAGTATCTCTTTATGCAATTATGCAGATGGATACATATGGTATAAAACGCACATCAAAAGTAATTAATAAATAAAACAGACGTAGGACGAACACTAAAAGCCACATGCACAGTTGCTTCTCCTCCTCCTTCATATGCAGCACAAAGATGTGGGTAGCATAATTGGTTGAGCCAATGATGCAACGCCCCATATTTCGAGTACACTGGTACTTATTTCACCAACCTTGGAAGGATGGCAGGCTGAGTCAACTCCACCTGGTATAAATTCAACAGCACAACAGGTGCTCAAACTCAGGACCCTGAGATCCCAAGCCAGCCACCCTAACAACTAAGCCAACACTCGGCTTGGCACAGTTGTTGCTAAGTTGGAAAGAACAACAAAGTACCATTCACCAAGCATACATTCTTAATAGCAAGCTTTATATTCAAGTATCTATGCTCGGTTCATTGGTGATTCACTCCTTTAACCTCAGGTTGTGCCCCTTCATCAATCCCATCCAAATAATCTTCCGCAATCTCGTACAATGTACACCATTAAATTGACTCTGCGATGCCAAACATGCACGTGTAATATTAGATGCTTTGAGCATCACCGCATCAGCTTCAAATACTCCGAATAGGGGATACTGCACATGCGCCTTTAAGATGAGGTTTGCCCACAGGCTGAAAAATAATGTTCGGAGCAGTCTGTAGGATAACAAGGTATCATCATTCATCATTTCATATGCAGCACATGGATGCTGGTTGTATGATTGCTGGAGTGGGTGAGGATTCCAACACAGGCTAGACAGATTAGAGGTGAGTGACGAGGTAGCAAAGGCCAGCATACCATTCTGAAACTCTAAATACCCACAAACAAATCGGTAATACAACTGGGCAGACTAGTGTGCTGGTCATTTCGACTCGTCGGATCGACCTCATGACAATGATGTGCTGAAAAGGTCTTTGGAGAAGATAATGGTGAACACCAGGTGAAGATACATTCCAAAAAATTTACTCCAAACTTTCGACCAAATTCCTGCAGAAATGAGACACTTATGCATTTTCAACACTTTTCAAAATGTTGGGAAAACTGTGAACAAAAGTGACTCAAAATGGGCGTTATGTAAATAAAGGGTGACTTGCTTACCCTGCACGGTGTTTCAGTCTCTTATCCGGAATTCCTTCCTTTGAAACGAGCTTATTGAAGACCAAAATTCCAATAATCATATTGACCTGAGGAAAGTCGAGGAGTTCATCAATAGTTGATTGTGAACACCAAACAGATTTGACAGGCAGTAAAGTGGAACTTTGGGAACCACATGTGCACGTGTGTGTGTATGTTACATTTATATATATATGAAAATATCTTACCAAGACGACCACGGCAGCTGGGCCCACAAAGGCATAGAGAAGTCCTCCCTCCAAAGACAGCCAACAACTTGACACAAAAGAAATATAAAACTCGGGTCATGTTAAAATCTCCAGTATGACAAACACAACGTGAAATATTAATGGTGTAAAATATGGTTGGAAAAATTGTTCAATAGAAGAAAAGTTTTACCACTCTCTCACGCTGCATCGTGTCCACAGAGTTTTCCAGGAACACGTGATCGTTTTAGCTTCCATATAGAGTGTTTATAAAGTCATTGTGCAACTTTAAACTTTAATAACCTTGAATGCACACCTGATAGAGGCAAATTGTAAACGGCACATGAAAGCAGAATTCAAAAGATTTTTTTATTATTTAAAAAACACAATTCAGTGCAAATTTCTAGGCTTCAACACGACCGCCATGTTTTGTAATAAAACGTTCAATCCGATTTTCCTACTTGTTGTAAGCATTCTCCAGTTGCTGCTGATTGATTTCATGAATTGTATTTGTGATTGTCGCTATAAGTTCATTCAAAGAACAAGGTTTTGATGAGTAAACAAGTTTTAACATCGGTCCTTAAAAAATTGTCCAAGGGGGATTGGCCACATGAACGAGATGGCCAAATATAATCGGTCCACGTCTACTGATCCACTTGTCTGGGAAAACGTCGTTCAACAAACGTCGCACATTCAAAGTAAGTGGCAGGGATCGCCGTCCTGCTGGAGGAAGGCGCTATTTGAAAGATGTAATCATCGTAGTTCAGAAATGATTGCTGCTTCTTCAATAAAAGGGTGGATGATGCGAGACTTCCTGTGACTGCACCAGGCGTTGATTTTTGATGAGTCTTTTTCATGTTTCTAGACTTCCTGAGGTTTTTCTCTCTCCCCCAAGTGTGGAAATTTGTACTGGTTGACGTTACCACTGATGTGGAATGTTGCTTCATCAGAAAATGTCAACTCATCAAAAACACCTGGGGAATTGTGGATTTTATGTTTGAACCGTCGACAGAAATCGAACCTTGCACGGTAGTCCTCTTCCTGTAACAGGTGAGCACCCTGAATCTTGTAAGTGTGTTCGTAGAATTTCAATTTGGAATTCTGTGTGCTCTTCATTGTGAGATGTTAGGTTCACCAGATGCATGTCGCAGTGCCCTCTGTAAGGGCTCATCACCCTGTGTAAAAGGAACTGTGATAGATTTCATGAACTACTTAAAATTCAATGTTCAGTCATTTTAAACTTCACCAAAGGCAATTTACTATACCAGAAAACAAACACAACATATTAACCAAAGCTTTTCGTGCTGCACTTTTGAAGGTTGAATCACAGCAAGAGAGCCAGGAAGTGAGAGAGCGTGCAAGCTTGTCTATGTAAGATTGACACTGATTGGTTTATCAGTTATGACCTCAATGGTAATTTGAGCCCCCATTGGTTAGCCCACCATCATCAGTCTCTCTGGCTTAGATTGGCTGGAGCGGAGTAACGCCTTGGAGGGAGGGGGGATGTGACGCCCCCAAGGCTGATGACTCTCCATTTGCATGCATACCTTGGACAGCAGTCGGAGCACCAGATTTGATGTTTCCATGTTGAAAGAGAATGAGAGAATGTACAAATTCCTTTTGACCACCTAACACAGAGTCCATGGAAAAGGCGAAGGTTATATCCAACATACATAGATGTGAAACACTCCGACGTCGGTTCAATATCTTGAACATATCTGCATTGTACTGGTCTGCACAGAATGGGTTGACAACTAAGCACCGTGCCATGGCAGAATAACAAGAAATGGCTGACGGTCCTTGAACGTTCCTACATGCTCGCACTGGTTGTGTCCTCACTCTCAAGTTCTTTTCTCGAATCGCCAGAGGGTCCTGCTGTTTGATACGGTCAACCAACCTTTGGGTTGTTCGGCCCACGTACCGAGCTTCACATCGGCACTTAAACTCTTCGATAACATTGCTGATTTGTGGGGTGTGCAGAACATCCTTGTTGACTGACATAAGCAAACGGCGAGAGGTAAAGATAACTCGAGGTTGTACAACCAGGTACATGTTCGATATGGTACGTTTGATTTGTTCTTCAAACCTTCTTGATGATCGTCCTTTCCACGGCATCCTGACATACACAGGACATTTGTCAGGACCAAGTTTGCGAGATCCTTTGTCGTATTTAGAAACTTGTGCACATATCTCAATTATATACACCGGGTAACCATTCTCACCGAGTATGTTCATGATTTTCTCCATTTCAGCAGGAAGATTACAGGGTGAGCAACTCCTCCGAGCCTTGTTCACAAGGATGTTGATCAAGGCAATTTTGTATCTCATGGAGCTGTAGGAATCCCAAATGAGTCCACTTCCCATAATGGAATTTATGTGGTTTTAGCATGCGCAACGTTCAAATTGTATTGGCAACTAAAGTAAAGTGCAACATGACTGAGCAATTAACTATTCCGAGCCTTGCTGTGGTATATAGATTACAGTACATCTGAGTACGAACGATATTTATTAAAGTTGATCGATGCGCACACTTTCACACTCGCATCAACACACACCGATTACAGTAATAACCTCTCCGTTCCTCTACAGTACATGCATGTCAGGGGTGAACGTTTGACGGCCATTTCAAGACTTCAGACATGGAAGTCATACATTCAGGTAGAGAATGAGAGAAGGAATGTTAGCTGTTGATATTCCACATCCTACGTGATGCAGCGAGAAGTATACATCAGTCAGGTGACTGGATTAGTGAAACGAGTTTTAACAAAGGCATAATGTGGGTAGTTCACGAGTCCATAATTAGTAAAAAAAAAAAATTTAAACTATGTCTGTGGACTAATACCCTGATTGAAGGGTTAAATATACCTACCTGGGGGCCATATCCCAAAAAATTATAAAAAAAACTGTGAAAATGATGGATAACGTGGACATAGTTCAATGTTATGAAATTGATACAGTAATGAGAATGTAGTTTAACCCGAGCAAGCTGAATTGTCTTGGTGGAGTGGTGGGGTCTGGGAGAGTGGCTGCTGATGAGATCCCAAGAGACTACATAAGCAGACATGATTTTTGTAATTACTGAGCTGTTTTAAAGGTCTGACAGGATGGTACAGAGGTAACAGCCTGACGTATGGATGGTACCTCTGTATTGCCCAAAGGTAAGAGTCCTGATGAACAGGACTCTTACCTTTGGGCCGTCCAACCTGGGATTCATTCTCAACCAGTGACGCACACGCACGAACGCACGCGCACGCGCACGCACGCACCCTCTGTCTTTTCGGATGTCCATCCTCAGGAGGACATCACAAAGTGCATCATCCCTCAGATGGCCATTAAGCTGGGTGTTCCATTTCGTGATGAGTCGGTGAGTTATCACTGACACTGTGAACAAATTACCAATTGTTATTGCCCAAATCAGCTCAAGTCAAACGTCAGGCCTGACCAGCCGGCTCATGGAAAGATGGGCCAAAAACATTCCCCTGCCGAATACACAAGATGGGGAGAACTTGTTTGGGGACATTACGTACCGAAATACCAAATGCTATTGTTTCAAAGTAGTAGGCTGTGTTATGGTATCTGAGCTAAAGCCCAAATTCTCACCAACACTGATTTTTTTTTTTGTGAAACAATAACTTTGCTCGTTCACCTTCTGGGTATAGAACACAGACTAAGATCTGATTGATGGATGAAATCAACAGAACTTTGTTTAAGGTATGTTAACCACCGTGAGAAACAAGGAGAAGCTGACATTTCAGGTATTAACCCTTCATCGGAGCACAAGACCTGAAATGGTCCCTCTCGTTTGCTCCGATAAGGGTTAATGCCTGAAACATCAACTTCTTAGTTCCCACGCCGGTTAGCATCCATCCATCCACGTCCTGTTGATATCGTCCATTTTTTCCACCTATCCGCCGCAGATCGACACCTGCCTTCATCTCCAAGACTAGCTCTTTATTCTGACAGGGTTGAAAGACAACACCAACCTTGAGCCTACAAATAGTGGATGCTATCTATCCATTCCGAACTGGTTAACAATTCCTTTGACAGAAGTGTGAATACAACAGAAATGCAGTGATATTTCAGGATAATACATAAAGGCGAGATGTTTTGGAAATATTTCTTGGAATGCCAATGTGTAATTGGATGGCTTTGAGGAATTGCAGGTGTGAAGCAATCTAATTAGTGAATATTCAAGAAGACAAAGATCCTTAATGCCAATGATAAACAGGAGCAACAGGGTCGTGGGCATTTTATTGAACCTGACAGTTTGAGACGGTTCCATTTTGTGCTGTATGAATTGAGTAGTTTGTGAGAAAAGTACAAACACAATTGACAGGTGGGCGACCGAGACTCGATGGAGTAATTCTGGCTCGGAGATGCTGATTTATGTTGTCTGAAAGGTTTTTGAAATGCTGGGGATAACGGTGTTTGACCTGCCTTGTTTACCATGAGACCTAATGCCTACGATGGTTTCGCATAACATGGATCTCTGTTGAGGATCACCTCTGTCTGAAGTAGGTGTGGGGCAGTTCGTCAACGCTTTGAAAGCAGAGAATGATGTGTTGCTTGAGAAACATTTGAAACACTCCGATGATAATATAACCGGGGAAACGGCAAGCATTTCATTTGCTTCTGGCCTACTTCTACAAGGTTGGAAGAAGGTTATAATCATCAGGGAGTAATTTAACAGCTTAACAAGTACAGCCTACATTTCTATAGTACCCATCAGTACTCGTAAAGAAGATAACAGCTTGAATCCCTTTGGAATGGAGGAATCGGAGTGTTGAGGCTTTGCAGCCACTTCCCAACTTGTTGCGTATAATGACTGCGGGTGATGGAAAACTCTCTAAAAGAAATGAGATAATATTGTATTATTGCCAGAAATATGAAACTGTTTATTGGACTTTATAAAATATCCCACCATTGCCTGAGAATCCCTCGTACACTTCAGTTCAGTTCATTTGGACATGTAGGAGTATGTGATATCCTGCAGGCAGTAATAATTTATAATATTCGTTTACCTAATCAGTGTGTTCATTATTTATTGTCCGTTTATTTAATTATCGCTTTGTTTTTCGTTTTTTTTCACTCATTCAACATCTGGAATGACTGCATCGCCCAGTTGCAATCTACAGCACCTTTCAGTTGTTTAGTCTGGGTTTAATTTTGATAGGGCAGGATCGGTTAAACACTGTCACCCTGGGGCTTTGCAGGCAGGCCACCGAATCAGAGGCCAAGGTAGAGAGTATCATCGACTAATGACAATGAAATGAAGTGAATTTTTTCTGTCTATCTTTCGTGAAGAAAAAAAATTAAAGGATGGGAGGGGTGTGGGAGTAATTGTGAGGAAGTAGGGAAAACACGGGGAAGGTGTGCAAATGCGGCCGAAGAACTCAACGAAATGGCAGGAAATGCCCAGGATCTTGGAGAACCTGAATTCATCAGAACATTCCCCTTCTGGAACTAAAGTTGAACAACAACTCTGGTGTACCCCAAATCAAGTGAGAGCTGCAGTGGTGGAGTATAGCTAAGTGGAAGTTGAGAAATGACCCCGGTTGAACATGGTGAGCCAAGGCAGACACTTACTGCCTGATGTGGTACCCTGTCAAAATCCTGTACTCTTGAGAACTATTCAAGATAAATAGCATCACAACATCCGAGCTGCATTTCGGAAGTAACAACCTATGGTATTGAAGACGTGCACACTCCTGTCTTCCTATCTGTATCCATCTACTCTTGCTACATCTCTAAGCAATTTATCCAAGACGTCTTTTAAAACGAATCAACTGATCTTACTCCCACTGCTCTCCCTGTCAAACTATTCGCTGCGTCAACCACTTCATGATCAAAAGGTTGTTGTCTCGTTTGAGTTACAGCTCCCTTTTGCTTTATTGCCTATGCCACCGAAGGTGGGCGGAGGTTGTTTTTATCCCTGTCTGTTTGTCTGTCATTGTTTGTTAGTCTGTCTGTCGAATGTCTGTCTGTGAGCAGGATATCTCAAAAAGGTATGGACAAATTTGGACAAAATTTGGTGGACACGTTGGATGTGTGACAAGGATGAATCGATTCCAATTTGGTGAAGATCTGGATCCGAACACAATAATTTTTTTAATTTATTAAGTGATTCTTCACCATTGAGAGATCGGGCAAATTTGATATGTAGCACGGTCTCAAAAAGGGACGGACTCGGATGAAACATGGTGGCCAGGTTGTGTGTGTGACAAGACCAAATTGTTTGATTTTGGTGACGATCCTGATCTAGATACAGTTCAGCCTGGCAGAGGTATGTACTCTACCGAGTGCCATTCTAGTCTTCAAGCTGTAACACGTAGTCGTATCGCCGACCACTACTTAAAATTAATATACTTCCAACCTACTCGTCTATCAAGAGAGAAATGACAAGCGTAGTTTGGGGAACAGGCGCCATTTTCTGTGTTGTAACTGCGAATGGGGCCACTGTAAGGCAAAGCATTGTGGGTCCATCTTGATTCACGGGATGGTAATCACAAACGTACAGTCTGAAAAGGCATTGAAATATCCGAAGAAGCTCATTCCTAGTTCGCTGAAACCGTGGTCAATGGACGGAGGGTGAAAAACCCCGGGTAAGAAAATTTTCCCCTGCAGTAAGTAAGTGTGAAAGGGTTATATGATATTGTTACGGCTGTGGAAATTCGCATTACACCATTCAGGTCCCGTAGGTGAGATATATTTCTGAAGTACAGTGTAGTTAGCCAAACCATTGTTTAGAGGGAATTAATGTGATTCATTCGGGCTGCGATACTTTGAGTTAGGCGTTTTTCTGTTCTTGCTTTATTTTCGAACCACACCAACAACGCCAATACGCCACCACTACAACAACGCCAACCAGCCACCACACCAACGAACGCCATCCTCCGCGGTCCACGTAGACGGTTTCCGCGTTGGAAGCCGTCGAACGCGAGAAGGGAAGGAAGAAATCCCCACAGCGAGGGCGCGCGGTTTTCCCGCTCGTTTTCTTCCCTGGCCCGGCGCCAGGACGGATTCTCCTCGCCCCCGGATGGCGCGGGGAGGGGGGAGCGAGAGGGAACGCCCCCTTCTCGAAGCGCCTCGAAGGAGGGAGCCAAGAACGGGGCGGGGCGCGGGGGTATAAGAGCCGGAGGCGCAGGAGTTCTTGGTTCTCCTTGTTCGTGCTTCTTGGTTCGGCGTTCGCTCGCTTTGTTCGTGCTCTCGGGTTCGGCGCTCTCTTTGGTCTCTCTCTGTTCGTCGGTGCTCGGTCCGTGGCGTCGAGGGCCAGCACGGGCAGCACGAGGCACGCCGGGGATCTCGCGTCGAGTGGAGGGAGAGAGCTCGCAGACCGCGAGAGGAGGACGGTCGCCAAGGACTCTAACGCAGGGAAGTCGCGACTTCCATTTTCTTTTGGGTTCTGTGTGAACGTGTGTGTGTGGCGCCGAGTCTTAGTAAGTAAAATTGTGTAAGTGTTGCCGAGTGTTCGCGTTAGTCGGTTGTAGCTCTGCGTCGTCGTTGTCCATTTTCTATTTGAATATGTGCATTCTGGCTGTAAATACGTGCTATATGTGTGCTTTGTGTCCGTGTGTGTAATAAATGCTTGCTTGTTGAATTGTTTCCCCGTTTCGCTGCGTCCTTCCTTCGTTGGGTCTCCATCTTGTTTTACGTAAAGGGTACGTAGTGGGCGCGGGACGCCCGATAATTAATCAGGAACCGTCGAGGCCGACGATAACACCGCTCGGTTATCCCGATAGCACGGAACGGATCGCTTAAGCGGCCCGTATCCGAAGTCGACCTGCGGCGAGGTGCGGTCGCCGGTTTACCATCCGCGTGGGTACTTAGGTAGGTCGAGTTTGGCGAACAACCCTATCCCACGCGGGTGGCCGATTGGCACGATCGTGGTGAGGCGAAAGGCCACCCGTGACTGGATCCCGGCGTTAGTCCGAGAGGGTCACGACAGAATTGTCCGTCCGGTGGGCGAGGCGGTCGCGATTCGAGTCACGTGGCCGATCGCACGCCGGCGGGCGCGAATTCGCAACACTGGTGTCAGAGAGCGGGAAAACGGACTCTCTTGTCTCCAAGCTAAATTCACAGGGAATCGGTCCAGGGGTGAGAGGAGCGACCCCCGATCCCTCTAAATTACGAGCGATTAAATTAACCCCTTACGTGAATAAGATGGTGTCTCAAGGCGAGCGGGAGCCGGGGGTAATAGAAATGGATGTGGAGTGTTTAGAATCTATGGCCCAGGACGAGATCCCCATGCAGGACATTGGTGAGCAGGAACAATTACCCCCCAACCAAACGCAGAGCCCGAAATAGGTGCGGCGGCGGCCGCGGTGTATAACACCTCCCCTCCCCCTCTCACCAAAACCCCCGATCCTGGCCGAATCGGCTCAGCCGAGTGCACCCGACATGGCCAGCTATTCGCCATGCTGGCACAAATGAAGGCGGATGCCATCGAAATGAGGAACGAAATGAAAACGAAAATGGATGGAAATGCGCAACAAATGAATGCGAATATAAAAGGCATGAACGAAAAAATGGATGGAAACTCACTCGAAATGAAAAACGAAATAAAAGGAGTGAACAAGCAAATGAAACAAACACAAACGAAATGAAAACGAATATGGAAACAAATGCGCAAGAATGAAGGAAGAAATAAAAGAAATGCGGGGTGAAACGCAGCAAATGGGCCGGAGCCTGCAGGCGGGCATGAAGGCTACAACAGCGAAGTGCGTAATGGCGACGCCACGTGTGGGAGCGAACGAGCTGGAACGGGTGCAAGGTTGTCAGGCCCACGGTGAAGGCGGGTGAGGAAAAAAATATTCGGGAGACGTGTTGGGCGAGAAGATGGAGGTGACGGAAAAAGTGACGGTAACCGAGAGGGAAAAATTAATTGGGGTGACGGAGACGTGCACGAAGGAAATAAAAATAGTGGAGTGTGAGAAAAGACTGCAAGACATGACGAAGAGAGTTGATAAGCTGGGACGGGAGGTAAAAACAGAGACAGAGGAACTGGGAAGACGGATAGACAAACACAAGGGCAAGCCGGAAGAACAGTTAGAAGCCAAAGCAAGGTCGGAGGTGCGGAGATGAGAAAAGATTGGAAAAGAAAACTGAGTTACAGGAACACCAAAACAAAGAGACAGAACTACAAAACGAACTGAGAGTGTTAAAGAGGAACAAGAAAGAGTACTGGAAGAACAAGGAATGAGACAGGAGAAAGAAATCTGTCAGTTGAAAGAAATAACGAGATTACAGAAATGAGGAACAAGAAAGACAGTGGAATAAAAAACTGAAAGAGTATGAATTTGAAACTGAACGACAAAAGGGAAATTAACCACTGAAGCAAACAACGAAACTGGAGAAGGAAGGACAGGAGAGGAAACAAGGGAGAGTAATGAGAGAACAGCGAATGAAACACAGGAAGGAAATGAGACAATTGAAAGAAACGATGAGATTGGAAAATGAAGAGCAGGAGAAACTGTGGGAGAGAAAACAAAAACTATACGAGTTTGAAATTAATGAAATGAAGGAGAGAGTAAAATTGAAGTCCAGAGAGATGGAAAAACTCCAGAAAGAAACAGAAACTAATAAATGTATAGAGACGCGGGAGAAAGAGAAAATAGAGGAGAGACTGCATGATAATGAGGGGTTAAAGAAACAGAACACACACACACACAGAGGTAGTGGAGGATAATGGGGTGAGCTCGCGGACGTGGTAGAGACCCGGTGTGAGCAGCTGGATGGCCTCCTCCAGGAACGAGGGGAGGAGTATGCCCCCTTGAGGCGAATCACGACCAGGTGGGTTCGGTCGTGCCAAGGGAGTTGAAGGGACGAGTGCTGTGGATAGGTGCACGTGCAGCTTGGGGGGTATAGAGGCCCCGGGAACCCTTGTGGGGACACGAATCCCCAGTGTGTTGTGCAGGGGTGTGCGTTTGCGAGTGTGCGGAGATGCGTGCTTTCCGGCACGCATGGTGTGAGTGAGACCCCCTGTGCAGGTGAAAGGTTGGGTGTGGAGTGAGAGGATCCGTGTGAGGGAGACCTGTGTGTGAGGTCTCTGTATGTAAGGGAGATGACGGTCGGCATGCGGGAGCATGCAGCCGCGTCTCCCGGGGTGAGTGTGTTGGAGTGGAGTCTGTGGTCGTAACGCAGGTGTGCGTGGTCGGAATGGCGACGGAGACGGCGACAGAGAGACACGGGCCGGGTAGCGGCCGTAGCTGTTGTGGGGACCGTGCCGGGTTCACCCAGCGGCGAGCGCGAGGTTCGGGCCGTGCAACGCACGAGACCCACGTGCTCGCTTGCGGGAGTGAAGCCCCCCCCCCCCCCGGGGGTTTTTTCCTTTCCCGGAACGCCTAGGGTGGATTTG
>CM068966.1:81670522-81683616 GCA_035128595.1 Eptatretus atami
TCTCTAAAGTTTCACAGTGACTAATGTCCGTGGGTTAGGAAGGTACAAGTGAGCTTATGCCGCTTCAGCCCAAAGCCACAGAGATATACACCGAACTTGCACGTTCGATCACTTGGGTGGCACTCTAAGCTGGCAGACTCTTACTCTTACTGCTATAAGATGAAAATTCATTAGACATCGTACTGGCGTTTTTGGAGCTATGTCGAAGGACAAACGATTGGACACATATAGTGTTTACGGCTGTTGGAAATTCGCATTACACCATTCAGGTCCCGTAGGTGAGATATATTTTCTGAAGTACATGTAGTTAGCCAAAACCATTGTTTAGAGGGAATTAATGTGATTATTCGGGCCTGCGACACTTTGAGTTAGGCGTTTTTCTGTTCTGCTTTTTTCGAGCCCCACGTCACCACGACAGACCGAGCACGACGAACAGAGAGAGACCAAAGAGAGCGCCGAACCCAGGGAGCACGAACAAGGAGAACCAAAGAACCTCCTGCGCCTCCGGCTCTTATACCCCCGGCGCCCCGCCCCGTTCTTGGCTCCACCCTCCTTCGAGGCGCTTCGAGAAGGGGGGCGTTCCCTCTCGCTCCCCCCTCCCCGCGCCATCCGGGGGGCGAGGAGAATCCGTCTTGGCGCCGGGCCAGGGAAGAAAACGAGCGGAAAACCGCGCCCTCGCTGTGGGGATTTCCTCCTTCCTTCTCGCGTTCGACGGCTTCCAACGCGAAAACCGTCGTACGTGGACCGCGGAGGATGGCGTTCGTTGGTGTGGTGGCGTGGTTGGCTCGAAAAATAAAGCAAGAACAGAAAAACGCCTAACTCAAAGTGTCGCAGCCGAATTAATCACATTAATTCCCTCTAAACAATGGGTTTGGGCTAACTCACATGTACTTCAGAAATAGAAATATATCTCACCTACGGGACCTGAATGGTGTAATGCGAATTTCCACAGCCGTAACAATATATTCACATCGTCTTGTCTTCGACAATTCAAACAGTACTGTCTAATATTTCATCATCAAAAAGTAAGATCTGCCAGCTGTGGACCCAGTCAAGTAGTCGGTATACTCTGTGGGCTTAGGGGTAAGGCAAAGCTCACTTGTACCTTCCTAACCCACGGACATAGTCACGTGAAACTTTAGAGAGACTACGCAATCTTCACTTGCCTGCTCCAGCTATGGTGAAACGATAAGCTCGTCTGCTAATCCTTTTTAAGCTCCTTTATGAGCTTTGTTTCATGTAAATATGAAAAAAAAACCTCTCCAATGAAACCAGTTCTTGGGATTTGTTGTATGTCTCGGTGATTCGGTCGGACCAACGAACTGCCAACAGCGATTTGATCGATTACAAGGGTAGTTCTCGTGAAATTATATGATGATACATCTTACACATTGTGGAAATGAATATACAGGTGAAGCATCGTTTCCGTCACTACCCAATACTAATTAACAGCAATTCGTTATCCACTCGTTATGCCATGAAGATTCACAAGAATTCTAAAATAACATTCATGCTTATTCACCTTTCTTCTTTACAGTTCTTCTTCCATCTTTACTTTCCTCCAACTTTCTCTTTTGATTTCAACTTTCACTTTTCACTTTCTTTGCCATTGAAGCTTTTTTGTTGTTGTTGTTGTTGTCATTTTAGCACCCATGGTGTCCTTCAGCATTTAAGGCTTTACGCATTCACATTGGAAGAACCAGCTTTTGGCCTCAACGATGAAGCCGAAAGGCAGACACAGCCAGCGAGTGCAAAGTACGACGGGAGTTTTATTTTTATTGCTTTTATTAAAACAACACAATTGCAATGTCAGAAAGAGTACGAAGCCATGCGATTTGGCATCAAGTCATGAATTACCCAAAACAGACATGCCACGGTTACCCGCTCCGTACTCACTAATTTGCAGTTCCGTAGCCCTTGGTCTTGGTGAATCCGATAGATATTGCCACAACCAAAGCAGGCAAACCTGTAGTGTAGAAGAAGGTCAAAAGTTTAACAAAAAGGGTCAAAATAAAAGTTTCACAAATTAGAAACAGAATTAGGCCATTAACAAATTACAATAGCTGGCGGGTTATGAAATCAATTAGACTGCATCTCCTCTGAACAAAACAGAAACGATAAAAGCCTTAAACAATAATGAAGAAGAAAGCAGCTTATTTGCTATAATGTAAAAATTATTAAACTGCGTGCGTTTTGAAGTCAAAATACGGTTTGTGGCCTTTTTTTTTTGGTTTGTGTGACTTTTTTTTTGCTTGTTCTATTGGGTTTCAGCTCGTTCCTCAAGACTCTTTCACAAGGTGAAAACTAATTTTAGAAATCTTAAAAATTAATTCAAAGTTTCGCAGTTTATTCATTAAACGAATATAAAAGTTTCAAAACCATGATTTCATTTAGTAGACCGGTTTCCGTGGGAGTAACCAGTGATGTCACAGAAAGGTTGACCTCGAACAGCTCTTATTGAGGCCAAACCATTCTTCCTCTTCTTTCATTTGCACCATGTGTCCAGTTTTTGGCCTCAACAATTTTGGCCCCAGCTGCTGATGCAGTTCCTCTTGTAGGTTATAGAGCAGGAATTTGCAATTTGTTGAAGGTGCCGGCGATAGCTTGCCTACTCTTCCGAAAGAATACTGTGGGTGGGATCTTTAACATCGAACAACTAATGCTGGGAGATGGGACACCCAGTTTAACATCCATCCACACATTTATAGCTCACCCTGCCCATGAAACACCAGGATGACAGTTTATAACTAGACCAAGATTCAAACCCAGGCAGGTGAGTGTGTACCCTCTAGGCAGGACTTACCGGTCAATCATTGAGATTTACAGGCTAAAAGAGTGACAGTTAATCAGAGGCATTTATTGGATGAGATTCTCTGGAATGTCTACAATGACCTCATCGATGCATTTAAAAGAGCCAACCACATCCCTTCCAAATCATGATAGATCACAACTAGTCAATTTATTGGTAATCCATTTATTCATTGGTAATCCATTTATTGGTACTTGAACTTATCCATTTATTGGTGCTCAGGAGTCCGTTGGTCCATTGAACCAAAGTTTCATTGGTCTTCACGACTTCAGGCATTTTTGCTAGTCTGAACAAAAACAATAGGTTTCCCAGCCTGGAAGCCTGGGAACCCGAATAATAATAATAATTATGGAGTTATTTTGGGGTCTTGGTTGTCCTAAGGATCTTGGGGGTCTTAAAGGGTCTGCAAAGGTCGAAGGGGTCAAAGAAGTCAAAAGAGTCAAAAGGTGCATTCCAATAGTACGTAATTAATAGACATACAAAATAAAAAAAACCATGCCACACACACAACTCATCCATTTATCATAAAGTCTTAAAGGGTCCACAGGGTCTTAGGGTTATTGTGGATCTTTTGGGTCTCGAGGTCTTTTAGGTCTTCAGGGTCTTTTGGGTCCTCTCAGTCTTTTGGGTCCTTAGGGTCCATACTCTGTTACAAAGTGTTGGTGCTGCTGAAGCAGTTTCTTGGCAAGGGTTATACTGAGGGGTTTGCCATTGCCTTCCCAGCAGTAGTTCGGGCAGGAATTTAGAATTAGTTCATGGTGCTGGCGATAGCTTTCCGATTCTTTGTGAAGGACACCACGGGATCGTTAATGTTCACCAACTAATGCCAGCAGAGGGGATGCCCAGTTTAACGTCCATCCAAGGAATTGCACACACATTGATGAATCACCCAGCCTGTGAAACACCGGAATGACAGTTTTTTTATAGCCGGGTCGGTATTCGAACCCAGGCTAGACAGCTCACGAGCCATCCTGCCAGCTCCATCCAAGACACATAAACGTTTTATAAATTTTATTGTTAAATGTACAAGTATATGTAATTAATAAGAAAATACAGTGTATAAATGTAATATTTTATTGATTTATATATATACGCCTCTTTATACTTTTTTGGAGCGTGCTGCATTATTGTGAGCATCTTGTTTCTAGAATATTTGAATGCTGCACAAAAATTTCTGAATCAAAATTCTTCTCACCTCCTTTCCTTTCGAAATAATGAAACAATTTCCTTGTGACCATTTACTTCTGCCCTTTCCCACTCTCCAAGTTGACGGCCGCTTGGAAGATCTCAGATCAGCCTCAAAACATATATCTTTCATTGTTTTTGTGCTGTTCTTATTATTGTTGCTCATATCTTTTTAGATATTTGCCTTCTCTCCATCCCTCTATTGTTGTTAGACACTTTTGGGGTTCTCAGGTTTGTTTTGGCCTACAATTAATTAATTTTTTGCAATTCATTTGATATATAATTTAAAAAAAAAGTGGTTTCATATCAATAAGAATAGTTATATCTGAAAAATTACGTGTTTCTTTTGTGTTTTTTGTAAACATTATACCAGAATAAATTAGAAATTAGTTGACAAACATAAAATTACAATACAAGTTGAGATCTTCATGCAACAGCCTACCCCATCCCAGGCACAGAAAACGCTTGCGGACGATCTTGCTGCGCAGACGACCGATGACGGCCATGTATGATTGCCAGGCCTCTGTGAGCACCCAGCAGAATGATGCGAGGAAGAAGAAGTGCAAAAGGCCAGCAATGAGCGAGCAGGTGACCTATAATTTGGATGCCCGGAAGGAGGTTGGGGGGAGGGGGGGTGAGGGGTATGCAGAGAGGGATAGTATGCCAGCTTCAGCAGCTCTTGCATACACAGTGTAAATTTGTACTCCAAATAGAGCTTATAAACACCATTCAAACACTATTTCTGAGACATCGAAACATTGAAAACAAGTTGAGCTGAATCCATTCAAAAATTTTTGACATATCATGTTATATATCGTTTTTGGCCTCATCTCTCAATGGTAAAGAATAACTTTAAAAAGGGGATCCAGATCTTCACCAAAATCGAATCAATTCGTCCTTGTCAGACTCCTAACCTGTCCTCCAAATTTCGTCTGAATCCGTCAATAACTTTTGAGATATCTTGCTCACAGACAGACAAACAAACAAAGACAGACACAGGTGAATACATAACCTGCGTCCACCTTCGGTGGCAGAGGTAAAAACATCATCGGTCAATGTTTAAAATTGTACAATAGCCCATGCTGCCCAAAGACATAAAAAATGTGAAGCCAACATAGAGATGACCTGACATCAAGAGTTGGTTATTGAAAATGTCACAAAGGCTAAAAAAAAACAAAAAAAACAAAAAATAAAGCATTTGTGAAAACATTGAAATAAGAAGAAAACAAACATCTTAGCTCACATTTCCTTCATGGTTTTAATATTGTTTGGAACAGCCACCATTGTGGAATGTATGTATATATATATATATATATATATATATATATATATATATATATATATATATATATATATATATGAGTAAAGTGGGACAAGTTTCCTGCCCCCCTCCCCCACCCCTCAACATAACTTTCTCAGTCCTCGTTATACATTTAGTTATTTCAGTATCCTGAACACCCACAACAATGCGCTCTCTGGCTGATTGGCATAGCAAACTTTTTCAATTGAACAAATTATTCAGTATACTGAACAGAAGGTGTGAGGAGGATGTAGAGAATGGGTGTTATGGTGGGGGTTTTGTCCCTTTCTTAATCTTTAACCTGAGAAATTATGCATTTTCCTACATTTCAATGGATAATAAACACAAGAGGGAAAATATTGCTTATGAACCTTTAATGGTTATTCAACCAATTTTTTTGCCTGGGTTTAACCCTTCCTCACCTGATAATAAAAAACTCGTTATTTCATGAGCAAATAATCACCACATCGTTATTAATACATCAACGACGCAAATATAACTCACAGATGAGGTGGCTAATTAGCAAAGCATGACTGCAGCTGCTCCTGTTGGCGAGTTCCATTATTTTTTTCCCCTTCTCGAGAAAAAAGAAAAAAATTATCCTTTGAGTGTTACAACACCTTCTGAAAATTACAGCTACAAAAGTAAAGAAGCATGAAAACGGAGCAATCTATAATAATAAATGTCAGTGTGTGTCAGTCAGTCCTCCTCCATAACTCCAAAACCATGAAACCTAGTGGCCCCAAACTTTGCATGCATTCTAAAGGAACTCCAAAGTAGTGCATGAATGAAAATTGAGTGTTTGGGTTAATTAAAACATCCGTTTTGAATATAATTAACGGCCTTATTTAATTATCCTTTATCAAGGCGTCATCCTTCATCAGCCCATGAGTCAGCCCTCTGTCAGCTTGCACGAGGTCTTATTTCGCCATTTTGTTCAGCCTGCTCAACAACGCCTTGATTTGGAATAGGCCGCAACGGTTTCTTAACAACACAGCACTCAATTTTTTTTTTTCACTTTTCTCGCTCATATCGTTGAATGCCTCATTCTTCATACCGACAAATCGCTGTATACATCACAATACTTACAAATGCTCAGATACACCAGTGTTCACGGTTTTATTTTATTTACACAGATGCAATATGCTCTCGAATCTCTTAACCTGAGTCAAATTTCAAAATTTAAACTTCTTAATTGACCTTGGCAGCAGTTATGACTGCTAAAAAAAAAGAAGTGTTCCTGTGCCTAATTCAGACGTTGTTTGACATTCCGGGTGTCTCAGAGTGATGTTTGTTTCAACCAATCGCTTGCCAAGCTAGCTCGGTCATATTAAATAAACACCATCCGGATATATATATATATATGTATATGTTTTTATATGGATATAGAATTATATCTATGTATATTATATACTTGTATAGGATACAAACAAACAAGACATAATAGTGACCGAAGCTTTTCGTGCTGCACTCTTCAGGTAAAAAAAATCGCAGCAAGTGAAGAAAGAAGTGAAGGCGTGTGTTTTATAGCAGATCTCAATAAAGTAGACGCTGATTGGTTCAACCATAATGACGTCATGGTTAATCCGAACACCCATTGGTCGGCTCATCATCTTCACCTCGAGCTCCCATCGGCTGGGCAGAGTTCGTCAATGATTGACGTTTGCAACCACATCCTGGAGAGAGGGTGGATGGGTTTCCCCTAAGGTCCATTCACCATTTGTTACGTACTTCCCTTGATCTTTCCATGCTGAAAGAGACACAGAGATCGACAAATTCCTTTGACGACATATTTTATCGGTGGTAAGGATGAAGGTTGCTTCCAACATACGTAAATGAAACGAGCTCGACCTCGGCTCAATATCCTGAACATATCTGCATTGTACTGGTCTGCACATATAGGGTTGGCAACAGGTGCTGTGCAATGGCAGATGAAGCAGGTACAGTGGCTGGTGGTTGCTGGATATTTCTACCTGCTCGCACTGGTTGTGCTCCAACCCTCACAATCTTTCTTCGAATCGCCAAGGGGATGTGTTGTTTGATCCGATCAGCCAGAGTCGGTGTAGTGTGGCGGGCCCGGGATGGTACCAGGTTGTGCGCAGTGCGTTGATAGTGAGGGCGCCGCGAGGAGGGATGTGATGAAGCGCCACACGGCCATTTTGAGTTATATGCCTATAGCACTATTTTAACCTTCCCCTATCATCCGAGCCTATCGTCATCATACATTAAAAAATGTCGCTATACTCCTCTCTTGCCGGGCCTCATATATGTGTGTATGGTATATATTATTATATGATATATATAAATATATATATATGTTATAGACGTACTGTTGGACAACGCTATTCGCTGGTGATATGTTCCTCAAAATGTCGACGAATGTTGGGGTCTGCGAATGTCCTGGCATTTTATTTTTTTACACGGTCTTAGCTGCAGTGAAGAGGCGAGGATTTCACAGAACAAATCAGAACACAACATACTGTAACAAAAGGAACAGCAGGAGAAAGGGGAAACACCAACAGCAGGGTTGACGGAGAAAGTAGATGGAGATGGACAAACAAGGGATGCAGGTAATGATGAGGGGTAAGGGAGAACGCAAAGGGTGGACAATATGGATACGTTAGCAAAATTGTGTTTGACCAGTTTGTGATTTTGTCAAGGTCTGAGGAGAGGGAAGGGGCTGATGCCCATCTGTCAGAAGAACGAGAGATGTCACGGCAGAGAGTGGGGACATCAGAAAAGAGATAAAGAGGATTTTCCAGAGAGTCAGTGAGATCATTGATGAAGATTCGGACCAAGATGTGGCCTAGAACACTGCCTTGGGGAACTCAAGCCTTGACATGGAGAGGAGATGAAAGGGTTCTATTGAGATTCACATGTTGTCTCTCAGAGTGGACGATGTCAGAAATCCAAGAGTGGAGTTGGCCTTGGATTCCATTGGTAGACAGTTTGGAAAGCAAGGCAGGATGCCAGACTGTATCAAAAGCTCGAGATTTGTCCAGAGAGATGGCCCTGATCGCATATCTGACATTGACGGCCTCCACCATTGTTGGGAGTGATGTCCAAGCATGTCCAAGGTAAAGTGATCAGGTCTGAATCCGAAATGATGATTTAGGATGAGGCTGTTGGAGGAAAGGAATGATTTTTATGTCAACTATGATGATTGATTCCATGACCTTGCTGATGATAAGCTAATTGGGCTGCAGTTATAAAGGTATCCGTTTTTAGAAGGGTGTTAGAAGGTGCAGGGGTTTAGAAGGCATAATACAACCAACAACAAACCAGAGCTGATCGGTAGGTGTGTGTTACCTTATTATCCAGACCTCTCGGAGAGAATTGCAAAAATAATGCAAAGTGCATGTCTTGGAGTGGCCCATAAACTGCTATGTACTATTCGGGGTGTTTTAACTAAACGAAAAGATGCAATACCAGATAGTGATAAGTCAGGTGTGGTGTTCAGCACCAGGTGCAAGGACTGTGGAGAGGCATATATCGGGGAAACGGGGAGAAACCTCCATAGACGGCTGGATGAGCACAAAATGGCAAAGCGATTTGTAAAACAGGTCAGCCAGCAATTGCATGGCACCACATACAAATGGGGCATCAACTGGACTGAGGAGGAACCTGCCTACTGGATGTCATGCCCAACAAACACCGGCGATTAATGCTCGAATCCTGGCATGTTAAAGAACATCGAGGTGGTCCAACAAATGAAACCATTGATCTCCCTGCACAGTACAACCCATTGGTTAAAGCATCGATAAGGGGATGGTGCAACAGCAAGGATACAGGTTGGTTCAACAATAGCTTTGGTACGCCTACACCGCCACAAGAAATCACAACGTCACTGCAACGCACGACCCCACACACAGCGAACACACTATCACACAACAACACACAATCACACTTTTCACCGGTACATGCACAACACATGCAGAAAGAGCATCGACACACACCCCCATCCCATTCCACATGCAGAACCAAAAGACGGTCTTTTAACAACGTGGAGGTACTGGGGCATGCACAGTTAGCTGTACATATGTATAATTACAATACTAGATATCATATACATATATAGATATATATTTAATGACCAGGAATCAGTGGGAATCCAATGATGAGTGACATTGCCACACACTGATAACCAAAAGATGTGCGCATGCTCACATACGTGACCGGAAGTGGTTCGCTATAAACGGCCCAGTGTGGTTCGCTGTGCCTCTTGACTTGAAAAGGTTTGCGGACCACAAATGAAATGTCGCCTGAGGAGGACTCTCTTTTCTGTTTGTTAAAAAAGATGGGGAGTGGAGTTTACTCGGACTTTGTATCTGAACGACATATCGACATATAATGAGAAGTGAACAGGACAGAACATCATAAATATATGTGGAAAAATTACAGGCCCAGACCAGGAATCAAACACAGATCCTCTAGGAAAACCATACCAGTGCACTGCCATCTGAGCTACCTGGGCAACTCACTGGCTGAGTGACGCAATTCTTCCACATATATAAATGCCACTCTCTTTCCTCCACTGCTTCCAGGGCACTAGCTGCCAAAGAAAGAGAGTGGCATTTATATATGTGGAAGAATTGCGTCACCCAGCTATTTGGTCACCCAGATAGCTCAGATGGCAGAGCACTGGCACAGTTTGCCAAAGGACCTGGGTTTGATTCCTGATTTGGGCCTGTATTTTTTCCACATACATTTATGATGTTCTGTCCTGTTCACTTCTCATTATATTACGACACCCCCTGTGGTGTTTAATGGCGAACATGGATGTGTCCCCCCACAGGGGGAAGACCTTCTTGAGAGCAGGCCCTCACTGTTCCTATGGTTGACAGCAAGCGCTCCGGAAGCAGTGGGGGAAAGAGAGTGACACTTCTTTTCGTGGAAGAATTGCGTTGCTCAGCCGGTGGGTCACCCAGATAATTCAGACGGCAGAATTGCATGACTCAGCCAGTGGGTTACCCAGATCGCTCAGATCGCAGAGCACTGGTATGCTTTTTTGCCAGAGGACCTGGGTTTCATTCCTGGTCTGGGCCTGTAATTTTTCCATATGTATGTATGTATATATATATATATATGTATCTATATACACACATACACATGCTGGGTCCCCCGATTAAGATCAGGATATTTATACTTTACTAATATATGTGTGCGAGTCCTTTCTGTGGGAAGCCATTTCTTTGATTTTTTTTTTGATTTTTATACAATTCCATTCCCCTGGGCCAATTCCCCTGAAATTTGCTCCACCACATTATTGTAACACACCCTCAGTCAACGTCACGATAAAAGAAAATAAAAAAAATGCAATTCTTAATCAAATCGATGTTAAAACACGAAATAACACTGGCCGATCTGCAGAGAGAGAGGGGCAGAGCTTGGCTTACTCTTCGGAACTTCCGTATCATATTTGAAGACGAATCATTTGTCGGGAATCGAACCAATTGTATTTAATTACTTGCATTCCGTTTTCAGAATGAAAATTAATATACAAAGGTTCCGCAGTCTCCAAAGGATTACCCTGAGTGTAAGTCGTCGTCGCTACATCCTATACGACCTCAAACAAGAAGATGAGGACATTTGGCTAATATATATATATTTTTGGCTAATGTTGCACTCCCAGGTTAATTTTTTGCTCCAGCTCCAAAGTTTTGCTAAAGTCTAAATAACCCGATCTTGATCTGGTGACCTAACTTGTTTAATAATATACCCTGGTAGCCAACGATTAGTGAACTGTCTAGCCGGAGTTGCCGGCTACCCTGGTAACCCTTATAATGCATTTATCATCTTCTTTAAGCATTTATTATCTTCTCATCAAATCCAATTTTGTTATCTTATTTGATTCCTTGTGGGGCACTAGAAGGCATATCCACGTATAATGCCAACCGTGTCACAATATCTTCAGATGTAATCATTGTACGTCGGTAAGCTGTAGTCCATGTCGTGTTAAAATTGACTTTGTATACACTTTTCAAATATTCATACAAAGCTTTACATCCAAGTTCTCAAACCATTCGTTGTTATTTTATGACATGTTGGGATACACAGGCCACATAGAACCTGGAGATGTGGACATGATTGCTTTAAACAAGAAGCTTTTGCAAAGGCCTCTAACAGTGGCTTATTTTGAAAACTTTATTGATAATCACATTCAGTCAGAATGTCGTAGTACCCATCCGTTCATATTTATTGCTTTTCATCTTGAGGAGATCCGATGGCCTGAGGTTTGTTAACATGTGCACGAATCCTAGCAAATGTACAAAGATTCTTGGATTCTCCGTCCTTACCTTGTTGTGAACTTGAGTTTGGCCGATCAAAATAAGGATGTTGGAAGATATGATAGAAACACAGAAATTGATCAGAATGACAGAGCGATCTGATTTAATTGCCCTAGAAAGGGAACATCATTCAAAATGTAGAAATCAGACACAGGTCTCAAACGATTCCAACTTGACAACTATTGATGAACAACCAACTCTGCCACGTGATAAACAAGCGTCTCAAACTCAGTAAGTTAGCAAACATATTAATACAGATGTAACACTGATGTCACGGCCGGTACAAATGATCTCACCTCCAGAAAATGCAATAGGCGATGATGAGAAATGTGAGGGCGAGAGAGGAGACGACGCAGCCAGCCGCAAGGCTCAGCGAGGAAATTCCCCCTCGGACCATGTCCTGCAGCACCAGTGGTCACAAACCGTGTCGTTAGAGTCCGACTGTTTACCTGAGGAAATTGGTTGAGCTGCAGTAATATGAAAGGTTGGATTTCTGTCTCGAGAGGATCAGCAAAAAGGGGAATTTGTGGCGATTTGTGTTTTTTTTTACATTTTCTAATATATTATCTGGAGTGCCACAAGCAGTCGGGTGAGGAAAATATTTCCTAATTTGGATGCTTTTCCTTGACATGTAAAATCCTAACCCCAACACCCTGCGTGAGATATTAACGTTGGTTCCGTGCAGCTAAAGGATGGAATCATCATATGTATTCTGGTGCTGTGAGGAGGGAGAGAGAGATAGAAGAGAGAGAAGAGAAGAGAGAGAGAAGAGAGAGAGAAGAGAGAGAGAAGAGAGAGAGAGAGAGAAGAGAGAGGAGAAGAAGAGAGAAGAAGGAAGAGAGAAGAAGAGAGAAGAAGAAGAGAGAGAGAGAGAGAGAGAGAGAAGAGAGAGAGAGAGAGAGAGAGAGAGAGAGAGAGGAGAGAGAGAGAGAGAGAGAGAGAGAGAGAGAGAGAAGAGAGAGAGAGAGAGAGAGAGTACAAGACAGAGAGAGAGAGAGAGAGAGAGAGAGAGAGAGAGAGAGAGAGAGAGAGAGAGGAGAAGAGAGAGAGAGAGAGAGAGAGAGAGAGAGAGAGAGAGAGAGAAGAAGAGAGAGAGAGAGAGAGAGAGAGAGAGAGAGAAGAGAAGAGGAGAGAGGGGGGGGGGGGAGAGAGAGAAGAGAGAGAGAGAGAGAGGAGAGGGGGGGAGGAAGAAGAGAGAGAGAGAAGAGAGAGAGAGAGAGAGAGAGAGAGAGAGAGAGAGAGAGAGAGAGAGAGAGAGAGAGAGAGAGAGAGAGAGAGAGAGGAGAGAGGGAGGGAGAGAGAGAGAGAGAGAAGAGAGAGAGAGAGAGAGAGAGAGAGGAGAGAGAGAGAGAGAGAGAGAGAGAGAGAGAGAGAGAGAGGGGGGGAGAGGGAGAGAGAGAGGAGAGAGAGAAGAGAGAGAGAGAGAGAGAGAGAGAGAGAGAGAGAGAGAGAGAGAGAGAGAGAAGAGAGAGGAGAGAGGAGAGAGAGGAGGAGAGAGAGAGAGGAGAGAGGG
>CM068966.1:81703810-81714913 GCA_035128595.1 Eptatretus atami
GCACTGGAAGGGCGAATTGTCTCTTCGGCGCTGGTCAGACACCCGCTTCATGGTCGCTTCTCTCGCCCTTTGCTTTTTCCTCTCTCCCTTCACTTTTCCTCTCCTCACTTTTTCTCTTCAGAACGCTTTTTTCACCTCCTTTCTCTCCTCACTTTTTCTGACGTTCTAGTATCTCTTTTCTTCAGAAACATCCTCTTTCGCTTTTTCCTCACTTTTTTTTATATCTCAGAACGTCTCTCCTCACAGAACGAACCTCACACTTTCTCTCGCTCGTTTTTATATCCCCGGGCCGTCTCGCGCGCGGTGCCGTCCGCCCCAAGCTCACCCCGCCCCACTGGGGCACGGTTACCATGACGACCCGTGCGCTCTTAAAAAAGGCGGGCGTCGGAACTCGCGAAAGAATGTTGCTGAGGAAAAATGAGGGCGGGCTTCAGAGCTCATGAAAGAAATGTGTGTGAACGTGTCTGTCGTAAAGAAGAAAAAAAAAGCTTTCCATAAGAGAGGGGATCTATCCTTTACCCTTCTCAACGCATCACATTTAAGATCCCATTAGACATGGGGATGGGGCTAATCTGAACATGCATTTCAGGAAATAACTGTCTGAGGACCTGGATGTGTGGACGCATTCATCAGACTGGATTCTAAAATCCATAACTAATATATAATAAAATATATATATATATATATATATACATACATAATATATATTTATATATTTATATATTTATATATACTCATAGGCTAATGCTGTCTATCTGTCCATCCTGAAACACAGAAACGCTCCGAGGAGAAAGAAATAAAATAAAGTAAAAGTTGCTTCAAATGAATCCAAACCTACGAGAAAAAGACAAGGTCAGAGACGGGATATTAAAATGAGCTCCCGCTGTCTGATTGACCGACCAACCGATTATCCGTCCATGTACTCTTGTGTACGTGATGTTTCAAAAACAGTTGACCATTCAGCTTTCATATTGCAGATATCTATTCCTCATGACATTATCTCAACCCGATTAGATCACGGCTGTGATTGGCCGAATTATGTTACCATGGCAACCATCTCGGTAACTTGGCTTGTGTTCGCGATATTTAAAAAAACCATTCAAGATTTAGCTTTCACATTACACAGATCTACTCCTCATACCACCCAAAAGGCGGAGGATCGAGAGCATCAGCTCTGTTATTCTTTTTTTTTGATGTTGCGTTATTTCTACCACAGGCTTCTGCTAATTTAATCATAACAATTTCAGGGTTTACGACTACATCACCGACTCTGCAGGTGTTAAAATGCGCTGTTTGAATGAAAGGCCAATGCTGGTTATTGCCGATGTAAAGCCAAACTTTCCTTTGTACCAATCACTTGTTCCTTCTCCTGAAGCTGGCACAATGTAAGGGTTTGTAGAACAATGAGGATGTGAAAGTTATTTTATTTTTTGAACAAAGGTCTAAGGCTGGTGGAGGAGCAGGAATAGAAATCGCGCGCACTATTACAAATAAATGCACGAAACAACACCAGACGTGACTTCAGACAAACAGTTGCTGATCTCTACGGAGGTAGTGATGTAACTTCCTGGGGCATTGCGTACTGGTGACGCCATCTCGCGACGTCACTTTTCACTCCGTACTTAGCGGAGGCCATCAAGGATAAATCACCCTCCCTCCCTATGGGATGCCAACCCACATGGTTTATCCGTGCTCCATACTCCAAATGCTGACCTTCAAGAGAGGGAGCAGCATGAGGAATTTTTAAAGTCTTTGGTATGATTAGACTGGGATTGGAATCTCACAACCTCAGGGCAGAAGCTCTAACCACAAGCCACAGAGTCTGGTTTTGCTTTATTGAGCAAAACCGTAATCAGTCATCATTTTGCTATGAGACAGGTTGAGTATGATAGCTTGAAGAAGTTTCAAGGTCCACTGTGGACAACGAAGGAGAAATGTCCTCTAAATGCTGTCCTGATTTTAAACTTTAAATGCCTAACTGCTATTTTTTGAACACTAAATTGAAGGAAAGATATTTTGCAATCTCAGTTATATCATCACCTTGTTTGGCTAACTTTATCCAAAAATCACATTATGTGTCACACACAATTATTGTATCATGAAGATGAAAATTGTGAAGGGAGCATCCACATATTAACCATGCATAAATGTCTCGGGGAAAATGAAAGACGAGTTGGAGAGGAATGGTCTCCATGGATATTATTGTTCAGAATTTACCTATTTCTATGATTTATGAAGATAATAAGCACTTCGGTTAATGCTATTAAAAACCATAAATATCATAAGGAAACTTAATAAAAATGAAGGCACCACCAAATTGCATAGCTGTCTATCTTGCAAGGCTCACGTTCATCTTTGTGGTCTCCATCCCAGACCGTACTGCAGGCATCGTGAGCCAGGCGTTAAGTACCCTCTGAAGTAGGAGGGCAGGCATTACGTCACTGCATGATAGATATGGTGCCATTTTCATCACTACCTTTACATTCGGTCTCACCAGCTTTATCTTGCAGTTCACGTGATGCCTTCTTTTCCTCCTTCCGAGGGGAGTTAACACCATTTGTGATGATGACCACTCAGTGGTCAAAACTTTGGACCTGAGCCTTGTGTACAGGGCAGTTATACTAGTTGGAAGTGCTTTCATTTCGAAGATGGATCTTGCCAATTACAATTGTGTTTTTTGTGATCATCGGGAAACAGCAAGTGACAAATGCTGATGTGAAATTACATTGGAAATTTATTGGAATTTTGGAAAATTACGATCCAGCATTGGATATTAAAACTAATTATGAAAAAGAAAGACAAGAAATTTTGTTTAAAACGTTGCTACCTGAATGTCCTCAGACGATGGACTGTATCCTGTCTGTTGAATGGTCTGTGTGATGTTCTTCAGGACTTCCATGGATACCAGCAGATCTCCGCTGTAGCTTTTCTTCTGACTCGACAAATCAAGGAGTTCCTTGATGATCCCACTGATTTCATCCACATTCACCGTCTTCTTTCCTTTAATCGTTTGCCTGACGATCTTAACACATGCAACATGTATTCGCTATAAGTATTTTGCTCAATTTTAGGACCAGGAAAGGTATAAACGACCGTTTTTAAATTATAATTTAGAAATCACATAGATGTATAATTTTGAGGGAATGTACATTTGTTTGACAATCAAATGAAATTCCAACCAACAAAACCACTTTCAAATATGCGACGTGAGATTCAAGAGGAAGTGAACTCGACGCTCAAACACCGGCAATTACTGCATCCGAACATTATGGAGTTTTTCACTTTTCATCCATTACTAAAAGAAGTGTGTGTGTGTGTGTGTGAGAGAAACTTCATTTTAAAGGGTTCCTGCTGTTGTTGAATCATAAAAATGGTACCGTTGTAAAACTAATAATCGATTTACTTGGTTCTAAAATTAATAATAGATTTACTGGGTTGGAAACCTAGTAATCGATTTACTTGGTTGTAAAACTAATAATCGATTTACTTGGTTGTAAAACTAATAATCGATTTACTTGGTTGTAAAACTAGTAATCGATTTACTTGGTTGTAAAACTAGTAATCGATATACTTGAAACAAAAATTTGTGTCCATTTGATCATAAAGGTGTCTGTCTGAAAAGCCCGTCTTTCTTGTTTTGAGGAAGACGAAGCGGGACAGCGAGCTTTCAGCAGCGGTTCCAATGGTAACATTTCTTATTCTACAAATTCAGCAGGAACCCTTCAGAACGACATGGGAGAAACACACAAACAAAAACAACCACAGCCATGACAACAATAAAGTAATTATGATAAAATTACGATTAGCCAATAATAAAATTAGGTGTTATAAAAGATCCTTTTTCACGTGTTTCACTTCATTTTACATCTTCATTACACACAGATAGATATGTAATATGTTTGTGAAGTACATCATGATGCCTTTTGATGAAACCCATCAACAAAGCGAAGGGTAAGCATGCTTAGTCCTTATGCAAAACAACAACATAACTTGGGGTGAACTATTTACTACACACAACGTGGGAGAGGGGTAGGGATGGGGTAGGGATGGGGTAGGGGATGGGGGGAGGGAGGGCTGGGGGGAACTATTTACTACACACACACGGTGAGATGGGGGTAGGGGATAGGGGGGAGGGAGGGCTGGGGTGAACTATTTACTCCACACACACGGTGAGATGGGGTCAGGGATGGGGGGAGGGAGGGGTGGGGTGAACTATTTACTCCACACACAGGTGAGATGGGGTAGGGGATAGGGGGGAGGAGGGCTGGGGTGAACTATTTACTACATATGCATGGTGAGATGGGGGTAAGGGGAGGGGGAAGGCGAGGGCTGGGGTGAACTATTTACTACATACGTACGGTGCGATGGGATAAGGGATGGGGGTTGGCTGAAATTGAGAACAATAATAGGGAAGAGAAAGGGCATGTCTGAAGCATGTGGGGAGGGAGATGTGCATGTCATAATTCTGCCATCTTTGGGTAAGTAATAAATACACGGCTCCCTTTGGAGTAAATGTAAAATTTTCATTAATCTCAGAGAATGCAACTACATCTTTATGTAAGAAATGCGGCATGCTTGCTTTGTACTGCCAATCACAGCTGACATGGCTGCGCCCACTCATGCGCTAGTGTTTCACACTGTAAGGGAACTATGAAGCATGTCTGCGCACTCAATGGCTTCTGCTGCGCACGGCAGTAGATACAGATGCTAGTTGCATTGGGAGGGGGTGGGATGGAATGAAAATATAGCAATGAAAGGATAGTATACCAAGTACAGCGGGATACAGTCATGGCAGGGTTCGATTACGTGTGGTGCAAAATGTCAGAAATCCTCACATTTACAGCTTTAACGCTGCATTTTCACAAATAACCAAATGACATCGGAAATCAAATAACGATCAGACTTGGTCATTTTCAGTTACAAAATTTGAGCCCAATATCTCTTCAATTTTGTTCTTACTAATCCACTTTCGATAACGATGTTTCTCGCATGATAATAATCAATATGAAAGTTTTAATATAAGGGTGGTGAATGTACCAGAGGTAATTCTGACATGCTTCAAGAGGCTCAACAGTATATTCATCCCACACAGGATTTTGTATTTTTGGTCAAGCACCTCCACAAAATGACCTGCCATTTGTAAAGCACTGTGGATTCGATGAGTGCTTTCGACTTGCAGTACGTGGTCCAAAAGTGATACGAATGGGATACCCACCCACAATAGCCAAAGGAACGCCAACATTTATTTACTTTTCAAGACATATGTTTATATATATATATTATAATTAGTAAAAAACAAATTCATATTTGAATGCATTTTGTAATGAGATAAACACATCATTTTACGATCTTAAGCATATTGGACTGTAATGAGTATGTTGTTCTTTCAACATTTTGAGCACCCCCATGTACATGTTTGTTTATCCGAATCCACTTGGAATTATTTAAATTATTACTGCAAGGAGATTGTAAAAACACGTTCAAGGCAATTGTAGTTCAAACCTTCATCTACCACCATAAGACAGACACAGAGTAGGTGGAAATCCTTTTATCATCTCATCACAAAAAAGAGATGCTGACATGCTGGGAATGCAGTGGCTATTGTCTGATGCAAGTCCTTTGTGTTAGTTACCATCTGCATTGACTTCTTCTTCTTCCATATTCAAACCCAACACAAATCTGCAGGGGAGCATCATTGGCTGAGTTCATGGTTGTACTGCTGATGCAATGCCATCTGTAGGTTAGGTGAAGAATTTGAATTTGGTCAGGGTGCCAGCAATAGCTCACCTACTCTTCACAAAGGACTCAGTGGGTTCTTTAACATTCATCAATGAATGCCAGTAGACAGGACACCCAGTTTAACGTCCAATCAAGGGATGGCACACACATTGATGAATTACCCTGCCTGTGAAACACCAGGATGAGAGTTTATAGCTGGGTCGGGATTCAAACCCAAGCTAAACAACTTAGAGGCAAGCGTGCATACCTCTAAGCCATCCTGCCAGCCCTTTGCACAAACGGACATGTCCCAACAGGTAGTTGAAGCAATAAGTAGCTGTTTTCTGCAGCAATTAATAGAGGGTGACACTGTAACCTCCCGTCTGCAAGCAATGGGTTAAGGCTACCTTGTGTTAAAAATATTAATTCATAAAATGAAGCACACACTTCAGCAAATGATGATTCATGTGACTCACCGACTGTATGAGTCGTCTGTAGTTGTGTGAAATGCAACGGGCAAAGCTGGGTTTCTGCCAGTATGGAGTGGCAGATGAATCGAGTGAGCAAGGCCTGGTTATAATACCTACCAGTACAGGTGCACACAAAGGGACACAATTTCAAGCAATTTCACAGCAAAACTCAATTTCCTTGACCCCACTTTGCACCAAGGGTCTCTTGTTTCAGTAAATAGGAGCAGCACGAAAATAAAATTCCACCCCACTCGACAACAATAATTGGCAATTCAGATGTGCATTTTAAAATATTTCACGAAAGCTCTCCCCTGGGCAAAAACTCACCTGTTGCATTTGATGGGCAGCGGTTTATTGCGGATTTCCCGACGCTCGTCTTCTTCCATGTAAGTCCTTGCAAGGTTTCCTCTTTGCAGAACCCATGAAGAGCTGTGAAGGTTGATGTCATTTCATTAACTCGTTTTCAGAATGTCTTTCTCATAAACAAGCTTCAAAAAATGAGGGAGAAAGGGAGGTGGGGATGAGTTTTGTGAAAAAGAATAAAGAAGAAGTATTTGCTCAGGTGCCACGATATTATCAGAGGGATTTACCTGGGCAATTTTGATCTTTGCATCTTCTTATTGCTTCCGTAAATTCTGCAATTGGATAAATAATTAATATGCATTGTCAAGACGCACCCGAAGAACCTACAGCAGAGTCTCACTGTAACGAACAGATACATTCCACGGACTGGCCTTATCGTGAGAATTTGTTACGCTGTGACTGCACTAAAAAGTCCCTGAGCATTTAGGATAGGGTGAGCACTATCATACTGCTGCACCACTAAACTCGACCATTATTTCACAGCATATGTCAAAGAAAGCAGCTCAAGGTACCAAATTTACAGTGCTTCCAATTACAAAAAAGTCTCAACTGGGGAAAATTTTTTTTGGGCCTTTTCAATACGACATCCAACATGACATTTTACAATGTGGAATAAAAGCAAGTCGTGATGTAAACTGAGATGAAGTGTGAAATGTTTCACACAAAGGCTCATCCGATAAAGGCAAGGCGTTTAATCGCAGCTCAACACACGAATTTCATGGAGGCGGCCATCTTACTCCTTCTTCTCCCTGACCCACCCATTCCGGAGCCAAACCGCACTCCCAATATGGGGCATCTGCGAGTTGCTGGAAATAACAATATGCAGCACTCCTCCCCTTTTGAAGCTGAAACATGAATATCTCACGTATGCCTAAATGCCATCAGGACATAAGGTCCACCGGTGAATAACACTCACCTTTTGCGAAGAACCATGGAGTATATAGAGCACAACCCCAACATCCAAAATCTTCTGCCACTGAAAATATTCAACTATTGCTCGTGTCAAAAATTCACAAATCACAATGTCACTTTTTTCCCCTTTTTTATTTTCCTTTTTTTTTTAACCACAAATACCTTACAGTACCCTTGTGGTTTGCTTTCCACACGGATAATGCCCAAAATTTGTGAACAACAGTAAAACCGAATGTTCATTGAAAGTTAATTCCAAGTTTACTCTTAAATGCATACTGTTCACAAGTCCAGTCGATTATGATGACTAATAGGGCGAGAAGAGCGATGGAGCACACTCTCTTCTGATTGTGCCACGGGAGGTGGTGGTTCACTCCTCCCCACAGCAGCGGCTCCCTGATAAGGTTGTTTGTGAGAGCCTTCCTCTGGAACGTTGCCTTCCGGAATCATATTTGCAGACCCTTCTGGTGTGTTAGCTACGATGGATGGTTCTGATGGTCAGGTTGATATGCCACCGGTTAAATAAGAGGTTGACAGTCTCACGATCCACATGTCTCCTCACATTCCGGCCATCCAAGAGTTTCACAATAACGGATGACCCAAATTTCTCCACATCAGTCCCTCCAAACGAGCAATTACCACTTCTGAAATTAAGCACATACACCCAATCTCCCACATCAAAAAGTTTATCCTTATTGGGTCTGTCATGCCAAGACTTCTGCAGATCTTTGCAGACTCATCTGGCTGTAAGAGGTCCAGGTGCTTACCATCAAATGCTCCGATGATGCCCTTCCCGCGGTTGAGTGGGGTGTTACGCGGTATTTGAAAAGGAATCGGGCCACTTTTGACTCTATGCTACCCTACTTGAGCTTTGTCATACCCTCCTTGAATGATTACACTGAACGTTCAGCCATCCCATTGGACCCTGGATGGTACGGTGCTGAGGTGAGGTGGGAGATTCCATTGCCATCCGCAAACTTTTGAAATTCTGTACTGGTGAATGGCGGGCCATTATCTGACACTAGAGTCGTGGGTATTCCATGCTTTGCAAATGTGGTCCTTGGTTTGCTGATGGTTGCCTTGGATCTGGTTGTCATGGGGTGCACGTCTATCAACTTAGAATAGGCATCATTAATGACCAAGACCATTTTGCCCAAAAATGGTCCAGCAAAGTCAATGTAAATATGCTCCCAATGTTTCTGGGGCCATTCACAAGGATGCATTGGTGATGATGCAGGCAACCTTGCAATCACCTGACAAGAGTTTCAGTTGCAAACTGTACCCTCGTATCTAAATTGAGATTCGGCCACCAAACATAGTTCCGTGCAAACGTCTTCATTCGCACAATTCCTGGGTGTGCCTCATGGAGTATTTTCAGCACTGTAGTTCTCCCTAATGGGGACACTATGACCCTACTACCCCACAATATCACATCATCTTGAACACAGTTCAGATTTGCAGTGAATACGCCTGGAGCTTTTTATCTGTTCTTGTCAGGCCAAACATTGGTTATGCTGTGGCGCACACGTGACAATACAGTCATGATCAGTCCACTGATGATCACTTCAGCTGTTACTGATGAAGAATCGAGGAATTCCATGAGGAGCACAGAATCTTCCGGAGTGTGTACAAATTTGGGGCCGTCTCATAGAGGCAAGCGACTCAAGGCATCGGGATTCCACAAATCCTTGCCTGGCTTGTACGTGAATGTGTAGTCATAAGCTGCCAGAATTATTGCTCAATGTTGTATCCTTGAAGAAGCGAATACAGGCACTCCCTTTGGTAGCACTGAATGAGGTCTGCAGTGGCTTGTGGTCATTGGTGATTAAAAAATACAGACCAAAAACGTACGAGTGGAATATCTCTTCCCAAAAATCCACTGCCAGTCCCTCTTTCTCAAGCTAGGAGTATTTTTTCTCAGCTGATGCCAGGCTGCGTGAAGCAAAAATGATGGCTGTATGTTTCTTCTGGCATACGATGAGACAATACTGCTCCAACGCCGGATGGTGAGGCATCACATGTGAGTCGTTTACCTTTATTTGTATCATAATTAACGAGAATGTTGGAAGAACTTAACAGTTGTTTTGAAGCCTTGAAGGAATCATCTTGCTCTGGTCTCCATTTCCAAGTGGCCTATTTTGTTAGCATAGCATGGAGTGGTGAAAGTGCTGTTCACAGGTTAGGTAGAAACCACCCATGGTAATTCAAGAACCCCAGGTAGGACTTCAGTTCTGACATATTCGTGGGAACTGGAGCTGCCAACACTGTTCAGACCTTATCATCTACATGGTGCAGCTCCTCTGCATCGATTTTGCAGTCCAGATACTCCACTTCGAAGGTGGCTTCGAACATACAGTTGCTCTCTTCATCAAAGACTCTATTCCTCACTCTCCAGGCACTGGCCTCACTCCCCCACACCCCCCAGGAATACCTCTGGCTAGGGCTTCCCCTCTGCTCCCACCTCTTGTTTACCTGTCTTGTACCATCCACCAAAAAGTGATGACTCCATTTACATCTTGCTCTCCGAAGACATGGATGAACTTCTACCCACTCGTCCCAACTCTCTTCCTCATATGTGGTGACTTCAATTGTCATCATGCCAGTTGGTTGGGTGTGGGTACCTCTCTCACCTGCCATGGCACTTCAGCAAAAGACTTCTGCGACTCATTGGGACTGACTCAATCGGCCAATTTCCCGACCCGGATCTCAACCAATGGTACTCCATATCTTCTGGATCTGATTTTGACCAATTTTCCTGAAAATATCTGTTCTTCCTCCACTCCAATCGGTTCAACTGACCACATGCTTGTCAAAGTAGATATCTCTCTGGCTGTTTTTAGAGAACCACGTCAGCACCGTCAAGTCTGGCATTTCACTCAGGCCGACTGGCAGGGACTTCAAGCAGCCATCAAACTTCGAGACTGGTCTCCCATCTCTACTTCCTCCAACATTAACTGCCCTTACCCAGTCACACCCAGTTGTTCCTGAACTCTGCGTCCATTTCTCGTGACAAGATGGAAAGCTTGCTGTCAAACTTGACTGGAATTCTGCAACCGGTCCAGGCGGCATCAGCCCACGTGTCCTAAAAACCTGCTCCTCTGCTCTTGCTCACCCTCTCTCTGTTCTATTCACCCTCTCATTTGCTCAAGGTCATCTGCCATCTGCTTGGAAATCAGCAAACATTCCCACTCTGCATAAAAAGGTGCAAAAACAGATCCCTGCAACTACAGACCAATCAGCCTTCTCCCAATCATCAGCAAGGTTATGGAATCCACCATTGCTTCAGACATTAAATCCTTCCTCTTCTCCAATGGCTTAATTTCTGATCATCAATTTGGATTCAGACCAGGTCACTCCACCCTGGATATGTTGCTTCTGCTCTCTCAACAATGGACGGAGATCCTCAATGTCAGACATGAAATCAGAGCCATCTCCCTCGACATATCGTGGGCTTTCGATATGGTCTGGCACCCTGCCCTGCTCACCAAAGTCTCTTCCCTCAGATTGGCAAGCAGCAGCTTCTTCGCTCTCTGCAGATATGGATAAAATCACAAGCTGGTCCAACATGTGGAACATGTCTTTCAATACTGACAAATCTCACACTCACTATGTCTCTCTGAAAGCACCGTCTGGAACACCCCCC
>CM068966.1:81714923-81732173 GCA_035128595.1 Eptatretus atami
CCCATCTACTTTATCAACAATCCTCTCAAAGAAGTCCTTTCATTCAAGGTTCTGGGTCTCATGATCTGCCTTGATCTTTCCTGGAAAAGCCACATTTCCAACTTGGCCTCCAAAGTCAGTCACCGACTGGGCATCCTCCATCACGTAACATCCTTCCTCCGCCCACCTGAGCTCGTGACCACATACAAAGCTTTTGTCCACAGCCTGATGGAGTACTGCTCTCCCTTCTGGGCTGGTGCTCCTGCCTCTCACCTTTCTCGGCTTCACGCTGTGGAAACCAAGGCATTTAGGATCATTGGTATCCCCCGTGGTTAGGCTGAGTCTTTGGGCCTCTCACTCTCTCACATTGTTAGTTCAGGTCAGACTAGATCTGTGACTTGCTACAGGTACCATGTAAAGCTGTACCAATCTGTTTCATGGTCGAGTTGTCGGCGACTAAACCGTCTCCCCCACCAAGTTTCTTGGTGAGGAGGGTGGATGATATGGACACCCAGCAGTATGAAGAACAAAACCCATCAAAGGGCGGAGGAGCTCCTTGGGAGCCAACGGCCATCTACATCTAGTGCCCAACTGTGTCTGCGGACGTCCTCCTGCAATTGGATTACTTCTTATTAGGAGGTTGGTGGCAGGATTTGCACTCCGGCCACCGTAAAACCCTTCATGCCGCAAAACATTCCAAAAGCATTAAAAAAAATCTGAAAACCCACTCCGGGGGAGTACCTCCTGTGCAGCTTCCCTTCGCAAGGCAGCTCACCAGATGACGGGATTGGGGAAAAGCCTTCGGGACCCAAAATCTTTGATGATAGGAGGGAAAGCACAGGGTAACATTTCCGGGTCAGATTGCGGTAGAGTGTGTTGGGGTGGTGCTGAGGTGTCGTCCAGCAGATTGCAGTCTCCTTGGGATAACCTGAGGCAGTCCCTTTGGGTGGGTACCTGGAATGTCCTCTCCCTAAGAGAGGATGATCACCTGTCTCTGTTATCATCTGAGCTCAAGCGTTTGGACATCGGTATTGCAGCACTCTCTGAGGTTCGGAGACAGGATTGCGGCGAGATCATGGCGGGTGGTTACACATACTAGTGGTTTGTTCGCTCTGATGGTTACCATGCCCAAGAAGTTGCTGCAGCTGTTTCCAATAAGCTAACTCCATTGATAATTGAGATAACACCGGTGAACGAGCGTATTATGAGACAAAGGATTTGTCACTCCTTGGGTGTCATTTCCCTGGTCTCTGTGTATGCTCCGACTGAGGCGAGTGATCTCACCGTGAAGGAGGCATTCTACACCACACTCGAGTCTGTGGTTAATCATTTCCCCAGGTGAGATACTCTTCTAGTCTTGGGGGATTTCAATGCATCGACTGGAACTGATAGGGGTGGTTATGAGACATGTGTTGGTCCCCATGGGTCTGAAACTATGAACCAGAACAGCACTAAGTTCCTTGACTTTGCAAGAAGTCATGGACTTATTGTGGCTGGGTCATGGTTCGAGCACACACAGCCTCATTGCTGGACTTGGTATTTCAATGCTGGTGGTGTGGCAAAGGTGATTGACCATATGCTCGTTGATGGTCACTGGATGATGATTCAGAGCTGCAGGGTCTGCCAGAGTGCTCAGTTCCTCAATACTGACCCATCGGATTGTTGTAGCAACTCTAAAGCTGCACCTTAAATCCTGGAGAATGGTACCATCCCAGCCTCGGCTGGATGTTGGCAAGCTCAAGAATGAATGGGCCGCTGAGGAGTTTGCGAACAGGCTGAGTGGAGATTTGGGTGGTCTGAGTGCTTTGGTGGATGCTGAAGAGATGTGGAGTGCCTTCAAGGCCACATTCGTTAATGTTACCGGTGGATATCTTGGAACTCACCGAAGGGTGAAGAAGAATTTTGTCTCTGAAGGGACAATGGATACCATTGACCAGAGTTGCAGGGCCAGGCTTGATGGCAGAGCTGAGCTGTTCGGAGAGTTGAGGCATAAAACTGTACGTGCGCTCAGGGTTGACAAGGAGGCCTATGTGCGAGGAATCTGTGAGTGGGTGGTGCATCACCTGTGGACAAGTGATTCTCGTCTTGCTTTCAGGGAAAATTTGCGCATTGCGTTCCTCCAAGCCCGTCCCTCGGTGTACTGCAGGTAGAGCAGATCATGGTCAGCTCTTGACAAAGGAGTCCGAAGTGAAGGCCCGCTCGGCCAGTTACTTTGAGCGGTTGTACCAGGCTGATTCACCAGCTGTCGAGTTGGATGTCAGGGGTGTTACAATCACTGTTGCTGACCCTCCAAGTAACTGTGGTCCACCTTCGCTTGTGGAAACACAGGCTGCGGTGAACCGGTTGAAACGGGTAAAGTTCAGGGATCTGTGGCATCCATGCTGAATTCTCAAGGCTGGTGGAAATCCGCACTTGTGTCATTGCAAGCAGTTCTGTGCTCTGCCTGAAACACAGTCATCATCCCAACTGCTGGAAGAGGGGCCTTCTTGTCCTCTCTGGAAAGGGAAGGGTGATCCCAAGACTGCAACAACTACCGAGGGGTGACATTGCTCTCAGTGCCGGGCAAGGTCTTTGCTCGGATAATTATTGATAGGGTTCGCCACCATCTGCTTGAGCACCAGCGTGCAGAGCAGTCAGGCTTTACACCAAAAAGGTCAATGAATGACCGTATCCTTGCTCTTCGGTCCTCACCAAATGCATTCGAGAGTTTCAGCAGGGCTGCTTGCAGCCTGTGTTGATCTCTGTAAAGCGTTTGATTCAGTGAATCAGGATGCCTTCTGGAGGATTCTTGGTCTTCGTGGGGTGCCACCAAAACTGATCGATCTGATGTCTTAACTATACTCTGGTACTGAGAGTGCTGTGAGATGTGGTGGTACCATCTCTGTCTTATTTCCAGTTGTTACTGGAGTTCGTCAGGGGTGTGTACTGGCCCCCACTCTTTTCAGCACTTGTATGGACTGGATTCTGGGGAGGATGTCAGAGAGATCAAGCTCCGTTTCATCATTTGGGAATGTCAAGATCTCTGACCTTGATTTTGCAGATGATGCAGTCATGTTTGCGGAGGCTCAATATATCCTTTTGGGGACCTTGAGGTGCTGAATGAGGAGTCGGAGCTGCTGGGATTATGGGTTTCATCGGTCAAAACTAAGATCCAGGCTGTCAATGACATCTTGGATGTTGCTGTCCTGTATGTACCTGTTTGTGGTGAGGATGTTGAGGTCTCGGAGAGATTCACTTACCTTAGCAGTGATATTCATGTCTCTGCTGGTTGTGAGCCAGAGGTCAACATACGAATGGGTCGGGCCTGGGGGAGTCATGGATTCACTGGACCATGGGGTGTGGCGCTGTCGGTACCTGTGCGGGAGGACAAAAGTCCGAGTCTTCAGGTCCTTGGTGCATTCAGTCTTGCTCTACGGATGTGAGACTTGGACTCTGACAAGGGATCTGAGATGGAGACAATTTCTTTGTTACCAGGTCTCTTCAGAGAATCCGAAGAGTTCTATCACTGGTCAGACTTTGTGTCAAACGAGTGGTTGCTGAGAGAGACTGAAATGAGATTTGTTACCTGCATAGTCCATGAGCATCAGCTGTGGCTGTATGGACAGGTGGCTCGTTTTCTTGACGCTGATCCTGCTCACCAGATTCTCTCAGCAAGGGGGCCTCGTGAGTGGAGGAGGCCAATGGGCTGACCAACATGCCTCGTGATTGCGGCAGGTTGATCGGCATCTCAAGGAGATGGGGATGGGCCAGGCATCTGTCTGGATGATGGTCAGACGGAGGCCCCTGGAGTACTGATGGAAGGTGGACGCAGCAACGCGCTGCTCTGGCGCATGCTCCCATACCTGACCTTACTTGACTCTCACCACAGGCAGGTCGGTGGTATTTCTGTCTTCTACCGTCTTCTCTCTGGCCTCGCCACCCCCCCCCCCCAACCCTCCTCTGACTGCAATATGTCCCTCCCATATTTCTGCAGGCCTCTCAAGGTCTGCCAGCAATCCCCTTCTGGTAAAATTACCAAAATCAAGAATCACTGCTTACCTTCACTCTTTTATTCCTCTTTTTTTTCCTGCCTTTGGAACAAACTCCCACACTCGCTTCAATCCCACTTTTCCCTCCAGGTCTTCAAAACAGCTGTTCACCACCATCTCTTATCTTCCCCCATCCAAAACCACCAATCTTTTCTACCCCCGATAGTCCACCCCAAACCCAGCTCCTTCAAATTCCTTTCTTTCATTCCTGAAAGTCCCTGTCATGTAAGGACCTGAAAGTCCCTGTAGTGTCCATCTTGTTTACGCAATGTTCCCCACCCCATCCCTCTCCGTTCCACAGATCTCCTCATGTCTCTGTTCCACACAGTTTTTTCCTTCCCTCTCCCGCCCCTCTTGTCTCCTGCAACCCTTGTTGTACATTCTGTGTGTTAGCTCTCATACGAGCCTCGACATTGTGTTCAAAACAAACAAACATGTAAGAACATAACAACAAAATGGCGTCCGACATGACAGCTTGCCCATCATGCATGACCCTCAGAGTAAATCTCAACAACGCTAAAACGTGTTATTTATTTACATGCTGGAGCAAATCCTGCTTTTAATAATTTCATAAGGAAAAATAGAAAACACTTCTCTTACAAACTATATCCACTTCGATTTTCATACGCAACCACCTCAACAGAGATCTATGCTGAGACGATGTAATATTGAAAGGCACGGGGTCGGTTTGGAGTCAAGGGGTGATGGAGGATTTACCCTTGATCCGCAAACATGTTCATAACGATCAAGACTGATAAAGATGCCGGATGATATAACTAAATTACCAAATAGGGAGATCTCTAAACCACCAATTGGACTTCTTCCTTTCTTTTATTAGCCAGGTGAGCATAATAATGACTGTCGTGATTACAATTACTCTTAATTACAATGATTACAATGATAATCCGCTCCTGCATGGCCCCCTCTTCGCTTGGACCTCGGGTGAACACCCCACCCGACCTCCTCCCCTCCCTTAATCCTTCACTGGAGATTCACAATTCTGAGATAGAAGGTTCCACACTTTGGCTGAGCAGTATGTTTTTATGATGAAAAAGATTCACTTGTAAGCCACGAGATCTACGTGCAGTACTTACACAGATGAAAAGAATCCATTTTTGGGAATGCCAGATGGGGTAAACTTACTGGCAACCAAAACACCTCGCTTTGGCTGTCTGGATGAAAGAGATTCCTCTGAGGGATTGAAAGTTGCTGGCTCTGCCCCTCAAGTGGTCAACAATTATTTAATTACTCACAATAATTGCTCAACTGATCACGTTTTTAAATATGGCCTTGCCACTCATTAAAATGATACGTTACAAGGCGGTTATGCCGTAAATGGTCCATAAAAGTGCTGTTTGTTCAATATCGGTTTACCAAGTGTTAATTACACATTGAGACGATTGTGTACACACGTTATGTTGTGGTTTACCCTTCATGGAGTTGAAATGAAAGAAGAATGTCCAAAATCACTTCAAAGTACCAGATTGCTCTATTGAAAATTAATTATATTCATGCAAAAAAATTGATAAATTGCATTCATTATAAATAGTTACTCCCAAATGTTACATCTAACGACCGAGTTAACTCTTCTGAGCAAAATAAGCAACCAAAATGACCATATACTCGCTTTCGAGCCGTCTAGTCTGGGTTTGATTCCACACCCGACCACAAACTGTCGGATTGGTAACTTGCAGGCCAAGCAGGGTATCAGTGAGTTTGTCTTCTTTCAGAGCTGAGCTTAAACTGGCTGTACTGTCTGCTAGATTTTTTCTGTTGGACATTAAACATTCCACTGTGGTACCTTCCGAAAGCATTTGGTCATTGTGTGCCGGTACACTGCGGCTCAATCACCGGTGCTGACCTTGTTCAAAATTCTTGCCACGAATGTCACTGGGAAGCGACTACCAAACCACCCATTCTAGTTCCTCCATAGAGTATGCTTCAGCAGCACCGATGCTCTGGAAGAGAGTATCGCCATTGGATAGATGGATGAATCAGTTATTTCCGTACTTTTTCCTTCAATCAGTCAATTCTCCAATTCCTTTGGAAGTACTGAGTTTTTAATTACATCCAGACATCATGTTTCGCACGACTGTCACAGGTTAAGAATTATGCACCCCATTTAACCTCTTTATCTTTACTCTTTTGTGGTCTACTTAGTGTCCCTCCAGTGCTCTATTTCCACTGTATTTGATGAAATGTCCTTTCCTTGGATGTCACTACTGCAAGCCTTACACATCTTTCACAGTGCTGAGGAAGGCGATTAAAGTTAATTTGCCTCAAGCCTTACCGGTGCAGGCGGCATTGCTACATGGCCGTTCTTCAGCCCAGGGCCCACGGCAGTCTGATCCACCAAAAGCAGGGCCGTGGCAGTCACGCGTTCTCTGCCGTGTGCCATTCCCACAGGTCACTGAGCAAAGGCTCCAGCTGGTCCACTTAGACCAGTGACCATCAACTGGGTGGGGGCAGGGAGACGGAATGCGGCAGCAGTGAAAAGACACAGCAGAATACATCAAACATAGTATTGATCTTCAACAGAAAGAAAATTAGGAGGAACGCATCATTATACGGTACCCATCACCGCAACAAGCATATCCACAAACAGTGCCACCAACAACACATCACGATTGGATAGATGGATGTAAAATATTACATTCCCATGTTGTGGAATTCCCTGCACACTGTATTATGAATTCTCATGGTGTTATGATATCGTTGCTGTTCTGCAAAACCGCATGCCTCGAAGGCAATGGCACCCAACATACAGTGATCCCCAGGCAGTTATTTTGTTCGTCTCCGTGCAGTCAGATCCTCCCCTCAGGTCTGGTGGGTTAACGGGACGAAGTGTGTTGCGTGGGTCTTATAGCTCGGTCTAATTATATCTCTATCTTCCATTCAATCCTGATTTACATTTCAACCCTTTCCTTTTATCCATGATACAAATCAAATCCAATCAAGCAAGCAAGCAAGCAAGCAAACACACACACAATATGAATACCAGCACCAAGCAGCCACCTGTAAAATACTCACAACAAGAACAAAGACACTGCACGGCGCGTGCATGGCGCACCCTTTCATTCAAATCTGTGCACCAATTTACAACAGAATCTCACCTTGCTCACCCTTCGCTCACCAAAAACTCACCACCTTGACCACCAACATCTCCCGCACATGGGAAAGATTATCCCATGCATATCTCTGCATCAATACAATTTGCCACCAAACAGAGGCGATGCGGGGACAAGTCAAGCACGTTAACAGCACCAACCGCATCTCACCGGGGATGCCCCGAATGGGCACGCAGGACCGACACAACCCTTGTCCAGTCACCAGAACACGGCAGGATGGGCGGCGGGGGATGGGGGTCGTGGGGGGGGGGTGGCAGGTTTGGGCTCGGACCGCCGTGGCCCAATAGGGAAGCGCAATTCCAGTCAGCGTATCGCTTGGGGTCGTCATCCCACCCTTTGCTCGGGGATTATAAAAAGTGGATCGCGAAGCCATCTGCCCTCTTTTTCGCCTGCCAGCTTTGCCCTCATCTTCGCCTGTTTGCCTCGCCCTCTCCTTCACCTCTCTGCTTCGTCTTCTTCTTCACCGCTCCTCGTTGTTTGTCCTTCGCTGCATCTACACTCGGGGTACATGTGCGACAGGCATTCTTCTGGGACCAGTGCGGAGCACACGTTTCCACAAGCCCCAGCAAAGTGATTAAGCAGGAGATAACGCGACGACTCTTGTGGTGGGAACACTCAAGCAGAGCGTCCCATGGAGGTATACGCTACACTCACCGACCTATGCATGACGAGGCTAGGAATCTTTTACCTCACCCATCTTCTCTCCTCTCTCTTTCTCTCTTTCCACCTCTCCATCCCGTCCCCTTTGGACACACAAAAGAGCATCCATTACAAATTCACAATCACAGTTTCCTCTGGCATGACACCACCCTGCCCCCCCCCATATTGCAACACACCACACCTCCAACTCTGCTCATCTGCTCTCTTTCTTTCTGGCTATCTCTTTCTGGCTATTTGAACAAGGTGTACCGAGGGCGTGTGCCCCGGAAATTAGATCATGTGAGCGTAAGGTAACCGGTATTCTTTCGACGGAGGACCCGAAGTCACGTGGTCGTGTTATTGGCGTTAACGGTCGATTAGCAACCCACCACATCATGTGCGATGGCCTGCGATTCCGGAGAGTCTGGTGGGAACGCGAGGTAGCTTCCCCTACTCGTGGTCTTCTTGCACCCGACTCCGGGTCCGCAACAATATAAAATGTTACATTCCCATGTTGTGGAATTTCCTGCACACTGTATTATGAATTTTCATGGTGTTACGATACAAGATGTCATATTGCCATGTTTTGAAATTGCACTGCGCTCGTGATTTTGGATGTTCGTGCGGCTGAGCTGTAAAATGTCACGCTGCTGTGGGTGGAATTGCACTGTCTGGTATTGTGGATTTTCCCAGTGCGGTGCTTTGGAATTCCATGCGCTGAATTGTGGATTTTCACGGGGCTGTGAAGTGAAAGGAAACAGCACCGTGCTGTGGAGTTGCACTGTGCTGTATTGTGGATTTTTTTCATGGGGCTGTGATGCCACAGTGCTGCGTTGTGGAATTGCACCTTGTGGTATATCCTCCCAGCAGCAGCATGGAAAGCATTCGAGCAGAACGAACCCAAAAGATCCAACCATTAATAAAATGCCAATTTAGTTTCTGTTGTGAGCAGCACGTTTCACAATTAATTTCCTGCTCCCAGAGGTCTAACCAAATAAATTCATGTCAGGTGTGCTGTTAATTCAATATAGCACCAACCTGTTCTGGAAGGAACATCACACCGGTGGTGATTAAAGAAGGCACATCCCTGCAGATGCCGGTTCATTCTTATATTGCACAATCGGAATGCCTGAACTATGCAGAAAAGAAAAATGAAGTCTGCCATATGTTTATGATACAAATCTGTTTCATACTGTTTGCTACTCTATCAAAGACTACGCCGTCTTTCAGAGGTTGTTACGCCGGCTGCCTTTAGAGCTCTCACTCACTTGTTGATATCGCAGACCCCACAATACCTTTTTGAAGAGTTATTTGACCGATAGATGTCAGTATTTTGACCCAGATAAATATTTATGCCTTGACTGCCACTAGCAAGGTGATGCAAACATACTCAGACCCCTCTGCCATCGTCTGGCTCACACCCAAATTGCATGAGGGTGGTTCAAATTTGACCTGAACTTTTGTTTAGAAAAGACAGAGTAACGCATTCTGATTCTCATGTTCCATACTCTATCACAGAGTGTCAGTGCTGCTGAAGGAATTTCTTGAGAAGAGCTACACTGGGTGGTTTGCCATTGCCTACCCAGCAGTAGTTATGACAGGAATTTGGAATTTGGTGAGGGTGCCGGTGATAGCTCGCTGACTCTTCGCAAAGGACACCGTGGGATGTTTAACTTCCACCAACAAATGCCGGCAGACTGGACACCCAGTTTAACGTCCATTTTTTTTTCATGTGCAGCCTGTGGCTGCTTGGCTGCATCGTTTTCTGGGGGCATGACTGTGCTGCTGATGCAATGCCCCTGTTACCAGCACGGTCGTACTTCAGAAGGATGACAGCCTGAGTCAACCCCACCTGTTGTTAATTCAACATCCCGATAGGGGCTTGAACTCAAGACCCTTTGATCTTAAGCCAGCCACCTTAACCGTTAAGCCAACACCAGGCCTACCCTGCCTGTAAAGGCGGGCCAAGATTCAAACTCAGGCTACACAGCTGAGAGGCGAGTGTGCGTACCTCCAGGTCATCCTGACAACCCGAGTAATGCACAGAGATGAGTAATTCTTCATGGAATTTGCCTTTAGTAGAGTTGCTCACCAACACCCCTAACCACGAGTTCCCCGTTTTAATGCACATGCTGACAATCAAGGTGGTGGCAAGTGGGATAACAGAGGGTGGAGCGACGTATAATTGTGAAATTTCTCGGTATTGAAAACATCAAGCTTGTCGAGACGCACAGACGACACTGCGCAGCATGGCGATTATTCCCCTTCAAAGGAATCCATATTAAAGAGCAGCTCGGGGCCCAAGAAGCTAGAAATGAAGAATGAAATCCTGCTCTGGCATGTATGAAAGAATTGTAAACTGAAGGTCAATGTACAAAAGCTTTCTGCTGATGGTTCATGAGAGTCCAAAGCTGTAGAATACCTTGGAATATAACGTAATTGTTTTTCTAAGAATAGGCAAGGTTAGGTATACAAGTACAAACAAAAGTACAGGTCAAATGTTAAGCACTCATCTATATATTACAAAAACTTTCATCTTGTATGTATGTATGTATGTTCCCAAAATACAGCCAAAACGGTACATGATAGTGCAAAAATTTTAGAGCCACCTTACTCACCATTCACCTGCGGTGTGCAGTATCAAGTTTCGTTCAAATCGGGCAACGAAAAAATTATTAAAAAATCAATTCCCGATTCAGTCAAGTACTCTTCGGGAGAATTTGATCAATACAAACAACCTCAGCGGTATAGTTCACTGGAGCTATCTTTTTTTTTTCTTGAAATGATTTTTTTTTCATCAACCGCTGTCACAACAGGAACCCAACAGGTTCATGAGTCGTCTTGTAACTATTAAAGAGCTCCTTATACACCTCTGTTCGGTACTCTATCTGATAAGGATGGATCACCTTGGATACTACAAACGACTGGATCTGTCAATATAAATCTCAATGTAACAATAACTTTACGAGTGAATGAATCGAGCCCCTTAGTCCATTAATACGAAATGAGATATTAGAGAGAAGTACTGGGGAGGAACTGTGAGGAATATGGCTACCCTGTGAAATTCAGGCCTTAATGCTATCCTAAGAGAGTGACCTTTGTCTACAGCCTGGAATATTCAACCGGTAAATTAGAGATGCACAGTTTGTTAATATTTTTTTCTCAACAAATCAAATTCGGAGACGAGCTTTTCATTAGAACAACCATCGTAGCTTTGATGACCGTTGCTGAATATCCCTTGCGGTCTATGTGCCCGAACTTGCGTTTGAGAATCAATGGAATACCGGGAAAAAGGATGAGGGGGGAAAAAAAACAAAGGTCCTCTTGATATTCCAATCTGTGAGATGCCTTTGCAAATGGTAATGAGGCAAAAACTCAAGTGATTTGAGGCCCAATCTTATGCAGGCCCAGTAGACTGGAAGAGAGCTTGCAACAGCAAATCAAGGCGTTTGAAGCAATTGACACAAGTAGATTGTCTTTGCAGGTAACCCTGTGCACATTACGGGGGATTTCCCTTTGATGCCATCCATGCCCTGGGTTTTGGATTTATTCGTTATGTGCACATCAAAAAGACAAGATGGTTACACGAGAAGATCTGTGCGGTTGAGCAAGCGAGACGAGAGGATCGAAGAGCCAGCTGGCGCACGGTGTTTGCCTTAACGAAAGGCTCAGAATGTGAGGTCATGTCAACCAAATCCAATTAATTTTCAAACTCGGGATGAAGTGGTAATCACCAATATTCTTTTCCATGACCAAACATTCTGCTGTGCAGGAGCTTCCGAGGCAGGGTGCATCAAGGAAGTATAAATGATGATGCTGATTGGATGGCTCATTGTTTTATGAAAATATAAGTCCCATTAACGTCTGTAACATTAATGCAGGTTAATCTTATTTGCAAAACTCCAATCATCTCGAAACGAGATCCATAATTACAAGGATGCTTCCATATCAACCAGTACCGTAGTACACCATCGTTGAAATGCTGCAAGCTAACTCTATGGTACTTTTACCTGCACCAATGAAGGGTGGACTACATAACGGCGGTGGATTGAGGTTATGTATTCACCCCGGTTTGTCCGTCTGTCTGCGAGCAGGATATCTCAAAAGGTTACAGACGGATTCGGACGAAACTTGGTGGAAAGGTTGGATGTGTTCCAAGGGTGAATTGATTAGATTTTGTTGAAGATCTGGATCCAGATAGTAGCATTTTTTAAAGTGATTCTTCACCATTGAGAAATCGGGCCAAAAACGATATGTAGCATGATATCTCAAAAAGTTAGAGACGGATTCAGCCGAAACTTGGTCGATGAGTTGATTAGGTGACAAGGATAAGCTGATTCGATTTTGGTTCAGGTCTGAATACAGATCCGGCCAATCATTAGGATACAAAAAACGTAAACTCTTCAGCCTGGTGGAGGTATGCGCTCTACCAAATGCCCTTCAAGTTGTAACAAGCAACAGCAATATATTTCACTTGTGTCGTGTGGTTTGAGACACAAACATACTTTGATACACTGTTGTATTTTGTCATTTACGTGGGGTGATTTACGTAATGGTCAGTGCACAACGAATGCTACTTCTTTAACCACCCTGGTTATTACTACCTTCTTGTGGGGTCGGCCAGGGAAAGTTCTTGTGACAAGTCTTGCAAGCACCGACTGGCCTGGCCTAGTGTTCAAATGAAGCTGATTTGGGGAGCAGTTTTTATAATTTGTTCAAAGTGTCGGCAGTAACTTGCCTTGCCCACTGAAGAACATTTAATAAATTATAATATACGATAGTATTAATGAACTATGGTTTCACCAATAGTGAGTAAGACAATCCTGAGCTTTTCAAAACCCCGATCACAGTAGTATATATTCTCTAAGCTAATGAAAACGTGGGATTATATAACATACACTGCTTATAATGCTAAGAGATGGGACATCTGGCTTAATATCCGTCAGAGATGGTGTGCCATGTGATGCAACGTCTGGCCTGCGAAGCAGAAATCTGACAGTTTATCGTCTGGTCGACAATGGAACCCAGACTTGACATCCCAAAGGTAAGTGCACTACTTCTGTAACATCTTGTCGGCCAAATTTGGCCAGTGCACAATTACTATCCAATTAATTCCAAACAACTTATGTTGTTCTATCATTCACCATGGTACCAGACTACTGCTACACTATTGTATGATATTTAAGGTGTTTCCAAAAGTGCAATATATATACTTAACAGCCTTTAAGTTTTGGCAATAATGCTTGGGCATGCCTGATACACCTCCGGGCAGAAAGGATGGCCTTGAGGTATGCACAAACTTCTCCAAGCCGTCTAGCCTGGGTTTGAATCCCGATCCAGCTATAAGCTGTCATCCTGGTGTTTTAGAGGCTGAGTGAGGGTGATTCATTAATGTGTGTGCTCTCCCTTGGATGGATGTTGAACTGGGTGTCCCATTTGTTGGCATTAGTTGGTGGACGTTAAAGATCCCACGGTGTCCTTAGCTAAGAGTAGGCGAGTTAACACCGGCATCATCACCAAATTACAAATTCCTGCAATGACTTCCTGAGTTGGAGTAGGAACCTGACCAGGATTGTTGTTTAGTAACCGCTTTGGCAGCGCAAACACTCTGCAAAGGCCTCAGTCACATTTGCTCTATGGCGAGGATAAGGCGGCCGTACGCCCTCTGAATTGACAGAAACGTGCGGCGGCCGCAGATAAACTGAGGTGGCCTCAGGTGGCCCTACGCCGTTTGGCTATATTTTACAGGCTGTAGGGTCGCCGTGGAATGAAATCGCGAGTTATAACTTTTTTTCATTTCTACGCTCGCCGTAGCAATTAGACAAGCCAAGCTATGACGTAGTTGTGTTCCACGTCGACCGTACATAGGGCGTGCGGTGGGCTTGCGTTTTCCGTGCGGCTGCCGTAAGCTCTTCTCAATGAAAAATGAATTTTCCCAACCCCCAAAAATTACGCGGCCGCACTATTTCCACGGTCGCCGTACGGTGGCCTTGCGGTCTGTGCGACTACCTGCGGGCAACGCAGGGTCGATGCACGGTTCCCCTACGCCCGCCGTGCACCTACGTACGGCCTCCGTGGCAGTCTGCGTCGACCATGCATCCACCGTGCGCTTCCGCTAGAGATCGGAGTATAGTTGTTTGCCTATACACAGTGGTGCCCCCAGAATCCGAATTTAATTCGTTCCAGGAGGCTGTTCGGATTGCAAAAAGTTCGGATTCAAAAAATATTTTCCCAATAAGAAATAATGGAGTGAATTAATCCGTTCGTGGACCCAAAGAAAACCACTTTCAAGACACTTTAAACTGAAATCCCCATGTTTAAGGTAAAATAGGATGAGTAAATGACCTTCGGTGGCGGTGTATTGTATGTAAACTGGTACAATCACCACATCCAAAGGCCCACACAGGCTCGAGCTCCGGCCTGGGTTTCGATTGCTCGCGCACTCTGCGGAGCGCTGCCCCCAGTGCAGCTCATCAAACATGATGCCCCCAGAACCACAATCACTTTCATCAAACGCATCGGGCTGACGTAATCATGGATATTAAAAATTACAACCGGTTTTGCTGTGAAATTCAATCCTTGCCCGACAGTCCGTCACACACCGTGATCGGATTGCTTTTTTTGTTAATAATTAAAACACAAGATGATTAAAAAAAAAAATGAAGGTGAAAACACGAGGAAGGCCTAAGTCACATTTGGCTCGGCGCCCGGAGGTCTACAAAATGTACGGACACTCGCAATTATAAAGCGGCCGCATATTTCCACAGTCACACAATGTATCAGTCACACATGTTTTTATTTTTCGGGTAGCCGCACGGCGTGTTTATAAATTGTGGAGACCGAAAACGTGGGGGTGCCGTAATTTTTTGGGGTTGGGAAAATTCATTTTTCATTAAGAAGAGCTTACGGCAGCCGCACGGAAAACGCAAGCCCACCGTACGCCCTACGTACGGTCGACGTGGAACACATTACGTTATAGCTTGGCTTTGTCGAATTGCTACGGCGAGCGTAGAAATAAAAAAGTTATAACTCCGCAGTTATAATTCCATGGCGCCCCTACGGCCTGTAAAATATAGCCAAACGGCGTAGGGCCACCCTAAGGCCACCTCAGTTTCTCTGCGGCCGCCGCACGTTTCTGTCAATTCAGAGGGCGTACGGCCGCCTTATCCTCGCCATAGAGCAAATGTGACTGAGTACTTCCACCGACGAACTGAATGAACAAAGCGCGAAGATGCGGGTCAAACAGGTGGGGGAGACACGTGAACAAACATGAACGCAACGTTTTGTTCGGTTTTTTAAAATGTATTGGGTTTTTAGGGCCAAACTTTCTCGAAAAAATTGTTCGGATTCCAATTTGTTCAAACAGCTTGGCCGTTCGGATTCTGGGGGACCACGGTATATTATAGTTATAGTATATTCAGTTATATATAGGTACATTTTTATTTCAGTAAAAAAAGGACTGGTATATATACCCACTCGTTACCGTCCGTCTGCCGCACGTTCGCCTTAGGCCCCCTGCGGTCACCTTGCGGGCACCTTGAGGTCTCCTTGCGTCTGCCTTGAAAATTATATTGCCGCCGCAGGGACGCCCTAAGGTCACCGTGCGAATCAAATCAAAAGCCGTACGGACCCCCACGTTTTCGGTCTCCACAATTTATAAATACGCCGTGCGGCTACCGAAAAATAAAAACATATGTGACTGCTACATTGTGTGACCGTGGAAATACTGCGGCCGCCGTAGAATTGCTAGTGGCCGCAGATTTTGGAGACCCCACGGCCGCCGTGGCAAATGTGACCTAGGCCTTAGGACATGGTACATGATGACGATGACAATGACGATAAACTTCCAATTAAAGTAAAGTCTGTCTAACAATGAGGATGTTTTTTTTTTTGGCGAAATCACAAAAAATCGCATCCCTGCATCACCTGACTGTTCCTTTGATAAATATTTTTCAAAGCCACAAATGACATTGTCCAGAACGTCAAGTGTCCAGACTTACATTTTCAAACAGCGTTGGACAGATAAAGGCCATTCAAATCAAAAGTACGTACATAGCAAACATGAAGTGATTGGATGACCAATGACAAACCATGGATACTGAAACAAAACAATAAAGTTCACCTCCATTAGCTGTTGATATTAACATGCTTCGGTGAATTCCATATAATCTGGCAACATTAAAGAGCGATTATATCAGTGACCTAAGAAATACTTGTAATAGCGACATTAATCGTTGATAAAACAGATAGACAGGGTCTGAGTTAACGTACTAATCTCAGCAATTAGCCAGCACTTGCACTATAATAATCACGGGGAGCTCATGAGTCCTAATGAATGAACAGAGAATGATTCGTCCGTCAGCAAAGAAATGTGACCTTCAGTGATTTGATAATTTTTGGTTTTCAAGGTGCAAATAAATTTTGGTTTATTTTTCTTGGAGAAACCCTGCAATAAAACAACAAACAATATAATCAATCCACTACTGCGAGTTCTTTATTGGCTCCCATGATTTCCACTGTGTTGCGCGGTCAGCCGAGGAAGGTTTTCGTCTCAAGTCTTTCACGAACTCGCCGGTCAGGCATCACATTCGACTGAAGTCGATTTTGGCAGGAATTTGTAATTTGTTCAGCGTCCCAGAGATATCTAGCCTATTCTTGATTATCGTCCATCCGAGGGTGGAGTACTTTGTGATGCAATGCCCCACTCATGAATCTGACAGTTTGAAGTGGGATCAGGAATCGAACCAAGCTTGACAGCTCAAAGGTCAGTGTCGTACCTTGGTACCATCTTGTGGGGCAGTAAAATAATAAAATGTAGGACTACAACAGCACTTGGTAGAGCGTGAACCTCTGCCAGGCTGAACAGTTTACGTTTTGTCTCACTGATAGGCCAGATCCGCATCCGGACCTGAACCAAAATCGAATCGGCTTGTTATTGTCACCGAACCAACTTATCCACCTAGTTTTGTCATAACTCATCCACAACTTTTTGAAATATTATGCTATACATCGTTTTTGGCCCCATCTCTCAATAGTGAAGAATTACATAAAAATGAAAAGTTTCCTTATCCGGATCTTGATCATCACTAAAATCGAATCGATTCATCCTTGTCAAATGCCCAACCAGTCCACCAAATTTTGTCCGAATCTGCCAAAGACTTTTTGAGATATCATGCTTAAAGAGGAGGTTTTGGGTCGCTGATGACTTCGCGTGATTCGAAGGTTGTAATCACATTAATAATATTTGGGCAATTATTTTGTTACATTTGAAACTCAAAATATGCTAAAATTAACTTTTGAGTCAAAACTTTTGTTCAGTTGATCGAAAAACAGGACCGGAATTACCGAAGATGCTATGACGTCACGTTCTCCGTAAACTTCGTGAACATTCGGAAACAGCGTGTGAACAATGGCGAGATGCGACTCAGAGAGTGATTTCAGTGGCGATGAAATTGAGTGTTTTCATTCCGATATTG
>CM068966.1:81732183-81743957 GCA_035128595.1 Eptatretus atami
GTCGGAGAATAATGGGAATTTATACTATGGAGTTTCTGGCCCTGAGGCATTAAATTTGAGCCACTTGCAAGTGCCAGAAAACGGCCTATTTCGTGTACAAGTGGCAGGACTGACTGTCCGTCAGTTCACGCTGACAGACTCCACCAGACAGATTGGTTTGTAGATTTTCATTTTCAAGTTCGATGCATAAAATAATGTAAACTTTGATTCGTCTGTGACTTGATATAATAATTTTTAACCCTCTAGTCACTCAAGAGTCAGAAATAGAATGAATCACTAATGGACCCAAATATATTATACACCGTAGCCTTGGCGCTGAAGTCTTTCTGACAGCTGAGCTTGACCCCAGCGAAAGTGAACAGTTAGAACAAACCCCCAACTTTCAAGAGACTGTTGTGGCATATAAATACCAAAACATGTTTAGCCTCATTGGGAAATATTATACCAAATTTAGAAAAAAAAGTGGAAAATTGATCAACGTTTTGCAATTGAAATGAAATAGCCCAATTTGCTGATGCTGTTAAAAAAAAGTAATTTAATCAACAATAAGTTGATTTGTTGAGAAATTTTTGTTCATGATGTTCATGATCATGCCACGTATGAGGCATGATGTACACATATCCAAATAACTTTGTTCTACAATAATTCAAAATAAAAAAGGATAATATAGACAGTTGCAAGCTCAAAAAAAAGCGAAAGAACGGCCCGCTCAACTGGACACTTCTTCAATGAGCGAGTGAGCGTCCGCTTTGTTTTGGAGAACGTGACGTCACCATCCATATATGTGGCACACGGCTCTTTTTTTCAACAGCCTCGAGAAATAACAACTTCGGAGTTAAATTTCATTAATTTTCCCAATTGAGTTAGGCAACCACAATAGTTTGCATCGAACTATTTAATGCATATATAATCAATCATATTGATAAATTTTCAGAACATGTTTGGTGACCCGCAACCTGCTCTTTTATATGGATTTTGTCCCAATCTCTCAATGGTGAAGAAACACTTGGAAAATTCGAGTATCTGGATCGGATCTTCACCAAAATCTAATCAATTCGTCCTTGTTGCACAACCAACCTGCCCACAAAATTTAGGCTGAATCCGTCCACAACATTATGAGATATCCTGCTCACAGACAGACAGACAGACAAACAGACAGGGGTGATAACATAATCACTGTCCACCTTTGGTGGTGGAGGAAATAATGATACTGTATGTTGGAGTGAAATAGAATTTCTCATGCATAGAGAGCACTTGTAGGAGAATGCACGATAAATGAGACTTAAGAAACCCCTGCCAGGAAGCAATGAACTGTCTCTGACATACAGCTCACACTTTCTTTTGTAATTGATGGTGAAAAATATCTTCCCCCTTGGACGGTCCCTTTCTCTTAACATCATGCGTATGATTGTCCAGCTCTGGGGCTTCAACATGCTGAGGTCTCCAATGGTTATTACCACAAATTGTCAGATATCATTACTAAAGACCCACCCTACCAAGTCTCGTTAATCGAACCATTCTTTACATGAAAAAAGTGAAATTTATACTAGGTCTTGAAGAATATTTAATAAATATTGATGTATATTTTAATGTACCATTCTCTTTACAGAGCATTGGTGCTATCAAAGCAGTTTCTTGGCAAGGGTTATACTGGGTGGTTTGCCATTACCTTACCAGCAATGTTTGCCTGTACTCTATCATTTTAAATGCTGAGCTTCAAGCAAGGAAGCAGAATATACTTTGGTATGACACACTCACTTACATACTTTTTAACTCTTCGGTATGATTTGGCCAGACTTCAAACCACCAACCTCCCAGACTCAGAGTGGACGCTCTTATCATTACGCCACTGAATCTGCCAGTTTATAATATATTTTATGGTATTAATCAATTGTGGTTTAACCAATAGTGAGTGAGACAACCCAGAGTACTTAAAAAAAAAATTCATATCGGTTTAAAGAGAGAACTATTGATGTAATCTACAAGGCACGGTCGGTCGACGTACTGGGGCACAGTGCGATGTTGCAGGATCTCGTTTGGCGGTCATATCCATCACAGGGCTGCCCACCATGTATGGGGTGTGCACAAGAGCGACTTCGGTCACGGAATCCACGACCGCACGTTGTGGAGCACAAGCTCCATGGGCTCCACTCGTCCCACACACCGTGCACTGCGGGAAGATGGGGATGGGGTGAACGCAGATAATGGTTTTTCCCGTTCTCTCCCGTAGCCCACCCGTCGATGCAATGAATTGGGGTTATGGAAATGCAAGTGGTGTTGAAACCATCTGACTAAGGCCAAGCTCGAATAGAGGGACCCAGTGTTAAATGTTTAAGTGGTTGTGCCATTTGAATGTGAACGGTGTTCCAGCATTTCATGCCTCTTGTATTGGAACAGATAAAACCTTGGTTTTGTGGTTACTGTCATGGTTCCAAGATTTTACTCCAAACCTTTTATGCAGACAAATGTACATCAATTGATAATTTTCTTACCTTTTATCACATCAAATAATTTTGACTGGCTGCTGAGAGCCAAAATCCTTGCTCGAGGCTGGAGAACAATATTGCTTTGACAAAAACAAAGCTCCCATTCGGAACTCTCCACTTTTTATCAAAAATTATTCAGCAATCCAATAAATTATTTCAAACTCCGATCACCGACGGGATCACGAGAATATGGAACTAATTATATTTATTCACAAACGCTCTTCGAGATGGAAGCTCACATTATCATCATAATCATCATCATCGTCATCATCATCAAACTAAAATACGCAATTTGGGGTCTGTACATCTGTGGTCGATGCATTGCATCGTTACTCATCCGATCTTTACCAAACTTGACAGGGGCACTATGGATCATAAGAAAAAGGTGAAAGTATTCCCATTATTATTACCATGAATAAAGCATAATATTACCATTGTTACAAAATAATAACATCAATAACCAGAAAGCACCTAAAAATGCAAATCCCGTTCGTGTCCACGTTGCGTCGGACTTCTTCTTCTTAGTATGCTAAACATGATGAAAACAGCTAAAAACTAGAAGGTTACTCGGTAGAGTGCATACCTCCGCTACGCAATGTCTGATCCAGACGAACATATTGAGGCCAAGAAATTTTTGAAATATCATGCTCTATATCGTTTTTGGCCCCATCTCTCAATGGAAAAAAGAACCACTTTAAAAACTAGATGGTATTTATACAATACTTACCCCATGTAGTCTTGAGAAGGACTTGATGCGAGCAGGGCTGAGAGGGGATATGTTTAAGCGGTTATGCCATTTTGAGGAGGGGGGGGGGCAGGCAGGGTAACGACCCCAGGGGGCCCTGACATAATAGGAGCCCGTAATTATTCCTTCACTTTTTTGTTTCATGTGATTGTTTGTGATGATAAAACAACGGGGGTCAACTATATTTTGTGTCTCCCATCAAGCCACTTTGGGTGATTCACCGGCATGCCATTGCTAAGGACAGTGACACCCTCCCGAAAATAAATTACTGTGGGAACAATTTACATCATCACAATCACGGTAATGATGTAAATGAACACAGGAGTGTTGGCCACACCCCGTCCAGATATAGTGTGTTAAACAAATCTGAATATTCTGAGATAAATGTGTACAAATTATACTTTGTAATATGTGTTATATCAAATGGTCATGCAATATATGCTTTGCAAAATATACTGTATATATATGTATGTATATATATATGTATATATATATATATATATATATATATATATATATATATATATATATATATACACAAAATGCAAACACATATGTGGCAGATAGCTTAACTCCGCTTTTCGCATCGTGAGCATGGGCAAACTAGAGGGTCCATTGGTCCATTGGATCAAATTTTCATTGTTCTTCACAGCTTTGATGCATAACTACTTGCTGTACTGCTGTTGCATTGGCATGCCTTTTCAGGAAGCCTAGATGTGCTTAGGACCTGGGCGGGGATTATACATTTGTTATTATTATTGTCAAATGATACTATTATTGTTGTTAATATTATTCATATTACTTAATATATGCTTTGTTACAATGTTATCATTCTTTTTGGTATTTATTTTGGAAATGGAATGCCATGCCAGGGAAGGATCTGTTAAGCTGCTCTATACACGTTAACATGACGTGCGTTTAAAACATGGGAATTATTCCGGGTTCATTGTGGGAAAAAAATTAGTTTAAAACATGAGAACATGGGAATTATTCTTGTATCCGGATCTGGATTTGGATCTTCACTAAAATCGAATCTCTTCTTCCTTGTCACACACCCAAAGTGTCCACCAGGATTCGTCCGAATATGTCTGCAACTTTTTGAGATATCGTGCTATATATCATTTTTAGCCCTATCTCTCAATAGTGAAGAAACACTTTAAAATTCCAGTAGCTGGATACAAATTTGGATCTTCACCAAAATCGAATCAGTTCATCCTTGTTGCACACCCAACCTGTCCACACAATTTCATCCAAATCCATTCACAACTTTTTGATATCCTGTACACAGACAGACAGACAAACAGACAGACAAACGGGGTGAAAATATAACCACCTTCCACCTTCAGTGGTGGAGGAAAAAATTAACAAAAAAATGCCGATTTTTGGTGACCTTGACCTTTTGACCTAAAAATCAATAGGCTTCAGTGACCGAATATGCAAACCCTGCTCAAATTTCAAGTGAGTAAAATGGAAATGGACAATTTTGAGACCTTGACCTTTTGTCGTTCATGACAATACAGGTTACAATTGATGAATTGGGTCATATTGGCTCATTGACATATTGCTATGATGGACATTAATATTTTATGCAACCTTGACCTTTCGATCTTAACAAAAGAAAACAAAAAATCGGGTTCTAACTTTTGATTGGTGAACCTATCCAGTGACACAATTTGCAGATTCTTTAAATTTCAGGTCAAGCGGATTCAAATTGACGATTTTATGCGACGTTGAACTTTGACCTTTTGCCAAAATTATTAATTTGTCTTCTTCATATTCTCACAGTAAAGCTTTGTTGAAAATTTGATGACAAAGTTGAAATGGTATAAAAGTTACAGTCTGGAGACACACACACACACACACACACACACACACACACACACACACACACACAACCCCATCTCCCGCTGTGTGGGGGATGGGCTAATAATCATATTAACATGCGTCCATTCGTCCATACGCCTGGTGTTGGCTTAAAGGTTAGGCTGGTGGGCTTGGGATCCTAGGATCCTGAGTTCTAAATACTGCTCAGCTGTTGAATTAATTCCAGGTGGGGTTGACTCTGCCTGTCATCTTCCAAGGTCGGAAAAATGAGTGCCAGCTTGCTGGTATCCTGTGTCGGAGTGGCGACCCATCCAGGATTGTGCCCAATCGCCAAGGGGACTGCTTAGGCAGCACCAACGCTCTGCACAGAGTATAGTCCTGATGGATGGATGTTCGTCCATCATGAAAGGAAGAAGCAGGACCTCAAGCTTTAATGAAGGGGTTACTGCTCTGGTAGAATATCAAGAATGACTGCATGGTGGTCTCAACCTGTGCCACTAAATATATTTCACCTTCTCTGTCCACTCAACGCCATCATCCTTGCTCATGTTCCATATATCTACTTCATGTGGTGCAAAGCTGGGTCTGAGAATAAAACAATAAATAAATAAATAAATCATAACCCATGGCTCAGATTACATTCTCTAATCTGTCTCATTAACATTGAGCTGGGTCTGTACTGTGTTCCCATGTGAATGAATAATATTATGTAGATAAGATTCATCGTGATTCTGAACAGAGGATTTACATTATATATCCTCCGTTTTGGTGTGTGTGTGTGTGTGTGTGTGTGTGTGTCCCTCTCTTCCTCCCTCCCACTAGCCCTCAAAAATTATGTAACAGTAGGGAGGTACTTTTTTAGGGAGGTGCTTGCAGGCTTCATTAAACATTACTAATAATTTTTATTCGACATATGATTCGATTTTTCGTGGTCTCTCATTGTGAGCAACACTCAACCTAAACAAATGGAAATCTGATGCAACAAACCCGGGCAGTGTATTATCAGCAGAGGCCGGCAGGCCTAATGTGTTAGGCCTGGCAGAAAACCAAGATGGCGACCATGTCATTTTGTCAAGCGACAGATGTGGTTGTGGTTCTGCAGCTGTCCGACCAATGGGTGCACATTTCAAAAATTGACCTCCAATTAGAACATCAAGAAGAAGTAGAACAACAACATGATTAAGCTCTTGTAGACCTGGGAAACATGGCAGGCAATAAAAAAAATAATACGATTGGAAAGCTAATAATTGATTTACTTAAAAAAAAAAATTGTGTCCGTTTAATAAAAAAGATGCCCGTTTCAAAAGTCCATCTTTTATGGATCAAAGAAGAAGAAGTGGGACTAAGAACTTTAATGTAGCGGTTCTTGCTGTCATAGAATAAAAAATAGGATCGCACGTTCTGTAGCTCCTGCGGATCAGAAGTGACCAGGAGCATGTCATGACCCAGTTAATGAGTGTACATTTTGATGCGGTCAATACACCTTCATTAGGCATCAGATATGAAGCTTGTGGCCAAGTTTCATCAAAATTGTGTGTTTGATTGAAGCGATAATGACTGACGTGTTTGCAGACTGACTGACTCACTCATTCACTCACCTGCAGACACTGCTCGAATGCATAAGCTCACTGGACTAAAGTCCAGGTGAGCTAAAAATGGTACCATTGGAAAGCATACAATTGATTTACTTGGAATACATTTTTGTGTCCATTTAATCGTAAAGATGCCTGTTTTTAAAGTAATATGCAATAATAATAAGGAGAACAACATGAACCATCACCTGGCCGCTCTCTTAGGTAGCGGGTGTTTCTTGTCATTATAATCCTCCATTTTGCGTTCCCTTTTGTCCAACAGCCAAACAAGCAATCGGGTCGCGATACTATCTGAATTATCCATAAAGTTGTCACCAAAATGGCGGACACACAAACATTATAGCCAAATGAGGTGCCAAATCCTCGGAGAATTTAGCACTCGAGCACGTTTTGAATTGGAATTTTGATCAGAGTTTCAATATACACGAAACAAACATGCGGAAGGCATCGACTCAAACAGACTGAATTACATTCTGCATTTGGTCAAAAAGGAGTTTGCTTACAGTTTTCAATCGCTGGCCATTTTTTCAGCCAAAAGATATGCTGTTGAAGAAAACAAATATTTCCCACATCCATACCATGTAAATAGGAGTTCCGATTTCAAGCTCAATGTGATCTGCACGCCATCAATGGCCATGGGGTTCCAGTGTTGAGATAATCAAATTTTAAGGCCAATATAATCAATTTTGAAGGAATGTGTTGTATATTTGTTTTTTCAACCACAGCAGAATTTCTCTGTTACTACTTATTAGTTCAGTCCAATTTAATTTTGCTTAACACCGTTCAATCATAATGTCACTTTGATTTGAGTAAACGTGCCACCACCTGTTGGAATAAACAGCAAGTGCATCTTGCTGGAAAAATAAACAAATCTGCATGCAGAGCAAAGTCCATAAATTCATCCGAACGGTCACATCAAGAAGTTTGATTTTCTTCTTCTCAAGAAGTTTAGTGCATCTGGCATTATTTCTGTTCTGAAATCTTCATTCAGATCATGTCTCTGGTTTACAAACTATTGTAGTATAGCAGGCGCATGCAGAGCACACGTGACATCAATTCTTAGCAAGGCTCTCTCTATCGAGTGCAGCCTGTGGCTGCTGGTTGCATCATTGGTTGGGACGCGGCTATGCCGCTAATGCAGTGTCCCCCTTACCAGTGCACTGGTACTCATTTTGCCGACCTCAGAAGGATGGCAGGCTGAGTCAACCTCCTGGTGTATTAATTCAGCGACCCAACGGGGCTTGAATTCAGGACCCTAGGATCCCAAGCCGCCACCCTAACCACTAAGCCAACACCAGGCTTCTTAGCAAGGCACTCGGCAGGTAATGCAGATTGTAGGCCGTAATTAATCCGCTGGAGTCCTCAATTGCACAAGGCTTTTTGTCCTGGTAACAGGAAGGAGTGCCGCTGACTTGGAAGCATTGTGCAGCATTGCATTTTTATTGATCGATTCATCCGGTGAAACGAGCGGGTTTGCAGCTGCCCTGCTGTTCTATATCCTATCGGGACTCATAAATGGATGACCCTGGGACGACTGGACAGGTTTAAAGTTCTGTAACTGTGGCGTGTCTTATAACCTATGCTAATGGGAATGACTTCTGAAGCTGCATGACAACCGTGTGTGACCAAATTATACAAAACTGGATGACCAACTTCTTCTCATTGTTGTAACGAACGTAGCCTTTCATTTGAGTTTGGAATACCAATGAGTAACTCGTTTGATGTTAGAATGATGACAAAACCTGTTGATCTCTTTCTCTCCTCTCCTCTTTCTCCTCTCTCTCTCTCTCTCAATCTTTTCTCTCTCTTTTTCTCTCTCTTCTCTCTCTCTCTTCTCTCTCTCCTCTCTGTCTTCCTCTCCACCTGTCCTCCCTTTATAAAGGGTGAGATCCCATAGTACCAAGCTTCTGCCCTGCCTTGACCACAATATACCCCTCCACTTCCCACTGTCCTCAGCCAACTCTCTCCAGTCTCCAACCACCCCATCTTAATGATATGACTCATCACAAAATGAAACAATCTCAACCATGGTCTACCTCTTTTCCTCCGACCTCGCTCCCTCAACCTATTCTTTCTCTTTGCCATTCTTGCTTTCTACATCTGCATCAAGTGTCCAGCCCACTTCAGCCCACTTTTTACCAGTCTCTTCATCAAGCTCATCTGCACACCAATCTCCTCCTTCAGTTCATCCATTCTCCTTCTCTCCACCTTATTCACTCCTGCAATCCTCCTGACCCAGTTGTTCTCACAGACTTGCAACCTCTGTTGTTGCCTCTATCAATGCCACCGTTTTGAGACTGTAAAGATAGGCTGGTGTCACACAAGACACCAATACTTTCCCTTTCAATTTCATTGATATCTTTGTCTGCCATTACCCCATCTACCATCCGCCATGCATTCCCACCCACCTGAATCCTCTTCCGTACCTCTGCCTCCAACTTACCATCACTTACCTTACCCGGTAAGTAATCCAACAACTTACCCGGTCACTGTTCCTCCCAGATACTCAAACCTATTTCCCTGCTTGATCTCCTTCCCCTCGAAGCTGATATTCATTTATTTTCTCTGCTGCCTGAACCCACATCAACTCAGGCTTCTCAATACTCATCTTCAGCCCAAGTTTTTCAAATGCCTTCTTCCACTCCCACAGTACCTCCTGCATCTCCCATATACTCTGCATCACAACAACAAGATCATCCACATCCAACATCTTTCCCAGAATACCTTTCTATTTACCTTCCTGCTTACCAGCTACATCACCATGATAAACATTAATGGGTTGAGAGTGATTCCGTGCCTAAAACCGATGTTCACGCTGAACTCCTCCAACATCCCAGGTCCAACCGAAACTCTTCCCTTCGTTCTCCTGTCCCATTCACATCTCTTTTACCAATCTAACCTCTGCTTCTGGCACTCGCATCCATTTCAGTGTCACCATCACCATCTCTCTCGGGACAGTGTCGTCTGTCTTCTCCAGATCCACAAATGCCAACGACATTTCACCTTGTACCTCCAACCTCTTCTCCACCAGCTGCCTCAGCATGGACATCCCATCCATCATCCCACTACCCTTTCTAAACCCCTGCTGCTCTTCTCTGATCTCCATCTCTACACTTTTCCTTATCCTCCCATCCAGAATCCTCTCCAGTTCCTTTATGAAATCACTATAAGGAGAGTAATGCCCCTGTACTTCCCCAGATCTTGAACATCGCCCTTACCCTTCCATACTTCCATATCTGTACAATTAACCCTGTCCTCCAATCCTCCGGTTTGAACCCTCTCTCATACATACATTCAGCAGCTTCTGTTCAACTGATTCCGACTTCTCCCGCAGCAACTATCATCTCTGTATGCACCTCATCAATGCCTGGCGCTCTTCCCTTCATCATCCTCTTCAATTATGTCTGCACCTCCTCCTCCGTGATATTCACCAACTCCACTTCCCCCTCTGCATAACATGGTAGCTCAAGCTCACTGTTGCTTTCTTCCTGGTTAAAAGCTCCTTGAAATATCCTTCTCACACCTTCAATACTGCCCCCCTCTCTGTCACGAGCCTCCCACCATCATCCTTAATCACTCACCCCCCCCACCACCCCTTATTCATGTACTTCCATCCTCATCCCTGTCATGAGCCAATTTATATATCATTTTCTTACCACCATCCTCTTCCAAATTGTTATAAATCTCCTCTTCCATCATTCCTCACCTTATCCACAGCTCTCCTTGCTGCTTTCTTATTTTACTCATTGAGGTACTGCAACCTCGCATATGGTCATCTCACTCCATCCTTGATCTTATATATCCTCTTCCAAACATCCTTCTTTTCACCAACTGCCTCTGTTACCCACCTGGTTCCTGACCTTGATGATGCACCCTTTCCTGACATCCTTCCACACAAAACTTCTGCAATTCCACTAAATTCCTCTCCATACTTCTTCAGGTCAGATCAGGTATGGCAACATGCACCAGAGCAGCGCGTCGCTGCGTCCACTTTCCGTCGGTACTCCAGGGGCCTCCGTCTGGCCATTCCCCAGGCAGATGCCTGGCCCATCCCCATCTCCTGGAGATGATGATCAACCTGCTGCAACCATGAGGTTGCAACCACATACTTCTTCCACTCCTCCACACCTTCTGCTTCTTCGCTAAGTTCCTCAGACCTGGCCCTCAACCTCTCCTTGTATTCTCCGGCGACGTTGTCCCTGCACTTCCCCCCACCGAATCTTCTTACCGCCACCTGCTCTTAATTTCCATCATTTTCTTAATGCGTATAACAAACTTATCCCAGATATTGTTATATATTCAATACATTATCCCAGGTATTGTTACTTCTATCCCTCAGCTCAATCCATTTCCCCTCCTCCCTCAAAAATATAAACAACATATACAGTATCTTTCCTTCTCCACTCAGAAAAAAACAACAACAACTACAACGGCATCAGAAAAAAAATTAAAACTCTTATCTCAGTGCTAAAGGCCAGTCACACCTTGACGTTTTAGCCAGCAATGGCAACGTATCAAAATGTATGTAAAACGCTGGCTTACGCTGAACTTTTGATGTTTTTTTTTAAAGATTCGGATGTATTAATAACGGTTGGTCGTATGCATAACATATTAGTAACGGACACAGAACGTTTCGTTGTCTTATAGATAACTTATACCAACGAATGCTTAGCCTGTTGTCGGCGTTCACAACCTATGCCCAACGATAGTCTAACTTATGCATAGCGCGCTGCACGTATCGCCGATGATCACGTGGCGTAGCCTATTAAAAGGCTGCCGCACAATGATTCAAATCATAACCGCCGGAGAAATGGAAGTGTCAACATCGCAGTCACACCTTGGCGATCTTGCCAGCGTATGCCGACCTCTGAAAAATGCTCCAAAACGCTGGCGCACGTCGAATACGGTATGGGTAAGTTTGGTATACGTGAATAGAACGCTAAAGTACGCTATCATACGTCGTAGTAAGTGGAGTACGTCTTGTACTTTTAAACATGTTAAACATTTTACGACGTACTTGCCGTATGCCTCACACGTTCCGCATGCGATGGGAATAAGTTGTACGCACGATACGCGATCGTTAGCACACGTCGCCAAAAGTTACTTGTAAGTTACTCATAAGTTGAA
>CM068966.1:81757232-81768607 GCA_035128595.1 Eptatretus atami
GATGGATTCCATAACCTTGCTGATGATTGGGAAAAAGCTGATTGGTCTATAGTTGCCGGGATCTGTTTTTGCACCTTTTTTATGCAGGGCAGTAATGTTTGCTGATTTCCAAGCAGAGGACAGATGAACCTTGAGCAAAATGAGAGGGTGAATAGAACAGAGAGAGGGTGAGCAAGCGCAGAGGAGCAGGTTTTTAGGACATTGGGCTGATGCCGTCTGGAACGGTTTGCAGAATCTTAGTCGAGGTTTGACAGCAAGCTCTCCACCTTGTCAGGAGAAAAGGACACAGGTCCAGGGACATTTGGGTGCGACTGGGTAAGGTGGGTACAGAAAGTGATCGGTTTCAGACACAAGATTTAGATGCAAACCGGAGTTGAGGCATTCAGCATTTTCACGTGCGGTATCAGCTCTGCAGCCATTTGAGGTAAGGGAGGGGATGGAGGGGGAACATACACCAGATACAGATTTGTTTAGTGCCACTAGATTTGCAGAGGGAGAGAGAGGTTTGAAGTTCAGATTGAGCTTCGAAAGATGTTTTTTCTGGCTCTCCTGAGGGTAGATACACACTTGTTCCGAGCTTTTTGGAAGGAACAGAGATAACCCTCAGTTGGGTTTGTTTTCCTGAGGCAAAGGCAAGTTGTTTCAGGACAATTGCCTCACCACAAGCTTCAGTGAACCATCAGCGGAGAAGGGTCTGACAACTGAAGACGAGAGGGATAAATCTGTGCATGAGGGAGAGCAAACTTCTTGAAGGAATTCTAGATGAGTGATGTTGGAGAAAGTAATGATGGGAGATCAGTCAGAAGTTTAGGGCTGCTGAAGACACTGACAGTCAGCCTGCATGAAACGCCAGACCGGCGGCACTGAGGTGGTTCTCTAATAACAGCGAGAGAGATGTTTACTTTGACAAGCACGTGGTCAGAAAGACCCGATTGGAGCGGAGGAAGAACAGCAGATATTTTCAATGAAATTTGGTCAAAATCAGATCCAGAAGAGATGGAGTACAATTGGTTGAGATCTGCTTGGGAAATTGACCAGATTGTGTCAGTCCCAATGAGTCTCAGAAAGCTTTTGCTGAGTGCCATGACAGGTGAGAGAGGTACCCACACCTAGCCAACTGGCATGATGACAATTGAAGTCGTCAACATATGAGGCGAGAGAGTTGGATAAGAAGATAGAAGTTGGTCATGTTTCGGATAGTGAGGTGTAGATGGAGTCATCACTGTTTGGTGGATGGTACAGTACACGTATAAACATGTGTGGTGAGTGGAGGGAAGCCGTATCCAGAGGTATTCCTGTGGTTTGGGGAGTGAGGGCAGTGCATGGAGAGTGAGGAATAGAGTCTTTGATGAAGAGAGCAAACTCCTCCACCAGGACAAGGCTCAGGTCTGTCAACCGGAGGAGGGAGTAACCAGGGAGAGATACTAGGGAATCCAAGACGTTTTGAGGGAGGAAGTTTCTGTTAGGCAGATATGTTGGTTTGTCAATGGCAACTGTTGGAAAGATCTGTCAGGTTTGAGCGAAGGCCCTGGATATTTGAGGTCCTCACTGTTAATTAAGAGGGAGGGAGGAAGCTTTGGGTGCAGGGCAGGGGGGGGAGGGGAGGGTAGGACAATAGAGGAGGGGTGGGAGGTAAGGAGAGTTGTTGAAAGAGTGTTGGGGATTGCGCAGAGCTAGGGAGAGGGCTGGATGAGGTGGAGAAAAGGCTCTGTGGTGCTGGGTTGAGGTACAGTGGGAGTAATAAGAGAGGGAGCAGAGGAAGTTAAGGATTGAGGAGGTGGAGTGATGCGATGGAGGAGAGAGGGCAGGGGAAAGAGGCAGCTTTGTGGTAGAAGGGTGGGGGGGGGAGCAATTGTGCAATTCAATATAAACTGTGCAATTATAAACTGGCCACAATTGGAGATCAATAATACTGGCACTGCAAGTTGGTTATAGCTTTGGTTTTGTTTATTGGAGAGAAGGATGACTTCAGAATTAGTCTTATTCTACGTAAGTACTGTTTGCTGATTATTTTACGCATTATTTTGTGTTGTATCTGGGGCCGCCTTCTATTCCGAGACATTTGCCTGTATGCTTCGTTTTCTAGTTCCTGTATTGTTGTACTTTCATCGATTGAGATGTTGTCTGTTTTTTGTTTTTTCTTGTACAAAATGTGCATTTGGCACATTTGTCAAGACCAATCTACATTCGGTATGTCTCCGAGTCCTGCTTTACTAGTTTCAGTTGATCTGTCAATTTCTTATCATTTGGTGCGAAGAGTTTTACATTATCCATGTACAGTAGGTGTGTTACCTTTCTTGTTGTTTTGGTATTTTTTCTGTTGCATGTCAGATTGCATCCATGTCCCCTGTTCATTGATGAAGTTACTCAGTGTGTCCCGAGCCGAGACAACAGGAGGGTGAAAGACTGTCACCTTTAAGATACCACGTCATATCTTTACCCTGGGATGTCAATCTTCCATCCAAGTAACGTAGTGTCAGAGTTGTGTTCCAGAACGTCTTTGCTTTCCCAATCATGTTACTATCTGGGGTCATTTTGTTTATACTTGTATGTATTTTTATAATCCATGAATGTGGGACATTTTCAAAAGAGTTTGTGTATTCTATCCAGGCAGTGGATAAGTAGGTTTTTTGGAGCTTGCAGTTTTCAAGTGTGGTTTTGTTTCAGAATAAATGGTCTATTGTTCCATAGCAACATCTCTTACATGCTTTCTGCTCTGCCTCTGCATACTTGTTGAGTGAGGTGGTCATAAATTGTATTGGTGATTATATATGTTAAAAAGTTTTAAGTTGTTGGGAGCATGTTATTGGTCTGCATTTGTTGAGTAGATTGGTTTATTTCAGGATATAGGGATTAAAATAGTGTTGCCTTCTGTGAACCATTCATCCATTGGCAATTCCCTTGGATGAGTTTGTTAAATGCTCGAGCGTAGTGGGGGTGGAGAGCATGTAGTTGTTTTCGCCAGAAGTTTGGAATCCCATCTGGGCCTGGGTATTTAATGTTGGCCTTTGCAAGATGTTTTCTAATTTTCCTCTTCATCATTTGTCATTGGGTGCATTTCCTGTAGCTGTTGCTTTTTCTTTTCCAAGTGTTGTATCCACTCTGCTTCCTTGTTGTGTTCTTTTTCGTCTTCAAATATACCTTGACAAAAATTTTTCTCAGTCCTCTTTTTTTAGGAGAGTTGTCACATTTTGTTTCCGTTTCCATATCTCTATGGTAGTACTTTTTTTGGGTTGTTTACAAACTGTTGATTTTGACTTCTTCTGTGTTTTTATATGGATGTACATGAGCTGTTGTGCAGATACTTTTTTGCTTATGGATTTTTGCCAGCGACATGTGGTTGGAGGAGAAATTTCCAGAGATAGAACAATGCAACATGGCAGGTGTTACTGGTGCCTAAATAAGATGGTAATTCAAAATCAAATAATTAGGCACAGAAATCCCACCACCTTCTATTTTCACATTGACTCAAACAAGGAATGAATCCAGAAAGCTAATGGCAGTTGTCATTAAGTTCGAGGAAGGCTGCTGCTCGACGACTGTCACCCCGAAACAAGTTTAAAGCACAGCCATGGCCTCGCTGCAAAGTTTCCTGGATAAGCAGAATGCCCACCATGATTGCCAAAGGTCAGCATGGTCGGCATTGAGCGATGGACCATTTGACCAACTCTTAAGTTATAACCATGTATGTCATCCTGGGAGAGCCATTTTTATCTGCACTGTTGTATTGTTTTGGTTGATTGTGCTGGGAAATTCCACTGCAATTTCATTCTTGTTATTCTGACTTTTTCACTCTTCTGCTACAGATCCTAAGATGGAAAGCCAAAATGGTTCGAGCTGTGCTGTGTGTGGGAATTTAATGCTTTTGTCAAAAACTGGATTATTTTCCAGGAAGGATGTCGTGCAATGTGACAGCTGAAAGCCAATGTCAATTTTCGTCCAAAAGTGCATCCACAATTGTCTGCACTCTATCACATATAACGACACGGTCTTAGTGAAGGTTTAACAGCAATTGTAAAGGATCTTAGATTGATTTTTATTTTTTGTCGATCCTCATAAATTTGTTTTGTTTTGGAGGTCCTATAATCATTGTTATTGTTAACACCAGAAATTGAGATTTCTAATTGGTCCTTCAATTATAAACAATGGAATAGATAATAATAATAATAATCATCGATGTAACATTATAACTATAAACCTCCTCAAACTGAGACAACTAACTAACTTACATCCCCATTATATGTAGGCTTAAGAGTGACATCAATGTAGAAAGAACTAGTCATGCAGTGAAGCCAAGCGTCGATCTGTGTCAGCCTGACATGTAGAACAATGGATGAATCAACAGAACGTTAATCAAAGTATGCTAGGGGATCAGGAGAAGCTTTTGCTCTGTCGAAGGGTTACACCCAAAATGTCAGCTTCTGCATCTCATGGTGGTTGGCATACCTCAATCAAATCATCCTCTTCATTTCATCCATTGTATTAAAGAGTGACATCAGCCATGTGATAATCAACAAGTACAAATTAAGTTACAACTTTGTCTGTTCCAGAAATTATCCCAAAATTCACACTGGGATAACCCAGCATGGGAATACAATGCAAAAGGAGCAAGATGTGTGACAATGGATTGTCAAATGACATCACTTTCCTCCCCTCATTATAACCCCCATTCGTTACATCACAGCAGCCAAACTTTATGTAGGTATCCGAAGTGATTTCCTTGTCTGATATTGCATCTGACTGCAACTATTTCTCCAAGCTATTTATTTATTTATTTAATGCTCAGTCAAAGTGGAGGTGGGGTGTGCACCATAATCATTGAACAAGTGTCTCAATATCGATTGAGGGCATCCAAGTTTAAAAGAGTTTCTCAAATTATTTTCTTATTGTGACTCAAAAGAGTTCGCAATTCAAAGCTGCCACTCATGGACAGCACTTTTCTCTTCATCCTGTCACTCTGTTGACCAATGTGTTGCAGCAGCCAAACATGATTGTCCGTACTACTGTGGTACTGTTCACATTATAACGCCTCTTTCTCCAGTTCAAGGAAATGCAAAATCTGATAGTGTAGAAGGATCAGAGTGGTCTCGCAAGATTACGTATAATTTAGATGAGTCATATAAAATAATAGTCCGTCATCACGTTATTAAATACCACCACCTGATTTGTGTCCATCAACTCGACTTAAGTCCTTTAAAAAACCGCACATTTTATTCTCAAGCATTTTCCGAACTTGCAAGACGATAAAGAACCAGAATAAATCGATAAAGTGCAAAATTGCTCAAAGACCACTGTGCTTTGCATTTCACATTAGGAAATGTACTCTACTGTAGATTGGCTAAGAGGGATTATAAAAGTGTTACCGAGAAGTTAAATTAGATATTATTCGTCGAATGAATGCTGGTGAATGTGTCCTTGATGTTTTCAGGTTATTCAGTTTTGCCTCCAACTTTGATGTGCAGTATCTATAAAAAATGCTGAGGTTCATTTGAGAAGGACGAAGAAGAAGACGACGTGCCGCGAACTTTGACGCCTCTGGAAAAGGTTTAGTTTTATTTAAATACCAGTGTGGAACAGCTCGCTTCGCTCACCTCTCCACATGTCGTTGCAGAGATTGATGTCATACATTTGCCGCGTTGGCATGTTTACACCAATCATATACAAACATTTCTTTTCTACAACTTTATTTGTGATATAAAAAGGTCCAAGTCGTCTAAATGGTCAAAGATCTAAGCTGTCTCAAGGGTGTAAGGGCGAAATAGGGTTAAGGTCTAATGGGTCTTTTGGTCCTCGGGGTCTTTTGGGTCCTCGGGTCTTTTGGGTTTTTAGGTCTCAGGAACTTTTGGGTCATCTTTTTTTTGTATACCTTGTCGAGGCTCGTATGAGGGCTAACACACAACACACAGAAAGGGGGGCATGAGGCAAGAGGGGCGGCAGAGGGAAGGACAAAACAGTGGGAAACAGAGACATTAGGAGATCTGTGGAAGGGAGAGGGATGTGGCAGGGAACATGGGGAATACAAGATGGACATTACAGGGACTTTCAGGAAGGAAAGCAGGGAATTTGAAGGAGGTGGGTTTGCGGTGGATTAACGGGGGTAAAGAAAGATCGAGGATTTGGATGGGGGATGATAAGAGGTGGTGGTGAACAGCTGTTTTGAAGGCCTGGAGGGAAGAATGGGATTGAATAGAGTGAGGGAGTTTATTTCAAAGGGGGAAAAAGAGGAATGAAAGAGTGAAGGTGAGCAGTGATTCGTGATTTTGGTAGTTTTACCAGAAGGGGTTGTTGGCGGACCTTGAGTGCCCTGCGGAAATGTGGTGGGGGCAAATCGCAGAGAGAGCAGGGGGGGGGCGGAGGCTGGAGAGGAGACGGTAGAAGACAGGAAGACCACCGACCAACCTTCGGTGATTGAGTGAGAGGCCAAGACTCAGCCTCATTGCGGAGATGCAATGATCCGAAATGCCTTGGTTTCCGCAGCGTGAAGCCGAGAAAGGTGGGAGGCAGGAGCACAGCCCAGAAGGAGAGCAGTACTCCATCAGGCTGCGGACGAAAGCTTTGTAAGTGGTCAGGGTTCAGGTGGGCCGAGGAAGGACTTTGCACGATGGAGGATTCCCAGTGGGCGACTGGCTTTGGATGCCAGGTTTGAAATGTGGCTTTCCCAGGAAAGGTCATGGCAGATAGTGAGACCCAGAACGTTGAAAGAAAGGACTTCTTCCAGAGGATTGTTGAGAAAGTGGATGGGGGGGGGGTTCTAAACGGTCCTTTCGGAGAGACATAGTGAGAGTCTGAGATTTGTCCGGATTGACAGACATGTTCCACGTGTTGGACCAGTTCGTGATTTTACCCAGATCTGAAGTGAGCGAAAAAGCTACTGCCTGCCGGTCTGAGGGATGACAGATGTACGGCAGAGGGTGGAGTCATCAGCAAGGAGATAAAGAGGATTTTCCAGAGAGTCGTTGAGATCATTGATGAAAACCAGAAAAAGAACAGGGCCCAGAACGCTACCTTGAGGAACTCCAGCCTGGACAGGAAGAGGGATGAAGGAACTCCATTAGGGCCACACGTTGACTGTGACAGGAGAGGAAGTCTGCGAGCCATGAGTGGAGATGGCCTTGGATACCATAGGAAGAGAGTTTGGTGAGCAGGGCAGGGTGCCAGACTGTGTCAAAGCAGGCGATATGTCTTGGATATGGCTCTGATTTCATGTCTGGCATTGAGGACCTTCCATCCATTGTTGGGAGAGCAGAAGAAGCATATCCAGGGTAGAGTGACCTGGTTCTGAAACCAAACTGATGATTGGAAATCAAGCCATTGGAGAAGAGGAAGGATTTAATGTCTGAAGCAATGATGGATTTCATAACGTTGCTGATGATTGGCAGAAAGGCTGATTGGTCGTATTTGCAGGGATTTGTTTTGCACCTTTTTATGCAGGGCAGTGAATGTTTGCTGATATCCAAGCAGATGGCAGATGACCTTGAGCAAATGAGAGGGTGAATAGAACAGAGAGAGGGTGAGCAAGAGCAGAAGAGCAGGTTTTTAGGACATGTGGGCTGATGCCATCTGGACCGGTTGCAGAATCCAGTCGAGTTTTGACAATAAGCTCTGAGTAATCTGAGCCATTGGATATTTTGGGTCTTCGGGGTCTTTGGGAACTAATTTTCAAATAAGGACATGATTAATAGGCATATAGTCTTCACGGACTGATGGACTGCCTCACCTCCTTACGTGCTTTTTCACTTTTATTATATAGATGTCTGGTAATTATATTTATTATTTATTTATTTATTTATTTATTTATACGTATGTGTGTGTACTTAATTATTACTGTCATTAATGAAACAAAAGGGTAATATCATCGGTAAAAAGCGAAATTAATAGGTGAAGAGGTGACGTAGAGAATGCAAGCCCGCTTATTCTATTAACTGTCATGACAAAAATGGCTTTGATTTGCGTTGTTTTGATATTCGTCGCACTTTTCAGGAACGCGTCCCGACGTAAACCGTGGCCTTACAGTTATCATTTTTCAAAGCAAAACACGTGTCATTCATTCAACTTGCCACTCAACTTGAAGGAAAATCTCACCTGGACAAGGCTGAGTGGAGTTGCAAGATCGACTCTCACGAAGTGGACCTCCACAATGCTGGTCGTGGGTTGAGCTCTGACAAGACGCGTGCGCAGCTGACTTCCATGCCCACACGAACGACGGAGCATGAACTCCATCGAGACCACGTATCTGTCTCCACTCTCCTACCAACAACACAGGGCAGAGGGACATGTTTCCACACAGACATCCTGAACAGATTGTTATCTTGCAACAAAGTCCTTGTACAGGAAGTAAGAAGAGAAACCACCCGTTATGCTGAAGGCCAGCAATGGATGATATGTGCAGAAAAATAGTGCATGTCAGAGCAGTATCAAGATGTTGCTCATTCTTTTTTAATCACTCAACTTCAAAATCATGTGATGAGGCAAGCTGTAGTTTATGCCATGATGCTTCTTCAAAACTCACTACCAGGGGTGTATTCCATTACAAATCAGCTTGCTATCGCTTGCTAAGCTAGCTGTTTCCTATCATCCATTTCGTTGAATTGCTTGCTTGGTTCTTAGCTACTTGGTGAGTTCTTTACAAGCTGAATGGTAATGGAAACAACCCCATGTCCAGTCAACCAGAACCTAAAAATGAACAACCTATCACATATAACTCGGTAAATAGTCACAGATGGACTTTAAACAGCACAGTTACAAAACGAAAAACGGCACATATTTGGAACATAATCACAAAGGTAAGGAAAACACAAAAAGGGAAAAAATTATGATTATGATGATCAAAAAAAGAAAAAAGGTTACCAGTTAATAAAAATCGATCACCTTCATGACGATGATCAATACATACAGTTAAGGCGATAAATGAATGATAAGGTGGGATGCAGAAATAGTTATCAAAGGTGTACGTTGCTCAAAACACTGCAGAGAGTATGTACATTATGAGAACTATGATGCAAGGAAACCCCAGAAATGAAGAGAAAGGTGGTAAATAATGGAGATGAATTTCACATCACTAAACAATGCATGCATTGTGCAATACAATTGTCATATGTGTGAAATTGCAGACACGGGCAAATGCGAGTCATTTGCAGTCGGCTCCTTAGTACCTGACTACTCCACGTGTAAAAATGGTGTCAAGATGGCTGCCCCACTATGAGAGAACACCGTTAACGGAGAGCAGTGAGGAGCTATATCAGGTTTTTATTTAGTGAACATGTCAAACTGTGACATTTTTTCAGAGAATGACTGCAACAAAGGACACAAACTCCATATCACGGAAACATGTGATGAATGATGTGAACAGTTTTGAAAAGGATCGATGAATGTGTGCAATAACAATGGCCTGGGTGACAAGTGTCTGCTTCCACAGAAGACAATTTGGTTAGGATTGCAGACTGATACATGAGGATGTGGGTGTATCAATAGACGACATCTGCCGCATGGTGTAATGCATCATCAGGATGGTGAGGGCTGAGGTGTAATGTCTGTTGCATTACGGTGCATGATTTGAATGGATTTTGGCACGCATGTGATGATTTAACAATCAAGTTTTTTTTTTTCCCCACTTTCCTCACTCATATTATCGCATGCCTGTTCATCATACCTACAAATCGCTGGATACATTGCAATGTTAAAAAAACACCTGGAGACACCAGCGTTTGTGGCTTTATTTCATTTCAGCACATGCCATAACCTCGAGAATTCCTTAAACTAAGCCAAATTACAAAATTTAAGCTCCAGATTTGAACTTAGCAGCAGTTCAGACTGCTAAAGAAGTTTTTTCATTTGTCCAATTCAGACATATTTGATATATTGGGCGTCTCTGGGAGGTGTGTGTTTAATATGACGGTTCGGTGATTGTTAATCGCTTGTCAAGTGAGCTGTTCCTCATCAACCATTTTGTTGAAAGTGCTTAAGCCATGTAGCGAGCACTCTACAATATTTGCAGTCACTGAATACTGTATGTCGATTGACTTTAACATTATTCAGTGGCCACTTACTTGCGATGGCCCTGTGTTTTCTGCGGTCACTTCGGCATTGAAAAATACAAAAAAAAAGTAAAAAAAAATTAAACGTTTCGTTAATATCATGGGATACCGAGAGGTACGCACACCTCACTCGAAGCTCTCCAGCCTGGGTTTGAAATCCCGACCCAGCTGTAAACTGTCATCCCGGTGTTTTACAGGCAGGGTGAGGATGTTAAACTGGGCATCATATCTGACAGAATCCCCCCCCCCCTTGCCCGCTCTCCTCACCCCTCTCCACTCCACATTCTCCCCTCCCCTCCCTCTCCCCTCCCAGCCCTCAGACATTGCAAACAGGCTGCGGGAATGACCTGTAGATGTAGAACAGCAGGAACTGATGGCTCAGAACCGGGATGGTGTGCCCCCACACATCAACACCGAGTGCGTCCTGCTCCAGCACCCAAGCACTTCATTCATCCTGATGGTGAGCTCACTCCAAGTTTAAGCACTGCCTGAGCTCCACCTACAAGGCTGCTCTTCCTCTTGGCCTCAGTCATCGTACTCCTTTGCCACCATACTCGATTCATCATTCTCGTGGGTCAGACCAGTTCTGATGCAGCGATGTCGTGGTCAGGGCCATATCCAACAGATCGGTCAAGCCTGGCAATAGACTTGGAGAGATTTGGTCACGAGACTTGGAACGGCTCATCCAGCAAGATGTGTGCTCAGGCATGGTTTCCCTGCATGCAACGTCCTCGAGGGGATGTTTGGAAATTTTGAAATTAATATATTTTTTATGTGATACATACATATGTTAATGGAATTATGAAATACTGCTGACTTGGACTAACGTCGTGATGAGGTTATCACGACGGCATATGCCTGCCAACCGTGAAGGGCATCCTGCAGTTCATGTGAGGCAATGTCAAAAGCTGCACCAAGGAGATGAAAAGCATCGCAATGACATAATGCAAGATATTTCAGATTTTCATTTTTCGTTGATTTGTAAATTTTGAAAAACAATTTTTTTTGTCATTATGGTTATATTGTGTAAATCGGAGGCAAAAAATTATATTTAATCCATTTTAAATTCAGACTATAACACAACAAAATGTGACAAAAGTCGAGGGGTGTGAATACTTTCTGAAGGCACTATCGACACAAATAAATGTGTGTGTGTGTGTGTGTACGTGTGTGTGGTGTGTTGTGTGTGTGTGTGGTGGTGTGTGTGTGTCAGTGTGTGTCTTCTCCATACCTCCAAAACCATAAAACCTAGACGCATGAAACTTGCATACATAGATAAAACCCCAAGGAAATGCAGGAGTGAAAATTGTGTGTTTGGGTTAATTAAAACACCCCTTTTGG
>CM068966.1:81768632-81789548 GCA_035128595.1 Eptatretus atami
TTCCATGAGGCAAAGGCAAGTTGTTTCAGGACAATTGCCTCACCACAAGCTTCAGTGAACCATCAGCGGGAGGAAGGGTCTGACAACTGAAGACGAGAGGGGATAAATCTGTGCATGAGGGAGAGCAAACTTCTTTGAAGGAATTCCTAGGATGAGTTGATGTTGGAGAAAGTAATGATGGGAGATCAGTCAAGAGTTTTAGGGCTGCGTGAAGACACTGACACAGTCAGCCTGCATGAAACGCCAGACCAGGCGGCACTGAGGTGGTTCTCTAAATACAGCGAGAGGAGATGTTTTACTTTGACAAGCACGTGGTCAGAAGAACCGATGTGAGCGGAGGAAGAACAGCAGATATTTTCAATGAAATTTGTCAAAATCAGATCCAGAAAGATGGAGTACATTGGTTGAGATCTGCTTGGGAAATTGACCAGATTGTGTCAGTCCAATGAGTCTCAGAAAGCTTTTGCTGAGGCCATGACAGGTGAGAGAGGTACCCACACCTAGCCAACTGGCATGATGACAATTGAAGTCGTCACATATGACGAAGAATTTGGATAAGAAGATAGAAGTTGGTCATGTTTTCGGATAGTGAGGTGTAGATGGAGTCATCACTGTTTGGTGGATGGTACAGTACACGTATAAACATGTGGTGTGAGTGGAGGGGAAGCCGTATCCAGAGGTATTCCTGTGGGTTTGGGGAGTGAGGGCAGTGCATGGAGAGTGAGGAATAGAGTCTTTGATGAAGAGAGCAACTCCTCCACCAGGACAAGGCTCAGGTCTGTCAACCGGAGGAGGGAGTACCAGGGAGAGATACTAGGGAATCCAAGACGTTTTGAGGGAGAGAGTTTCTGTAAGGCAGATATGTTTGGTTTGTCAATGGCAACTTGTTGGAAAGATCTGTCAGGTTTGAGCGAAGGCCCTGGTATTTGAGGTCCTCACTGTTAATTAAGAGGGAGGGGAGGAGGCTTTGTGTGCAGGGCAGGGGAGGGGGAGGGGAGGGTAGACAATAGAGGAGGGGTTGGGGAGGTAAGGAGAGTTGTTGAAAGAGTGTTGGGGATTGCAGCAGAGCTAGGGAGAGGGCTGGATGAGGTGGAGAAAAGGCTCTGTGGTGCTGGGTTGAGGTACAGTGGGGAGTAATAAGAGAGGGAGCAGAAGGAAGTTAAGGATTTGAGGAGGTGGAGTGATGCGATGGAGGAGAGAGGGCAGGGAAAGAGGCAGCTTTGTGGATAAGAAGGTGGGGGGGGAAGCAATTGTGCAATTCAATATAACGTGGCAATTATAAACTGGCCACAATTGGAGATCAATAATACTGGCACTGCAAGTTGGTTTATAGCTTTGGTTTTGTTTATTGGAGAGAAGGATGACTTCAGAATTAGTCTTATTCTACGTAAGTACTGTTTGCTGATTATTTTACGCATTATTTTGTGTTGTATCTGGGGGCCGCCTTCTATTCCGAGACATTTGCTGTATGCTTCGTTTTCTAGTTCCTGTATTGTTGTACTTTCATCGATTGAGATGTTGTCTGTTTTTTGTTTTTTCCTTGTACAAATGTGCATTTGGCACATTTGTCAAGACCAATCTACATTCGGATGTCCTCCGAGTCCTGCTTTACTAGTTTCAGTTGATCTGTCAATTTCTTATCATTTGGTGCGAAGAGTTTTACATTATCCATGTACAGTAGGTGTGTTACCTTTCTTGTTGTTTTGGTCATTTTTCTGTTGCATGTCAGATTGCATCCATGTCCCTGTTCATTGATGAAGTTACTCAGTGTGTCCCGAGCCAGAGACAACAGGAGGGGTGAAAGACTGTCACTCTAAGATACCACGTCATATCTTTACTCCTGGGATGTCAATCTTTCCATCCAAGTAACGTAGTGTCAGAGTTGTGTTCCAGAACGTCTTTGCTTTCCCAATCAATGTTACTATCTGGGGGTCATTTTGTTTATACTTGTATGTATTTTTATAATCCATGAATGTGGGACATTTTCAAAAGAGTTTGTGTATTCTATCCAGGCAGTGGATAAGTAGGTTTTTTGGAGCTTGCAGTTTTCAAGTGTGGTTTTGTTTTCAGAATAAATGGTCTATTGTTCCATAGCAACATCTCTTACATGCTTTCTGCTCTGCCTCTGCAGCTACTTGTTGAGTGAGGTGGTCATAAATTGTATTGGTGATTATATATGTTAAAAGTTTTAAGTTGTTGGGAGCATGTTATTGGTCTGCATTTGTTGAGTAGATTGGTTTATTCAGATATAGGGATTAAAATAGTGTTGCCTTCTGTGAACCATTCATCCATTGGCAATTCCCCTTGGATGAGTTTGTTAAATGCTCGAGCGTAGTGGGGGTGGAGAGCATGTAGTTGTTTTCGCCAGAATTTGGAATCCCATCTGGGCCTGGGTATTTAATGTTCGGCACTTTGCAAGATGTTTTCTAATTTTCCTCTTCATCATTTGTCATTGGTGCATTTCCTGTAGCTGTTGCTTTTTCTTTTCCAAGTGTTGTATCCACTCTGCTTCCTTGTTGTGTTCTTTTTCGTCTTCAAATATACCTTGACAAAATTTTTCTCAGTCCTTTTTTTTAGGAGGAGTTGTCACATTTTGTTTCCGTTTCCATATCTCTATGGTAGTACTTTTTTGGGTTGTTTACAAACTGTTGATTTTGACTTCTTCTGTTGTTTTATATGGATGTACATGAGCTGTTTGTGCAGATACTTTTTTGCTTATGGATTTCTTGCGCAAGCGACATGTGGTTGGAGGAGAATTTCCAGAGATAGAACAATGCAACATGGCAGGTGTTACTGGTGCCTAAATAAGATGGTAATTCAAAATCAAATAATTAGGCACAGAAATCCCACCACCTTCTATTTTCACATTGACTCAAACAAGGAATGAATCCAGAAAGCTAATGGCAGTTGTCATTAAGTTCGAGGAAGGCTGCTGCTCGACGACTGTCACCCCGAAACAGTTTAAAGCACAGCCATGGCCTCGCTGCAAAGTTTCCTGGATAAGCAGAATGCCCACCATGATTGCCAAAGGTCAGCATGGTCGGCATTGAGCGATGGACCATTTGACCAACTCTTAAGTTATAACCATGTATGTCATTCCTGAGAGCCATTTATCTGCACTGTTGTATTGTTTTGGTTGATTGTGCTGGGAAATTCCACTGCAATTTCATTCTTGTTATTCTGACTTTTTCACTCTTCTGCTACAGATCCTAAGATGGAAGCCAAAAATGGTTCGAGCTGTGCTGTGTGTGGAATTTAATGCTTTTGTCAAAAACTGGATTATTTTCCAGGAAGGATGCGTGCAATGTGACAGCTGAAAGCCAATGTCAATTTCGTCCAAAAGTGCATCCACAATTGTCTGCACTCTATCACATATAACGACACGGTCTTAGTGAAGGTTTAACAGCAATTGTAAAGGATCTTAGATTGATTTTTTATTTTTTGTCGATCTCATAAATTTGTTTTGTTTTGGAGGTCCTATAAATCATTGTTATTGTTAACACCCAGAAATTGAGATTTCTAATTGGTCCTTCAATTATAAAACATGGAATAGATAATAATAATAATATCATCGATGTAACCATTATAACTATAAACCTCCTCAACTGAGACAACTCAACTAACTTACATCCCCATTATATGTAGGCTTAAGAGTGACATCAATGTAGAAAGAACTAGTCATGCAGGTGAAGCCAAGCGTCGATCTGTGTCAGCTGACATGTAGAACAATGGATGGAATCAACAGAACGTTAATCAAAGTATGCTAGGGGATAAGGAGAAGCTTTGCTCTGTCGAAGGGTTAACACCCAAAATGTCAGCTTCTGCATCTCATGGTGGTTGGCATACCTCAATCAAATCATCCTCTTCATTTCATCCATTGTATTAAAGAGTGACATCAGCCATGTGATAATCAACAAGTACAAATTAAGTTACAACTTTGTCTGTTCCAGAAATTATCCCAAAATTCACACTGGGATAACCCAGCATGGGAATAACAATGCAAAAGGAGCAAGATGTGTGACAATGGATTGTCAAATGACATCACTTTCCTCCCCTCATTATAACCCCCATTCGTTACATCACAGCAGCCAAACTTTATGTAGGTATCCGAAGTGATTTCCTTGTCTGATATTGCATCTGACTGCAACTATTTCTCCAAGCTATTTATTTATTTATTTAATGCTCAGTCAAAGTGGAGGTGGGGTGTGCACCATACTATAATGAACAAGTGTCTCAATATCGATTGAGGGTCATCCAAGTTTAAAAGAGTTTCTCAATTATTTTCTTATTGTGACTCAAAAGAGTTCGCAATTCAAAGCTGCCACTCATGGACAGCACTTTTCTCTTCATCCTGTCACTCTGTTGACCAATGTGTTGCAGCAGCCAAACATGATTGTCCGTACTACTGTGGTACCTGTTTCACATTATAACGCCTCTTTCTCCAGTTCAAGGAAATGCAAAATCTGATAGTGTAGAAGGATCAGAGTGGTCTCGCAAGATTACGTATAATTTAGATGAGTCATATAAAATCAATAGTCCGTCATCACGTTATAATACCACCACCTGATTTGTGTCCATCAACTCGACTTAAGTCGCTTTAAAAAACCGCACATTTTATTCTCAAGCATTTTTCCGAACTTGCAAGACGATAAAGAACCAAGAATAAATCGATAAAGTGCAAAATTGCTCAAGAACACTGTGCTTTGCATTTCACATTAGGAAATGTACTCTCTGTAGATTGGCTAAAGAGGGATTATAAAAGTGTTACCGAGAAGTTAAATTAGATATTATTCGTCGAATGAATGCTGGTGAATGTGTCCTTGATGTTTTCAGGTTATTCAGTTTTGCCTCCAACTTGGATGTGCAGTATCTATAAAAATGCTGAGTTTCATTTGAGAAGGACGAAGAAGAAGACGACGTGCCGCGAACTTTGACCGCCTCTGGAAAAGGTTTAGTTTTATTTAAATACCAGTGTGGAACAGCTCGCTTCGCTCACTCTCCACATGTCGTTGCAGAGATTGATGTCATACATTTGCCGCTTGGCATGATTTACACCAATCATAATACAACATTTCTTTTCTACAACTTTATTTGTGATATAAAAAGGTCCAAGTCGTCTAAATGGTCAAAGATCTAAGCTGTCTCAAGGGTGTAAGGGCCGAAATAGGGTTAAGGTCTAATGGGTCTTTGGGTCCTCGGGGTCTTTTGGTCCTCGGGTCTTTTGGCTTTTAGGTCTCAGGAACTTTTGGGTCATCTTTTTTTGTATACCTTGTCGAGGCTCGTATGAGGGCTAACACACAACACACAGAAAGGGGGGCATGAGGCAAGAGGGGCGGCAGAGGGAAGGACAAAACAGTGGGAAACAGAGACATTAGGAGATCTCTGTGGAAGGGAGAGGGATGTGGCAGGGAACATGGGGAATACAAGATGGACATTACAGGGACTTTCAGGAAGGAAAGCAGGGAATTTGAAGGAGGTGGTTTGGCGGTGGATTAACGGGGGTAGAAAAGAATCGAGGATTTGGAGGGGGATGATAAGAGGTGGTGGTGAACAGCTGTTTTGAAGGCCTGGAGGGAAGAATGGGATTGAATAGAGTGAGGGAGTTTATTTCAAAGGGGAAAAAAGAGGAATGAAAGAGTGAAGGTGAGCAGTGATTCGTGATTTTTGGTAGTTTTACCAGAAGGGGGTTGTTGGCGACCTTGAGTGCCCTGCGGAAATGTGGTGGGGGCAAATCGCAGAGAGAGCAGGGGGGGGGCGAGGCTGGAGAGGAGACGGTAGAAGACAGGAAGACACCGACCAACCTTCGTGATTGAGTGAGAGGCCCAAGACTCAGCCTCATTGCGGAGATCCAATGATCCGAAATGCCTTGGTTTCCGCAGCGTGAAGCCGAGAAAGGTGGGAGGCAGGAGCACCAGCCCAGAAGGGAGAGCAGTACTCCATCAGGCTGCGGACGAAAGCTTTGTAAGTGGTCAGGGGTTCAGGTGGCCGAGGAAGGACTTTGCACGATGGAGGATTCCCAGTGGGCGACTGGCTTTGGATGCCAGGTTTGAAATGTGGCTTTCAGCAGGAAAGGTCATGGCAGATAGTGAGACCCAGAAGCTTGAAAGAAAGGACTTCTTCAGAGGATTGTTGAGAAAGTGGATGGGGGGGGGGTTCTAAAACGGTCCTTTCGGAGAGACATAGTGAGAGTCTGAATTTGTCCGGATTGACAGACATGTTCCACGTGTTGGACCAGTTCGTGATTTTACCCAGATCTGAAGTGAGCGAAAAAGCTACTGCCTGCCGGTCTGAGGGATGACAGATGGTACGGCAGAGGGTGGAGTCATCAGCAAGGAGATAAAGAGGATTTTCCGAGAGTCGTTGAGATCATTGATGAAAACCAGAAAAAGAACAGGGCCCAGAACGCTACCTTGAGGAACTTCCAGCCTGGACAGGAAGAGGGGATGAAGGAACTCCATTTAGGGCCACACGTTGACTGTGACAGGAGAGGAAGTCTGCGAGCCATGAGTGGAGATGGCCTTGGATACCATAGGAAGAGAGTTTGGTGAGCAGGGCAGGGTGCCAGACTGTGTCAAAGCAGGCGATATGTCTCTGGATATGGCTCTGATTTCATGTCTGGCATTGAGGACCTCCATCCATTGTTGGGAGAGCAGAAGAAGCATATCCAGGGTAGAGTGACTGGTCTGAAACCAAACTGATGATTGGAAATCAAGCCATTGGAGAAGAGGAAGGATTTAATGTCTGAAGCAATGATGGATTTCATAACGTTGCTGATGATTGGCAGAAGGCTGATTGGTCTGTATTTGCAGGGATTTGTTTTTGCACCTTTTTATGCAGGGCAGTGATGTTTGCTGATATCCAAGCAGATGGCAGATGACCTTGAGCAAATGAGAGGGTGAATAGAACAGAGAGAGGGTGAGCAAGAGCAGAAGAGCAGGTTTTTAGGAACATGTGGGCTGATGCCATCTGGACCGGTTGCAGAATCCGAGTCGAGTTTGACAATAAGCTCTGAGTAATCTGAGCCATTGGATATTTGGGGTCTTCGGGGTTTTGGGAACTAACTTTCAAATAAGGACATGATTAATAGGCATATAGTCTTCACGGACTGATGGACTGCCTCACCTCCTTACGTGCTTTTTCACTTTTATATCTATAGATGTCTGGTAATTAATTTATTATTTATTTATTTATTTATTTATTTATACGTATGTGTGTGTACTTGAATATTACTGTCATTAATGAAACAAAAGGGTAATATCATCGGTAAAAAAGCGAAATAAATAGGTGAAGAGGTGACGTAGAGAATGCAAGCCGCTTATTCTATTAACTGTCATGACAAAAATTGCTTTGATTTGCGTTGTTTTGATATTCGTCGCACTTTTCAGGAACGCGTCCCGACGTAAACCGTGGCCTTACAGTTATCATTTTTCAAAGCAAAACACGTGTCATTCATTCAACTTGCCACTCAACTTGAAGGAAAATCTCACCTGGACAAGGCTGAGTGGAGTTGCAAGATCGACTCTCACGAAGTGGACCTCCACAATGCTGGTCGTGGGTTGAGCTCTGACAAGACCGCGTGCGCAGCTGACTTCCATGCCCACACGAAAACGGAGCATGAACTCCATCGAGACCATGTATCTGTGCTCCACTCTCCTACCAACAACACAGGGCAGAGGGACATGTTTCCACACAGACATCCTGAACAGATTGTTATCTTGCAACAAAGTCCTTGTACAGGAAGTAAGAAGAGAGAACCACCCGTTATGCTGAAGGCAGCAATGGATGATATGTGCAGAAAAATAGTGCATGTCAGAGCAGAATCAAGATGTTGCTCATTCTTTTTTAATCACTCAACTTCAAAATCATGTGATGAGGCAAGGCTGTAGTTTATGCCATGATGCTTCTTCAAAACTCACTACCAGGGGTGTATTCCATTACCAATCAGCTTGCTATCGCTTGCTAAGCTAGCTGTTTCCTATCATCCATTTCGTTGATTGCTTGCTTGGTTCTTAGCTACTTGGTGAGTTCTCTACAAGCTGAATGGTAATGGAACAACCCCATGTCCAGTCAACCAGAACCTAAAAATGAACAACCTATCACATATAACTCGGTAAATAGTCACAGATGGACTTTAAACAGCACAGTTACAAAACGAAAAACGGCACATATTTGGAACATAATCACAAAGGTAAGGAAAAACACAAAAAGGGAAAAAATTATGATTATGATGATCAAAAGAAAAAAGGTACCAGTTAATAAAAATCGATCACCTTCATGACATGATCAATACATACAGTTGAGGCGATAAATGAATGATAAGGTGGGATGCAGAAATAGTTATCAAAGGTGTACGTTGCTCAAAACACTGCAGAGAGATATGTACATTATGAGAACTATGATGCAAGGAACCCCAGAAATGAAGAGAAAGGTGGTAAATAATGGAGATGAATTTCACCATCACTACAATGCATGCATTGTGCAATACAATTGTCATATGTGTGAAATTGCAGACACGGGCAAATGCGAGTCATTTGCAGTCGGCTCCTTAGTACCTGACTACTCCACGTGTAAAATGGTGTCAAGATGGCTGCCCCACTATGAGAGAACACCGTTAAGGAGCAAGTGAGGAGCTATATCAGGTTTTTATTTAGTGAACATGTCAAACTGTGACATTTTTTCAGAGAATGACTGCACAACAGGACACAAACTCCATATCACGGAAACATGTGATGAATGATGTGAACAGTTTTGAAAAGGATCGATGAATGTGTGCAATAACAATGGCCTGGTGACAAGTGTCTGCTTCCACAGAAGACAATTTGGTTAGGATTGGCAGACTGATACATGAGGATGTGGGTGTATCAATAGACGACATCTGCCGCATGGTGTAATGCATCATCAGGATGGTGAGGGCTGAGGTGTAATGTCTGTTGCATTACGGTGCATGATTGAATGGATTTTGGCACGCATGTGATGATTTAACAATCAAGTTTTTTTTTTCCCCACTTTCCTCACTCATATTATCGCATGCCTGTTCATCATACTCTACAAATCGCTGGATACATTGCAAGTTAAAAAAACACCTGGAGACACCAGCGTTTGTGCTTTATTTCATTTCAGCACATGCCATAACCTCGAGAATCCCTTAAACTAAGCCAAATTACAAAATTTAAGCTCCAGATTTGAACTTAGCAGCAGTTCAGACTGCTAAAGAAGTTTTCATTTGTCCAATTCAGACATATTTGATATATTGGGCGTCTCTGGGAGGTGTGTGTTTATATGACGTTCGGTGATTGTTAATCGCTTGTCAAGTGAGCTGTTCCTCATCAACCATTTTGTTGAAGTGCTTAAGCCATGTAGCGAGCACTCTACAATATTCACAGTCACTGAATACTGTAATGTCGATTGACTTTAACATTATTCAGTGGCCACTTACTTGCGATGGCCCTGTGTTTTGCGGTCCCTTCGGCATTGAAAAATACAAAAAAAAGTAAAAAAAAATTAAACGTTTCGTTAATATCATGGGATAACCGAGAGGTACGCACACTCACTCGAAGCTCTCCAGCCTGGGTTTGAAATCCCGACCCAGCTGAAACTGTCATCCCGGTGTTTTACAGGCAGGGTGAGGATGTTAAACTGGGCATCATATCTGACAGAACCCCCCCCCCCCTTGCCCGCTCTCCTCACCCCTCTCCACTCCACATTCTCCCCTCCCCTCCCTCTCCCCCTCCCAGCCCTCGACAATTGCAAACAGGCTGCGGGAATGACCTGTAGATGTAGAACAGCAGGAACTGATGGCTCAGAACCCGGGATGGTTGGCCCCACACATCAACACCGAGTGCGTCCTGCTCCAGCACCCAGAGCACTTCATTCATCCTGATGGTGAGCTCACTCCAAGTTTAAGCACTGCCTGAGCTCCACCTACAAGGCTGCTCTTCCTCTTGGCCTCAGTCATCGTACTCCTTCTGCCCACCATACTCGATTCCATCATTCTCGTGGGTCAGACCAGTTCTGATGCAGCGATGTCGTGGTCAGGGCCATATCCAACAGATCGGTCAAGCCTGGCAATAGACTTGGAGAGATTGTCGCACGAGACTTGGAAACGGCTCAATCCAGCAAGATGTGTGCTCAGGCATGTTCCCTGCATGCAACGTCCTCGAGGGGATGTTTGGAAATTTTGAAATTAATATATTTTTTATGTGATACATACATATGTTAATGGAATTATGAAATACTGCTGACTTGGACTAACGTCGTGATGAGGTTATCACGACGGCATATGCCTGCCAACCGTGAAGGGCATCCTGCAGTTCATGTGAGGCAATGTCAAAAGCTGCACCAAGGAGATGAAAAGCATCGCAATGACATAATGCAAGATATTTCAGATTTTCATTTTTCGTTGATTTGTAAAAATTTGAAAAACAATTTCTCTTTGTCATTATGGTTATATTGTGTAAATCGGAGGCAAAAAATTATATTTAATCCATTTTAAATTCAGACTATAACACCACAAAATGTGACAAAAGTCGAGGGGTGTGAATACTTTCTGAAGGCACTATCGACACAAATAAATGTGTGTGTGTGTGTGTGTACGTGTGTGTGTGTGGTGTGTGTGTGTGTGTGTGTGTGGTGTGTCAGTGTGTCTTCTCCATACTCCAAAACCATAAAACCTAGACGCATGAAACTTGCATACATACGATGTAAAACCCAAGGAAATGCAGGAGTGAAAATTGTGTGTTTGGGTAATTAAAACACCCCTTTTGAAGATAATTAACGGCCTTATTAATTATTTCCTTCATCAGGCGATCCTCAGCCACCAAACTCTCTCGGTCTTAGGGCGTTTCCTGGGTAACTTCGCTGGGTGTCTGAAGCATGTTTTTTGGTCTGGTTCCGCCATGATTCCGGGCTGCCCTACACCCTGGGGTCTGGGGTAACATGTTTTTTGGCCTGCTCAACCATGCCTTGAATTGGAACAGGTCGCAACAATTTCTGAACGATAAAGTATTCTTTTCACTTTCCTCAGTCATATTACGGCACAAAAAAAAGCCCCTCTTCATCAGTAGCTATGAATGCTGTTAAAAATCGCTTTTGAAGTATAAACGATTTTTCAAATTCGGAGCTTGCAGCAAATCATGCATTATGTGATGCATTTTACACGATCTTACTCTCATGGACTAATTAAAGTATATCATCGAAATAATTATTTTGGTTTTGAGGATCGGATGTCGTCGAGACTAAATAAGTGTCCGAAATCTGTTGTGAAAATCTGATAATTAAAAGGAACAACGAGGCTTATAACGAAGCTGTTATACTTACGTATTTCCTGTAAGCAAGCAAGGCTATGTTCCCTCCTTCTCCACACAACACGAGAAAATGTGAAATTGCCAAAGCATAAACTTATATTTTTCTCCTGTTTGTAGAATATATTTGAGTGAACCAAAAAATTTAGGAACGTGCCAAAATTATACTAGCTTCATTGAGTCTATGATTTAAAGCATTCAACTGCTCGACCTCGTGCATGTACCCCAGAGGGACTGCCTATCTTTCGCGTCTGCCAGATCTGTGTCAATATTTTTGGAAGTTTCGTGAGATGCTCTTCTGGGGAATCAAAACAATCTGGTAAAACAACGACGTTAAAGAAAAAAATGTGGTAACGTTTGCCAGGACCCTGAAACGACGCACCACATGACACGTGCATAGAGAAACCAGGCAAAGATGGCGGATACTGCAATGTTATTTCACAGGCGATTTAAATTTGTGCTGTCTCCAGGGATGTTCTGCATTAAGCTGCAACTCTTTTGTGGATAAAGTCGTTATTTGAACGAATTCATTTTATTTCATTAACGCTGCATGTGCTGTGAAGACCGGCTTTAACGTTAAAGGGATGCTTAATGAATATGCAGCGACAGCCTGACCAAACCATTCCTTATCAACCATTTAATTGGAGTGCTTGCATGAGTGTTAAGCCACTTGCTGAATGCCTTACAGTCGATTGCGATACTGTATCTACGTCCTTCTAAGTGAATCGTTCACATCACTGCGGAGGCTTTTGCCCACCACATCATTTCACAGCGAGTGGTCCCGTGCTCTGTCACTCAGAGTGAGTGATCCGTGCTCTGTCGCCCAGAAGCGATGATCCGTGCTCCGTAAGCCCAGATGAATGGTCCATGCTCCGTCACCTAGAGTGAGTGGTCCGTGCTCCATCGCCCAGAAATAAGCGGTCCCGTGCACCATCGCCCAGAATCAGTGATCCGTGCTCCATCTTCCTCACCTCATGCTGCCTACCCTCCGTCAACCCTGCTCATTCTCTCCCCTTCTCGCTCTCCCACCCCTCCTCTCTCATCTCTACTATTTCCATCAGCGAAGCGATGGGGGTATTTGCTAGTACTCCATATATGGTCTGGTACTGTCTAAGCACTTTCATTGCCAGGGTCATGATGAGCAGTTTGCAAACCTCCCAGCTGCAGTCATGACTAGAATTTGGAATATTTTCATGGTGCTGGCAATAGCTTCCTACTGTTCATGAAGGACATCGTGGGGTTTTAAAGTCCATCAAATAATGCAGGCAGACAGGACGCCAGCTTCACGTCCATCTGAGGGATGGCACACGTATGATAAATCGCCCTGCCTGTAAAAAAATTAAAATCATGAATATCACCCTGTGATGACAGTTTACGGCTGCATTGGGATTATACATTCATAAGATTATCCAACGGAACTTATTACTCCTGTCTTCCAGCAGGAAAGCCTTCCACAGTGACTTTAATTATTTGTGGAACATGAGCTGTTTTCATTCTTCCTTTACTTTCTATTCTTCCCCATCAAGACGTGTTCAATATAGTTCGGGTTGGTAGCTCAAAAAGCAAGAATTTTTAGCCTCAAAGGTAAGTGACCTCTGCACCATAATCTGTTGGACTAAAACAGCAATGGAATAGAATGAGAGGGGCAAGGGACATACATATACAAGGAGGGAGTAAGAAAAAGAGAAAACACCTGTGCTTGGTTTGTTTCCATGCTCACTAATATTGGAAGAGGTTCATTTACAGTACCAAAATCCACAAAATTTAAGTGATGGACAAATGAATATAAAGCATTTTGCAAAACATCACTGTAATGATAGTGAAGAATGAAAATGAAGAGATAATTTGCAACTAATACCCACAGTCATTCCCCTGCAAACCTGTCGGGGATTGAGAGGCCAAGTGGACGCGGTAATTCAGTTCATCCAGCGTATTCAGCAGGGACAGACCTTCACAGATAGCTTGTGTGGAACAATTTCCCACTTGACTGCTCTGTCTGACAAGGAAAGAGAAAGTTTGATCATGTTAAGCACGTTTTTCCTGAATATATAAATATTATCATTTCTTTCAATCCCATGTTGGTACAGAAGGCCCTGCTTTGAATCCCATTGAAATGCAAAATGCACATATTCCCCCACTGATAGTAATCCTTGGATCGTTGGCTGCTGTAATGCATTCAAGGTGAAACTATTTTTTTTCACAAAGACTGCGGAATGAATAGCAACTTTGTTTGCTTCTGATTGATGAAGAAAGATCTCCGAAAGCCAGCAGATGGAGAGAAAACTGAACAGATAACATTGAACTTTCATTTGGATGATAGCCCCTAATGACAAAAACAAAGACCAATGTATCAGAGTTAGAGGAGAGATTAATACAGCATCAACAACACACACACACACACACACCACACACACACACAACACACACAACACACACACACAACACAATTTGCAGTCTGTAAAAAAACACTGACGCCCACTGCATCAAGCATGGTGTATGCCTCTCATGCTAACCAGAGCCGGAGTCAGCCGAAGCCTCAGAAGCTTTATATTAGCACTGACCCCCTGGGGAAAGGAATCAATCCACGGAAGATGTTTCTGGATCTTGGGCTACCATCTCTCTTGAGAGATGACTGTTTTTTTTAAACAGAAAAAGAAAGGAAAAGCAACACTTTATAACAAAGATAAGCACGTGCAGGTTGCCCCCAAGATCAGAGTACGAAGTCAAATAAAGCTTGTCAAACTAATATCACGTGCACCTTTTCCCGAAGAGCAAAGCTCTTGCTCATACAAAAACACATACATCCTTGCCCACAAGGCCAGACCGTTTTATTGTTTTGGGACGACTGGCTGTCAACAGTGTGATGTGGATTCCCCCCCAGGATATGAGCTGGCAAGCCATCCAGTGAGGGAGTTGGTTATTCAATATGTGATAGAAGACGATACAGTAGAATCTTGTGAATGACCAACTGAAAGTACAGTCTTAATACTTTTTCAGAAGAGAAGTACACAGGTGACATTCTGATTCTTCTTCAAAATGCTGTTAGCAAAGTGTTCTCAACTTGTGATTCATCCACATATACACATGATATATATATATAACCGGGCGTAGTGGCGTGCGCCTGTAATCCGGCTACTCGGAGGCTTGGGTTGGAGGATCGCTTGAGGACGGGAGCTCTGTGCTGGGCCGCGCTATGAGAGGGTGTAGGGCAGCCCGGAATCATGGCGAAAACCCAATCCTTATCCCTGTGTTGTAAGAGGCGACCAGGGTTGCGTCAGGAAGGGCATCCGGCGTAAAACCTATGCAATCAGTATGCGGATCATAAACGGATGATCCGCGTGGCGACCCTAACGGGAGCAGCCGAAAGAACGAACACACACATACACATGATATATATATATTATAATATATATATATATATAATATTATATATATATATATATACATACATACATACGGGGGCAGGCAGTGGTGACGGTGCAACGGGGCAGGCAGTGGTGACGGTGCAACATGGGTGGGCATTGGTGGAGGTTGCAGTGTGTGCAGGCAGTGTGGAGGTGCAGTGGTGCAGGTAGTGGCTGGGGTGCAGTGGCTGCAGGCAGTAGATAGAGGGCAGCAGGTGCAGGCAGTGGTGGAGGTGCACGGCTGCAGGCAGTGGTGAAAGTGCGGTGGGCGTCGGCAGTGGTGAAGGTGCAGCTGGTGCAGGCAGTGTGAAAGGTGCAGTGGGCGCAGGCAGTGTGGAGGTGGCAGCAATAGTAATTGGTACGAAATGAGGTATGGGAGACAGTTTTGTGGGTGATGAACAATTAAATACATGGATTCTTCATTCTGCAGAAGGATTATAGACAGAGAATTCTGTGCAGTTTTGAAGGAGCTGGGAGTTAGGGCCATTGAAGGAAGGGTAAAACGATATTGTATCATGTCAGGGCAAGGAAGAACTTGGTTGAGACAACCTTGGAGGCGAATGATGTAGGGAAAGTTGACTCAGAGGTTTGAAAAATATATACATTATATTGGGTAAGCGGCTGAAAGCAAAGGGTTGTTACGTCATGTTTTCTGGATCCTCCAAGATGAGGAAAGAAATATAGAAATTATGCGTCAGAGTGATAGATGTCAACCAATGGCTGGAAGAATGGTGTAGGGACGAAGGTTTACATTGAAGAAGCAGTGGGAATCATTCAGGGACAAAGGGAGTGTTTTTTCTGGAATGATGGCCGCACGTTACATAGAAAGGGGGGCAAGCAAGTCTGCAGGTGGGATTGAGGAAGGAATCAGGCTTCATTAGGTCACTGGAGGTGGAGAGAGGTATTAAGGAAGGCGATGAAGTAATTGTGATGAGTAAGGCCAGGCAGGAAATAAAATTTCAGGAAGGGAAAAGTTAAATATATTCTATACCATGTCAGAATTTAAATAATAAGATGGAGAGCTTGAAAGCCAAGTGATAGCGAGGAGTACGGTAATAGTTGCAGTGAGGAGACATGGTTTAAGGAGCAGAGAACTGGCAGGACTGGATTAAAAGGCTAGAAGGTGTATCGGTGTGATAAGGAAGGAGAGAGATAGCAGGAGGGAGTAGCAATCTGGGTAAAGGACAGCATGGCATCAGAGAAGGGTGACTAAGAGAGGATTAATGAAAGGATCTGGTGTGGGTAGAGATGGACGGAAAACAGTAAGATCTGGTAGGATGCTTTTCTAAAAAATATGGCTCCAGGGTGAGAGAAGAGAGGAAGGGAGGAGTGCATACGCAATAATTCAAAAGGGCATGGTAAGGGAAGAGTCATTGATTTATGGGGGATTTTAATCGCCAAGGGATAAGATTGGGAAGAAAACAGGGAAACGGGAAGAAATGAGAATTTCCTAGTTTAAGTCCAGGATTGGATTTTTAACAACCAGTTGTAGATAAGCCCACGAGGAGGGAGTGCAGTGTTAGACCTCCTTCAAGTAACGATCAAAATGAGTGGGAGGAGGTTGGATGGTTGGGGAGCCATCAGAGCATAGTGACCAAAACATTGTGTGTGGCAAGATTCTGTTAATGGTTCGAGGTTAGAGTTCAACAGTAGGGAAAGCTTTTAGATTCAGGAAGGCAAACTTTGGAGGGTAATGAAGAAGAAAATTGGATGATGTAATTGGGAAGACTCTAACAACAGGGCAATCAGTAAATCAGAGAAATGGAAACCTTTAAGGACCAATGTGTAGGCGTGCGAGAGTAAGTACATTCCAATGAGGTGTAAAACTAGAAGCAGAAAGACGACCAGGGGCGGTTGAGTTGTGAGAAATGAACGCTTTAAGGAGAATCAAAACACATTTATTAGATTTAAAATAACAGACTGGAGTTAGATTTTATATCAAATGATGGAGTAAACAAGGCAAGTGAAGAAAATAACTCGGCAAGCCCGAAAAGAGAGTATAGAGGACATGTCTAAAGAATATTAACATATAGCAAGGCTTTCTTTAAGTGTGTCAGGGAAAAGTGCAGGTTCGGACCAGTTGAGCACGATTGGGAATAGCAACCGAGAGAGTGGTTAATGAGAAAGTGGGATGTTTTATGAGATGGCTAGGCTTATTAAACAATATTTTCTTTCAGCTTTTTACACAAGAACAGTCAGGAGAATTTCGCACATAGCTGAGAGTAGTTTCAAAGAGGTGAGAAGGCTTTTACAGAAGATCCAGGTTGGAGTGCGGAAGTAAAGGAACAGCTAGGTAATCGAGAGTAGATTAGGTTCGGTCCAGATAAATGCACCCGACGAGTTGAATGGAGGTGGCTGAGGCAGGTAAGCGAGATGGTTTAAAGGAAATTTTCAATAGTCACTGGAGTCAGGACAGTTACGGGTAGGATTGAGAGTAAGAAATGTAAAACCTATTTTGAAGAAAGGATCCATAGAAGAATTGGGAAACTATACGACCTGTTAGTTTGACTTCAGTTTGTGGGGAAGGTGTGGGAGACATCAATTACAGGACAAGAATGAGGAACCATTTAAAACAATACAAACTAATTAAAGGTAGTCCGAATGGATTTACCAAAAGGTAGTTCCTGTTTAAAAATTTTTAGAGTACTATGAAGCAGTGTGTGATTGGTGGATGAGGGAAAGGCAGTGGGACATAGTAATCGCGACTTTTAAAGAAGGTATTAATAAGGTACCCACATCGGAGGTTGTTAGCAAAGTGAGGGCTTGTGGACGTGGCTGGTCAGGTAGCTAATTGATTGCCACTGGCTGAAGTGGTAAAAGCAAAGAAGTGGCTGTGAGCGGAGAGGATGTAAGTAGTGGGGACCTCAGTGGATCAGTACTCGGACCATTACTATTTCATATTTACATCAGCGATTTGGATATGGGGTGAAGATAAGCTTCCAAAGTTTTGCAGTGACACATAAGCCTGGAAGAGAGGTTGATAGCAGAGCCGGGTGGTGATCGAGATTCATGGAAAGTATTGATACTTGCGTAGATTTGGGCAAAAGATTGGCAGATGTAATTTACCCTGAACAAGTGTAGGTGTTGGGGATGGAAAAGAAAATGAAATAGCAGATTACAGGATGCAAGGGGTAATTTTGAGTATGTCACACAGAAGGATCCTGGGTTGGTAATAGATATTCAGGAGGTAACAGGCAGCACAGGGCCAGGCAAGCATTAGGTAAAGCAAATAGGATTTTAGGTTGTATTAGAAGGGGATCATTTATAAATCCAAAGAGTGTGTTAACATTATAACAGGAAATTTAGTGAGGGCCCTTCTAGAAATATTGTGAGCAGTTTTTGGTCACCACAACTCAGGAAGGACAATAGATGCCATAGAGAGGTTCAGTGCAGGGCTACTAGATTGATTCTGGGCTAGCTAGACTCAGCTCTGAGGGAGTGGTTTGAAGGAAACAGGGCTTTGTACATTAGAAAGGAGGTGGGTTACAAAGGAGATATGATCGAGATGTTTAAGATAATGAAACAGGTAGAGATAAAACTAGAAACGGGCACTCGTAGAAGCGCATACCTTCGCCAACGCTCATTTTTGCCGCCCCCCCCCCACCCAGAAACCTTGATTGTGAGGGTTATTTAATCCATACCACATCTGCACTCATATGTGTTATGATGGCTTAAAAAGCATTAATTCCTGTTGTCAATATCGTATATCACAAAGATTGGGGACATTGAATTCACAACATTTTTGGCATTGGTTGCAATGCAAGATTGGGATAAACATCGATCCGCACTATGGGCCCAAATGACGATTTTGACCTTTTCCATGACCTCAGACCTTGAACCTTTGTACTCTTAATTTGTAAATTGGTAATTAAGAGTGTGGGGAACAGAAACATCAACATTTTGGGGTTGGTTTCATGCAAATACGGATAAGCAATTGACCGTGTTATGACTAAAACCGCACATTTTGCAATGTCGTACCCCCCCCTGACCTTGACTCCCAACCCAAATAAGGGTTATTACGTCATTTGTGTCATGTACATATCAACAAGATGGGGCATTGAATCTGAATCATTTTTGGCATTAGTTGCAAATGCAATTGGACATACAATTGACGCGCTATGTAAAAAGACGATTTTGACCTTTCATGACTTAGAACCTTGACCTTTGACCCGATCGTCCCAAAATCTAATCAAAAATGATTTAAAAAGTATACAATAAATAAAATGAAAACAAATTTTATATAACAAAAAAAAAATAAAAAAAAATAAAATAAACAAAAATAAAGTACACAAAATGGTCGCTCGGTAATACCAATCATCCACCAAATTTGCTGCGCTTCAGTTCAATACTTTTGAGTTATGCGAATCAACAAACAAACAAACAAACACACATATTCAACAATAAAATAAACAAGCAGTCACGACTGTACTATACGAATCATCAACCTTGACTCTGACCTTGTCTAATAAAAGCCATGAATCGATCAGAAGCCAAGGGGAGCTTGAATTCTGAATCCATGTGGTCTACGATTTTACAACTGTGTTTGCAGATAATGAGTTCCCAGAACAAAAAACTAGTTGTTATAAAAAATTCGCATTTTTTTTTTTTAAAAGTTATTCAGTACCAGCAGGATATGCCAGATAATAGGTGTGTATTACTTTTTCAGCAGAATCTGATAAAAGAATTATTAATTTATTATATATATATTCAGTTATTCACGCTGTTTCCAGACTTCGACAACCCGAGTTTTTAAAACGTCCTAAGCGATCGCAAAAACCGAAGACAAAATTAAAAATTCGAAAGTTAAAAACGAACTCGTAACGTCGAGCGAAGCAAAAATCTCCATTTTCTTCCATGCAAAACCTTAACGTCAAATCAACGACAGCGTCTGCTCGAGCGCACTGCAGTCAGGGACGACCCGTGAACGTTTGCCTTGAGCGCAATGCCAATCATGGGACGACGACCGTGACGGCTGCTCGAGCCGCAATGCATCAAGGGACGACCCGTGACGTCTGCTCGAGCGCACTGCATCATGGGAACGGACCCGTGACGTCTGCTCGAGCGCACATGCATCATGGGTACGACCCTTGACGCTTCGAGTGAAAATATTTTTTACAGATCTTATAAACGTCTGCCAAAACAAATCCGATTTTTACCCAGAATTTTCGACCAACCGAGTTTTAAGCGTCTAGCGATCGAAAAAACCGAAGACCAAAATTACAAATCGAAGTTAAACGAACCTCGTAACGTCGAGACGAGCAAAAATACTCCATTTCTCACGTTAATTTAAACGGAATATGTTTGACCTCACTGTGACCCCTGACCTTTGACCGATTTTGACCAAAATCTAATCAGCACTAGCCATCCCACCCTCGTAATCACGTAGTGTAATTTGACATTGGTAGCTCTTCGTTCTCGAGTTATCGTGCCTACAAACAAACAAACAAACATACAACCAGCATCCATAGACTGGTACTTACGAAATCGTCAACTTACCTCTGACCTTGTCTAATAAAGCTGTCTCTAGAGAAGGTAGCGACGCAAACCAGACAGTTTCTACGATGATTCTGTACAAACGCATCAAAAATCGAATGTTTGACCTCCCGTGACCTTCGACCGTTGACCGATTTTGACAAATCTAATCAGCATAGCCACACGGCTTCTTAGAATCACGTGGTGTAATTTACATTGGTAGCTTCTTTCCGTCTCGAGTTATCTGTACCAAACCCATTCAAAAATCGAATGTTGAACCTCACGTGACCTTGACCTTTGAACCGATTTTGAACCAAAATCTAATCAGCACTAGCCATCACCCTCCAATCACAGTGACTGTAAATTTGACATTGGTAGCGTTCTTTCCGTTCTCGAGTTTATCGTGCTACAAACAAACAAACCAAACAAGCGTCATTAGACTGGTACTTACGAAATCGTCAACTTGACCTCTGACCTTGTCTAAAAAAGCCTGTCTCTAGAGAAAGGTAGCGACGCAAACCAGAAGTTTCTATGATGATTCTGTACCAAACCATAAAAATCGATGTTTGACCTCACCGTGACCATTGACCGTTGACCGATGTTGACCAAAATCTAATCGCACTAGCCATCACCTCCTGAATCCCGTGGTGTAATTTAACATTGTAGCTTCTTCCGTTCTGAGTTAATCTGTCCAACCATCAAGAATCGAATATTTGACGCTCACTGTGACTTGAACCTTT
>CM068966.1:81794252-81805544 GCA_035128595.1 Eptatretus atami
CCTTGTACAAATGTGCATTTGGCACATTTGTCAAGACCAATCTACATTCGGATGTCCTCCGAGTCCTGCTTTACTAGTTTCAGTTGATCTGTCAATTTCTTATCATTTGGTGCGAAGAGTTTTACATTATCCATGTACAGTAGGTGTGTTACCTTTCTTGTTGTTTTGGTCATTTTTCTGTTGCATGTCAGATTGCATCCATGTCCCTGTTCATTGATGAAGTTACTCAGTGTGTCCCGAGCCAGAGACAACAGGAGGGGTGAAAGACTGTCACCTTCTAAGATACCACGTCATATCTTTACTCCTGGGATGTCAATCTTTCCATCCAAGTAACGTAGTGTCAGAGTTGTGTTCCAGAACGTCTTTGCTTTCCCAATCAATGTTACTATCTGGGGGTCATTTTGTTTATACTTGTATGTATTTTATAATCCATGAATGTGGGACATTTTCAAAAGAGTTTGTGTATTCTATCCAGGCAGTGGATAAGTAGGTTTTTTGGAGCTTGCAGTTTTCAAGTGTGGTTTTGTTTCAGAATAAATGGTCTATTGTTCCATAGCAACATCTCTTACATGCTTTCTGCTCTGCCTCTGCAGCTACTTGTTGAGTGAGGTGGTCATAAATTGTATTGGTGATTATATATGTTAAAAGTTTTAAGTTGTTGGGAGCATGTTATTGGTCTGCATTTGTTGAGTAGATTGGTTTATTCAGATATAGGGATTAAAATAGTGTTGCCTTCTGTGAACCATTCATCCATTGGCAATTCCCCTTGGATGAGTTTGTTAAATGCTCGAGCGTAGTGGGGGTGGAGAGCATGTAGTTGTTTTCGCCAGAAGTTTGGAATCCCATCTGGGCCTGGGTATTTAATGTTCGGCACTTTTGCAAGATGTTTTCTAATTTTCTCTTCATCATTTGTCATTGGGTGCATTTCCTGTAGCTGTTGCTTTTTCTTTTCCAAGTGTTGTATCCACTCTGCTTCCTTGTTGTGTTCTTTTTCGTCTTCAAATATACCTTGACAAAATTTTTCTCAGTCCTCTTTTTTTAGGAGGAGTTGTCACATTTTGTTTCCGTTTCCATATCTCTTGGTAGTACTTTTTTGGGTTGTTTACAAACTGTTGATTTTGACTTCTTCTGTTGTTTTATATGGATGTACATGAGCTGTTGTGCAGATACTTTTTTGCTTATGGATTTCTTGCGCAGCGACATGTCGGTTGGAGGAGAAATTTCCAGAGATAGAACAATGCAACATGGCAGGTGTTACTGGTGCCTAAATAAGATGGTAATTCAAAATCAAATAATTAGGCACAGAAATCCCACCACCTTCTATTTTCACATTGACTCAAACAAGGAATGAATCCAGAAAGCTAATGGCAGTTGTCATTAAGTTCGAGGAAGGCTGCTGCTCGACGACTGTCACCCCGAAACAGTTAAAGCACAGCCATGGCCTCGCTGCAAAGTTTCCTGGATAAGCAGAATGCCCACCATGATTGCCAAAGGTCAGCATGGTCGGCATTGAGCGATGGACCATTTGACCAACTCTTAAAGTTATAACCATGTATGTCATTCCTGAGAGCCATTTTATCTGCACTGTTGTATTGTTTTGGTTGATTGTGCTGGGAAATTCCACTGCAATTTCATTCTTGTTATTCTGACTTTTTCACTCTTCTGCTACAGATCCTAAGATGGAAAGCCAAAAATGGTTCGAGCTGTGCTGTGTGTGGAATTTAATGCTTTTGTCAAAAACTGGATTATTTTCCAGGAAGGATGCGTGCAATGTGACAGCTGAAAGCCAATGTCAATTTCGTCCAAAAGTGCATCCACAATTGTCTGCACTCTATCACATATAACGACACGGTCTTAGTGAAGGTTTAACAGCAATTGTAAAGGATCTTAGATTGATTTTTATTTTTTGTCGATCTCATAAATTTGTTTTTGTTTTGGAGGTCCTATAAATCATTGTTATTGTTAACACCCAGAAATTGAGATTTCTAATTGGTCCTTCAATTATAAACAATGGAATAGATAATAATAATAATAATCATCGATGTAACCATTATAACTATAAACCTCCTCAAAGCTGAGACAACTCAACTAACTTACATCCCCATTATATGTAGGCTTAAGAGTGACATCAATGTAGAAAGAACTAGTCATGCAGGTGAAGCCAAGCGTCGATCTGTGTCAGCTGACATGTAGAACAATGGATGGAATCAACAGAACGTTAATCAAAGTATGCTAGGGGATCAAGGAGAAGCTTTTGCTCTGTCGAAGGGTTAACACCCAAAATGTCAGCTTCTTGCATCTCATGGTGGTTGGCATACCTCAATCAATATCATCCTCTTCATTTCATCCATTGTATTAAAGAGTGACATCAGCCATGTGATAAGTCAACAAGTACAAATTAAGTTACAACTTTGTCTGTTCCAGAAATTATCCCAAAATTCACACTGGGATAACCCAGCATGGGAATAACAATGCAAAAGGAGCAAGATGTGTGACAATGGAATTGTCAAATGACATCACTTTCCTCCCCTCATTAATAACCCCCATTCGTTACATCACAGCAGCCAAACTTTATGTAGGTATCCGAAGTGATTTCCTTGTCTGATATTGCATCTGACTGCAACTATTTCTCCAAGCTATTTATTTATTTATTTAATGCTCAGTCAAAGTGGAGGTGGGTGTGCACCATACTATATTGAACAAGTGTCTCAATATCGATTGAGGGTCATCCAAGTTTAAAAGAGTTTCTCAAATTATTTTCTTATTGTGACTCAAAAAGAGTTCGCAATTCAAAGCTGCCACTCATGGACAGCACTTTTCTCTTCATCCTGTCACTCTGTTGACCAATGTGTTGCAGCAGCCAAACATGATTGTCCGTACTACTGTGGTACCTGTTCGACATTATAACGCCTCTTTCTCCAGTTCAAGGAAATGCAAAATCTGATAGTGTAGAAGGATCAGAGTGGTCTCGCAAGATTACGTATAATTTAGATGAGTCATATAAAATCAATAGTCCGTCATCACGTTATTAATACCACCACCTGATTTGTGTCGCATCAACTCGTACTTAAGTCGCTTTAAAAAGCCGCACATTTTATTCTCAAGCATTTTCCGAACTTGCAAGACCGATAAAGACACCAGAATAAATCGATAAAGTGCAAAATTGCTCAAAGAACCACTGTGCTTTGCATTTCACATTAGGAAATGTACTCTACTGTAGATTGGCTAAGAGGGATTATAAAAGTGTTACCTGAGAAGTTAAATTAGATATTATTCGTCGAATGAATGCTGGTGAATGTGTCCTTGATGTTTTCAGGTTATTCAGTTTGCCTCCAACTTTGATGTGCAGTATCTATAAAAATGCTGAGGTTCATTTGAGAAGGACGAAGAAGAAGACGACGTGCCGCGAACTTTGACCGCCTCTGGAAAAGGTTTAGTTTTATTTAAATACCAGTGTGGAACAGCTCGCTTCGCTCACCTCTCCACATGTCGTTGCAGAGATTGATGTCATACATTTGCCGCGTTGGCATGATTTACACCAATCATAATACAAACATTTCTTTTCTACAACTTTATTTGTGATATAAAAAGGTCCAAGTCGTCTAAATGGTCAAAGATCTAAGCTGTCTCAAGGGTGTAAGGGGCCGAAATAGGGTTAAGGTCTAATGGGTCTTTTGGGTCCTCGGGGTCTTTTGGGTCCTCGGGGTCTTTTGGGTCTTTTAGGTCCTCAGGAACTTTTGGGTCATCTTTTTTTTGTATACCTTGTCGAGGCTCGTATGAGGGCTAACACACAACACACAGAAAGGGGGGCATGAGGCAAGAGGGGCGGCAGAGGGAAGGACAAAACAGTGGGAAACAGAGACATTAGGAGATCTGTGGAAGGGAGAGGGATGTGGCAGGGGACTGGGGAATACAAGATGGACATTACAGGGACTTTCAGGAAGGAAAGCAGGGAATTTGAAGGAGGTGGGTTTGCGGTGGATTAACGGGGGTAGAAAAGATCGAGGATTTGGATGGGGGATGATAAGAGGTGGTGGTGAACAGCTGTTTTGAAGGCCTGGAGGGAAGAATGGGATTGAATAGAGTGAGGGAGTTTATTTCAAAGGGGGAAAAAGAGGAATGAAAGAGTGAAGGTGAGCAGTGATTCGTGATTTTGGTAGTTTTACCAGAAGGGGGTTGTTGGCGGACCTTGAGTGCCCTGCGGAAATGTGGTGGGGGCAAATCGCAGAGAGAGCAGGGGGGGGCGAGGCTGGAGAGGAGACGGTAGAAGACAGGAAGACCACCGACCAACCTTCGGTGATTGAGTGAGAGGCCCAAAGACTCAGCCTCATTGCGGGAGATGCCAATGATCCGAAATGCCTTGGTTTCCGCAGCGTGAAGCCGAGAAAGGTGGGAGGCAGGAGCACCAGCCCAGAAGGGAGAGCAGTACTCCATCAGGCTGCGGACGAAAGCTTTGTAAGTGGTCAGGGGTTCAGGTGGGCCGAGGAAGGACTTTGCACGATGGAGGATTCCCAGTGGGCGACTGGCTTTGGATGCCAGGTTTGAAATGTGGCTTTCCCAGGAAAGGTCATGGCAGATAGTGAGACCCAGAAGCTTGAAAAGAAAGGCTTCTTCCAGAGGATTGTTGAGAAAGTGGATGGGGGGGGGGGTTCTAAACGGTCCTTTCGGAGAGACATAGTGAGAGTCTGAGATTTGTCCGGATTGACAGACATGTTCCACGTGTTGGACCAGTTCGTGATTTTACCCAGATCTGAAGTGAGCGAAAAAGCTACTGCCTGCCGGTCTGAGGGATGACAGATGGTACGGCAGAGGGTGGAGTCATCAGCAAGGAGATAAAGAGGAATTTTCCAGAGAGTCGTTGAGATCATTGATGAAAACCAGAAAAAGAACAGGGCCCAGAACGCTACCTTGAGGAACTCCAGCCTGGACAGGAAGAGGGATGAAGGAACTCCATTTAGGGCCACACGTTGACTGTGAAGGAGAGGAAGTCTGCGAGCCATGAGTGGAGAATGGCCTTGGATACCATAGGAAGAGAGTTTGGTGAGCAGGGCAGGGTGCCAGACTGTGTCAAAAGCAGGCGATATGTCTCTGGATATGGCTCTGATTTCATGTCTGGCATTGAGGACCTCCATCCATTGTTGGGAGAGCAGAAGAAGCATATCCAGGGATGGTTTGGATAAGAAGATAGAAGTTGGTCCATGTTTTCGGATAGTGAGGTGTAGATGGAGTCATCACTGTTTGGTGGATGGTACAGTACACGTAAAACATGTGGTGTGAGTGGAGGGGAAGCCGTATCCAGAGGTATTCCTGTGGGTTTGGGGAGTGAGGGCAGTGCATGGAGAGTGAGGAATAGAGTCTTTGATGAAGAGAGCAACTCCTCCACCAGGACAAGGCTCAGGTCTGTCAACCGGAGGAGGGAGTAACCAGGGAGAGATACTAGGGAATCCAAGACGTTTTGAGGGAGGAGAGTTTCTGTTAGGCAGATATGTTTGGTTTGTCAATGGCAACTTGTTCGGAAAGATCTGTCAGGTTTGAGCGAAGGCCCTGGTATTTGAGGTCCTCACTGTTAATTAAGAGGGAGGGGAGGAGCTTGGGTGCAGGGCAGGGGAGGGGGAGGGGAGGGTAGGACAATAGAGGAGGGGTGGGGAGGTAAGGAGAGTTGTTGAAAGAGTGTTGGGGATTGCAGCAGAGCTAGGGAGAGGCTGGATGAGGTGGAGAAAAGGCTCTGTGGTGCTGGGTTGAGGTACAGTGGGGAGTATTAAGAGGGGAGCAGAAGGAAGTTAAGGATTGAGGAGGTGGAGTGATGCGATGGAGGAGAGAGGGCAGGGGAAAGAGGCAGCTTTGTGGATAAGAAGGTGGGGGGGGGAGCAATTGTGCAATTCAATATAACTGTGCAATTATAAACTGGCCACAATTGGAGATCAATAATACTGGCACTGCAAGTTGGTTTATAGCTTTGGTTTTGTTTATTGGAGAGAAGGATGACTTCAGAATTAGTCTTATTCTACGTAAGTACTGTTTGCTGATTATTTTACGCATTATTTTGTGTTGTATCTGGGGCCGCCTTCTATTCCGAGACATTTGCTGTATGCTTCGTTTTCTAGTTCCTGTATTGTTGTACTTTCATCGATTGAGATGTTGTCTGTTATTTTTGTTTTTCCTTGTACAAATGTGCATTTGGCACATTTGTCAAGACCAATCTACATTCGGATGTCCTCCGAGTCCTGCTTTACTAGTTTCAGTTGATCTGTCAATTTCTTATCATTTGGTGCGAAGAGTTTTACATTATCCATGTACAGTAGGTGTGTTACCTTTCTTGTTGTTTTGGTCATTTTCTGTTGCATGTCAGATTGCATCCATGTCCCTGTTCATTGATGAAGTTACTCAGTGTGTCCCGAGCCAGAGACAACAGGAGGGTGAAAGACTGTCACCTTTAAGATACCACGTCATATCTTTACTCCTGGGATGTCAATCTTCCATCCAAGTAACGTAGTGTCAGAGTTGTGTTCCAGAACGTCTTTGCTTTCCCAATCATGTTACTATCTGGGGGTCATTTTGTTTATACTTGTATGTATTTTATAATCCATGAATGTGGGACATTTTCAAAAGAGTTTGTGTATTCTATCCAGGCAGTGGATAAGTAGGTTTTTTGGAGCTTGCAGTTTTCAAGTGTGGTTTTGTTTCAGAATAAATGGTCTATTGTTCCATAGCAACATCTCTTACATGCTTTCTGCTCTGCCTCTGCAGCTACTTGTTGAGTGAGGTGGTCATAAATGTATTGGGATTATATATGTTAAAAGTTTTAAGTTGTTGGGAGCATGTTATTGGTCTGCATTTGTTGAGTAGATTGGTTTATTCAGATATAGGGATTAAAATAGTGTTGCCTTCTGTGAACCATTCATCCATTGGCAATTCCCCTTGGATGAGTTTGTTAAATGCTCGAGCGTAGTGGGGTGGAGAGCATGTAGTTGTTTTCGCCAGAAGTTTGGAATCCCATCTGGGCCTGGGTATTTAATGTTCGGCACTTTTGCAAGATGTTTTCTAATTTTCTCTTCATCATTTGTCATTGGGTGCATTTCCTGTAGCTGTTGCTTTTTCTTTTCCAAGTGTTGTATCCACTCTGCTTCCTTGTTGTGTTCTTTTTCGTCTTCAAATATACCTTGACAAAATTTTTCTCAGTCCTCTTTTTTAGGAGGAGTTGTCACATTTTGTTTCCGTTTCCATATCTCTTGGTAGTACTTTTTTGGGTTGTTTACAAACTGTTGATTTTGACTTCTTCTGTTGTTTTATATGGATGTACATGAGCTGTTGTGCAGATACTTTTTTGCTTATGGATTTCTTGCCAGCGACATGTGGTTGGAGGAGAAATTTCCAGAGATAGAACAATGCAACATGGCAGGTGTAACTGGTGCCTAAATAAGATGGTAATTCAAAATCAAATAATTAGGCACAGAAATCCCACCACCTTCTATTTTCACATTGACTCAAACAAGGAATGAATCCAGAAAGCTAATGGCAGTTGTCATTAAGTTCGAGGAAGGCTGCTGCTCGACGACTGTCACCCCGAAACAGTTAAAGCACAGCCATGGCCTCGCTGCAAAGTTTCCTGGATAAGCAGAATGCCCACCATGATTGCCAAAGGTCAGCATGGTCGGCATTGAGCGATGGACCATTTGACCAACTCTTAAAGTTATAACCATGTATGTCATTCCTGAGAGCCATTTTATCTGCACTGTTGTATTGTTTTGGTTGATTGTGCTGGAAAATTCCACTGCAATTTCATTCTTGTTATTCTGACTTTTTCACTCTTCTGCAACAGATCCTAAGATGGAAAGCCAAAAATGGTTCGAGCTGTGCTGTGTGTGGAATTTAATGCTTTTGTCAAAAACTGGATTATTTTCCAGGAAGGATGCGTGCAATGTGACAGCTGAAAGCCAATGTCAATTTCGTCCAAAAGTGCATCCACAATTGTCTGCACTCTATCACATATAACGACACGGTCTTAGTGAAGTTTAACAGCAATTGTAAAGGATCTTAGATTGATTTTTATTTTTTGTCGATCTCATAAATTTGTTTTTGTTTTGGAGGTCCTATAAATCATTGTTATTGTTAACACCCAGAAATTGAGATTTCTAATTGGTCCTTCAATTATAACAATGGAATAGATAATAATAATAATAATCATCGATGTAACATTATAACTATAAACCTCCTCAAACTGAGACAACTCAACTAACTTACATCCCCATTATATGTAGGCTTAAGAGTGACATCAATGTAGAAAGAACTAGTCATGCAGGTGAAGCCAAGCGTCGATCTGTGTCAGCTGACATGTAGAACAATGGATGGAATCAAGAACGTTAATCAAAGTATGCTAGGGGATCAGGAGAAGCTTTGCTCTGTCGAAGGGTTAACACCCAAAATGTCAGCTTCTTGCATCTCATGGTGGTTGGCATACCTCAATCAATATCATCCTCTTCATTTCATCCATTTATTAAAGAGTGACATCAGCCATGTGATAAGTCAACAAGTACAAATTAAGTTACAACTTTGTCTGTTCCAGAAATTATCCCAAAATTCACACTGGGATAACCCAGCATGGGAATAACAATGCAAAAGGAGCAAGATGTGTGACAATGGAATTGTCAAATGACATCACTTTCCTCCCCTCATTAATACCCCCATTCGTTACATCACAGCAGCCAAACTTTATGTAGGTATCCGAAGTGATTTCCTTGTCTGATATTGCATCTGACTGCAACTATTTCTCAAGCTATTTATTTATTTATTTAATGCTCAGTCAAAGTGGAGGTGGGTGTGCACCATACTATATTGAACAAGTGTCTCAATATCGATTGAGGGTCATCCAAGTTTAAAAGAGTTTCTCAAATTATTTTCTTATTGTGACTCAAAAGAGTTCGAATTCAAAGCTGCCACTCATGGACAGCACTTTTCTCTTCATCCTGTCACTCTGTTGACCAATGTGTTGCAGCAGCCAAACATGATTGTCCGTACTACTGTGGTACCTGTTCACATTATAACGCCTCTTTCTCCAGTTCAAGGAAATGCAAAATCTGATAGTGTAGAAGGATCAGAGTGGTCTCGCAAGATTACGTATAATTTAGATGAGTCATATAAAAAATAGTCCGTCATCACGTTATTAATACCACCACCTGATTTGTCGCATCAACTCGACTTAAGTCGCTTTAAAAACCGCACATTTTATTCTCAAGCATTTTCCGAACTTGCAAGACCGATAAAGAACCAGAATAAATCGATAAAGTGCAAAATTGCTCAAGAACACTGTGCTTTGCATTTCACATTAGGAAATGTACTCTACTGTAGATTGGCTAAGAGGGATTATAAAAGTGTTACCGAGAAGTTAAATTAGATATTATTCGTCGAATGAATGCTGGTGAATGTGTCCTTGATGTTTTCAGGTTATTCAGTTTGCCTCCAACTTTGATGTGCAGTATCTATAAAAATGCTGAGGTTCATTTGAGAAGGACGAAGAAGAAGACGCGTGCCGCGAACTTTGACCGCCTCTGGAAAAGGTTTAGTTTTATTTAAATACCAGTGTGGAACAGCTCGCTTCGCTCACCTCTCCACATGTCGTTGCAGAGATTGATGTCATACATTTGCCGCGTTGGCATGATTTACACCAATCATAATACAAACATTTCTTTTCTACAACTTTATTTGTGATATAAAAAGGTCCAAGTCGTCTAAATGGTCAAAGATCTAAGCTGTCTCAAGGGTGTAAGGGCCGAAATAGGGTTAAGGTCTAATGGGTCTTTTGGGTCCTCGGGGTCTTTTGGTCCTCGGGTCTTTTGGGTCTTTTAGGTCCTCAGGAACTTTTGGGTCATCTTTTTTTTGTATACCTTGTCGAGGCTCGTATGAGGGCTAACACACAACACACAGAAAGGGGGGCATGAGGCAAGAGGGGCGGCAGAGGGAAGGACAAAACAGTGGAAACAGAGACATTAGGAGATCTGTGGAAGGGAGAGGGATGTGGCAGGGACATGGGGAATACAAGATGGACATTACAGGGACTTTCAGGAAGGAAAGCAGGGAATTTGAAGGAGGTGGGTTTGCGGTGGATTAACGGGGGTAGAAAAGATCGAGGATTTGGATGGGGGATGATAAGAGGTGGTGGTGAACAGCTGTTTTGAAGGCCTGGAGGGAAGAATGGGATTGAATAGAGTGAGGGAGTTTATTTCAAAGGGGGAAAAAGAGGAATGAAAGAGTGAAGGTGAGCAGTGATTCGTGATTTTGGTAGTTTTACCAGAAGGGGGTTGTTGGCGGACCTTGAGTGCCCTGCGGAAATGTGGTGGGGGCAAATCGCAGAGAGAGCAGGGGGGGGCGAGGCTGGAGAGGAGACGGTAGAAGACAGGAAGACCACCGACCAACCTTCGGTGATTGAGTGAGAGGCCCAAAGACTCAGCCTCATTGCGGGAGATGCCAATGATCCGAAATGCCTTGGTTTCCGCAGCGTGAAGCCGAGAAAGGTGGGAGGCAGGAGCACCAGCCCAGAAGGGAGAGCAGTACTCCATCAGGCTGCGGACGAAAGCTTTGTAAGTGGTCAGGGGTTCAGGTGGGCCGAGGAAGGACTTTGCACGATGGAGGATTCCAGTGGGCGACTGGCTTTGGATGCCAGGTTTGAAATGTGGCTTTCCCAGGAAAGGTCATGGCAGATAGTGAGACCCAGAAGCTTGAAAGAAAGGACTTCTTCCAGAGGATTGTTGAGAAAGTGGATGGGGGGGGGGTTCTAAACGGTCCTTTCGGAGAGACATAGTGAGAGTCTGAGATTTGTCCGGATTGACAGACATGTTCCACGTGTTGGACCAGTTCGTGATTTTACCCAGATCTGAAGTGAGCGAAAAAGCTACTGCCTGCCGGTCTGAGGGATGACAGATGGTACGGCAGAGGGTGGAGTCATCAGCAAGGAGATAAAGAGGATTTTCCAGAGAGTCGTTGAGATCATTGATGAAAACCAAAAAAGAACAGGGCCCAGAACGCTACCTTGAGGAACTCCAGCCTGGACAGGAAGAGGGGATGAAGGAACTCCATTTAGGGCCACACGTTGACTGTGACAGAAGAGGAAGTCTGCGAGCCATGAGTGGAGATGGCCTTGGATACCATAGGAAGAGAGTTTGGTGAGCAGGGCAGGGTGCCAGACTGTGTCAAAAGCAGGCGATATGTCTCTGGATATGGCTCTGATTTCATGTCTGGCATTGAGGACCTCCATCCATTGTTGGGAGAGCAGAAAAAGCATATCCAGGGTAGAGTGAC
>CM068966.1:81836685-81850191 GCA_035128595.1 Eptatretus atami
TGGGAGGAGGGGGAGAAGGGAGGGAAGAGGGGGGAGGTGGGGGAGATTCTGGCAGGTGTGACATCCAGTTTAACGTCCATCCGAGAGATGGCACACACAGTGATGAATTACTCTGCCTGTGAAACACTGGGCTGACAGTTTAGAGCTGGGTCGGGATTTGAACCCAGGCTAAACAGCTTAGAGTAAGCGTGCATAGCTCTCGGCTATCCTGCCGTGATGTGGCGATCCATTGCTTTGTAACAACTGAAAACATTTTTTACTTATTGTCGTAATCTAACATATTTTGCCTTCCTAACTCCGGAGATCTCCGCACGGAGAGAACTGCACCGTGGTATCCCCATGGAAGCTTGTCGAGATCGAAGCTTGAAGAGTGCAACTCAAACGACTAAAGCACTCAAGCAAGCACTCCAACTAAATGGTTGAAGAAACATTTAAAAACAAAACGTTAAATTTTATATATGAATCTATCTATGTTGAAGTGACAGGTCATATAATGAAAGAAGATCATGCAAAAAGGGGAAACATGTGAAATAAAATTGTGTATTTTCAGCGGGTGAGTCACTACCCAAGGCATCGCACAACAATGTGGGCGAGTGGGGCCTGAACTTTGTTCAAGTCGATCGATATATTCAGTGACAGTGGGAATACTTTTGCCATGTAAGGCCATGGCTTGAAAAAGAACACCAAGCAGCTTGTAGAGCGCTCGCCAAGTGGCTTAAGCATTCAAGCAAGCACTCCAACGAAACGGTTGATAAGGAATGGCTGGCTTGGCAAGTGATTAGCAATCGCCGATCGGTCATTATAAACACCATGCACCTGGAGATGCCCGCAATGTCAAGCGATGTTCGAATTGGACAGATGAACACTTTTTTGGGGGGCAGTCGGAAATGTTACTGAGGTCAATGAGGAAGTTCAAATTTTGACATTCGGCTCAGATGAAGAGATTTTTATGGCATGTGTGGAAATTAAATGAAGCCATGAACGCTGGCATCTACGGGCGTTTATAAGCACCAAAATGTATCCAGCGATTCGTGGGTATGATGATGAGGCATTCAATGATATAAGTGAGGAAAGTGAAAAAAAAATATCCTTAAGAAACCGTTACGGCTTGTTCCAAGTCAAGGCATTGTTGAGCAAACTCCGAAAAAAATTAGTGAATTAAGACCCCGGCGAGGGACAGTGAGGTGACCAAGGATAACACCTTGATAAAGGATAATTAAATAAGGCCATTAATTATCTTCAAATTATCTTAAATTAACCCACACATCCAATTTTCATTCGTGCACTACCTCGGAGTTCCCTTAGTATGCAAGCAAGGTTTGGGGCCACGATAGGTTTCATGGTTTTGGAGCTATGACACACACATACACACACACACACACACACACACACACACACACACAAATTATTTATTTATAGCCCATTCTAACGACTTACTTACTGACTGCTTAATATTAATGTTCAGCACCTTCTGGTACCGAACATCATGAAAATCACAGAACTATCAGAAAGTGTCCTGAGATGAAAATATAAATAAATGAAAAAAAACAAAAAAACTAGAAGTGCAACCTTGAATGTCACGAAGTCGCCAGATATGCCTCCACCCACATTATTGTGTCATTATACATACTTTTACCAAGTTATATGAAAATCCCTGAACCCAGATTCAAATTACTAAATAATTCTGGCTGCCAGACCATGCATCCAATCAGGTTGAAATTTAAAATATATATTCCCCAGCACTATTGATCATAACTGTGACGTTTCACGTTGATTGATAAAGCAGTTCAAGCGAAATAATTTTTAAAAGATTTTCATTCAATCCCATATGGCTGCCAAACCATGTGACTTATGACGGCATAGCTGGAGAATTTCTTGTTCCTCATGCAGAGGCGGTCATACCATAAAATTTGGCTTCAGTTTGTTTAGCTGTTTTGGAGTAGATTTTTGAGGGTTTTTGAGTTAAAAAAAAAAAGAAAAGAAAAGAAAGATATGGCTGCTGAACACGATGAAAGATGACGTCATCAATTCCCCCCCATAAAATTTAGCACGAGATGACTCAAAAATTTTTCATGCTGATCAGTTGAAGCGTTCGACGTATGCAATCATGACGTCATAATGAGGCCACCTATGACATCAACAACAACAACAAAAAAATCACACTTGCTTCCAATAGGGAATACTTTACACGTGCCAAGTTTCAATTTTTTTCCATGGAACGGTTTCTGAGATACAGAGGTCCAATGTTTTTCCATTTTTACAACATGGCTGCCACAACACGTGACCTACAACGTAATAATTATCAATAAAACATTCTAAATGAGCAGTCGCACCTTTGGTGAAAAATTTGTGTCAAATCGGATAAGCAGAGAAAACAGAAAAAACAAATGCAGATGAGCGACCCGAGACAATGGGGAAGCAATGTTTGTTATTGCTCACATTGGTTAAACATATCCCGCTTGTCTAATATATAAAGCTATTTCTCCTACTGACTGTGAGTGACACACACACACACACACAACACACACACACACACACACACACACAACACACACACACACACACACATTTTCAGGCCATTTTTCCCTGCAAGAGAGCAGGGATTAGCCTTGCGGATCCCATGACAACCATGGTTCCCATTTTGAGGCAATGTTTTATGGCCGGATGCCCTTCCTGATGCCAACCCTTTAGAGCATGGGGAAGCAGAGTTCGTTATTGCTTACAATGTGTAAGCATGCCCCACTAGTAGATTATATATATAATATATAAAAACTTTCATTTCTAACCACTCACTGATTCTAATGTGCTGAGACCCAGAAGACCCTGAAGACCCTTTCGACCCATAAGACCCTCAAAACCCTCAAGACTCCAAAGATCCTTTAGATTCTTCAAGACCCCTAAGACCCCCAAGACTATTTAGACCCCAACATTCTTTAGATCCTTGAGACCCCTAAGGCCCTTGTATACCCTATAGACCCTGATACACCATTTAGAACCCTTCAACGTTTAAGACCCTTTCGATCCTCTTTGACCCTTTAGAGCCCCGAAGACCCTTAAACTCCTTTCTAGCCTTTAGACCTTCACACCTTTCAGACATATTAACATCCTGTGGACCCCTTTGACCTTTAGACCATTTTTAGGAGTTTTAAGACCCTTTCGTCCACTTCAGACAATTCCGACCCTTTAGACCTTAAATTGCAACCTTTCGACCCCTTTGACCTTTTAAGACCCCTTAGACACTTTCGACCATTTTGACGCTGACAACTTTTCAGACCTTTGACCTTGACACATTCACAACGAGACCATTTAAACCTTTCATCTGCAATCAACGACCTTTCATTTATTTGCTACACAAAATACACCACACAAACCAAGTCCTGGCGAGAGTCTGCAATCTCCATTTACTCTTTCTTGTTTAAATTGCATCTGCGCCACATTTAGGCCATTTACATGGTCCGGCAGATTGCAACTGTGCGATCGAGTGGTGTCGTACTGTTGTTTATTGAACCACTGTGTGGATAGTCTCGGAATAACTTGGCTGGGATCATTCCTGTGACTCTCAATTTAGCAAATAAATATCTGAATTTAATGGACTGGGGTGAAGCGCTGCAGCAGTATATCTTAGCTCCCAGTAATGACGGCCAAACACAAGCAGACCATTTGCAACTTTGCCGGAGTACCGCACTCAAAATGTTTGTTCTGACTTTTTGCGATGAAGCATTGAAGGATCGGTCATTAATGTTCACAAGCAACATGAGCTTAAATCTGTTAAAATAAGGGTGGGTGAGCAGAAACCCTTTGAGAAAGTCAAGTTTTAAGCTTCAAGGACGAGAAGTGTGTTAAAATCACTTTAGTCTATACTGTAGTATATTAACAAAATAATTGCGCCAGCACACTAATGCATATTTTTCACATTGTGTAATGCACCTTGCTTTATGAGGGAATGTATTTGTGACATTTTGGACAAAGCTGAACAATCGACTTTGTTGCAATATATCAGTGCAGACCTTCATAAAAAGGCATCACTAGCTGCCGAAAAGATTCATGGCCAGAGCTTCCTCAAACCTCAGATCCCCTCCACCCCCAATAAAACATTTAGCGCAGTGCCGCATGTAGAACTAGAAGGCCACTCGGTAGAGCGCACACCTCCGCCACGTAATACCTGATCAAGGAGAACATATCGGGCCCAATACATTTTTGAACTATCATGCTATACAGTACTATAACGTTTTTGGTCCTTGCTCTCAATGGTGAAGAATCACTTTAAAATTAAATAATTCTCGTATCCAGATCCGGAATTGGATCTTCACCAAAATGGAATCAATTCATCCTTGTCACACACCCAACATGTCCACCAAGTTTTGTCCGAATCTGTCCAAAACCTTTTGAGATATCGTACTATATATCATTTTTAGCCCAATCTCTCAATGGTTAAGAATCACTTAAAAAATTATCAGATTCGGATCTTTACCAAAATTGAATCATTTCTTCCTTGTTACACACCCAACATGTCTACCAAGTCTCGTTTGAATCCGTCTACAACATTTTGAGATATTTTGTGATGTATCATTTTTGGCCCGATTTCTCGATGCTGAAGAATCACTTAAAAAATTCCAGAAGTCAGATCTGGATGTGGATCCGGATCTTCACCAAAATCCAATCAGTTCGTCTTTGTTACACACCCAACCTCTCCACCAAATTTCATCCAGATCCGCTCACGACTTTTTGAAATATCCTGCACACAGACAGACAAACAAACAGACAGACAGAGAGTGGTGAAAACATCACCTCCTTCACCTTCGTTGGTGGAGCTAAAAAGAGGCTAATCATTATAAAGTGCTCTAACGTAGCCAAGGGGTTAAAATAGATTTGGGGCAAAGGTAAAGACATTTGGGGCATGTGCCCCATGGGGTATTGCCCAGCGCTTCCCTTGCCTTCCATATGAGCCTGCCAATGCACTTTACAATCTGCTGTGTCGGGTATAAGTTGGTTAGATGATAAAAACATTGAAAATGTGCAGTGGCCAACCTTGAGGCCTGACATCCAGTGTAATCACTCAGGGGCATCTTGTAATGCTTTTTGTCACAATCGACCACTGCAAGTGAACTAATAATCCAGTCTGCTCTGGTCTTCCTCATGACAATAATCTTATCAGACATGCGCTGTGACATTTATGCGAGGTGGCTGTCGGAACAGTAGTGAGGGTATCATTCACTATTCACAAGTCCCCCAAAATGGCAGCAGTAAGACGTTACCTTCCCGCACCAGGCCCACATTTCCAGCTTCTGGATCGCTGTATATTTGCACTTTATGCAGTTGGTAGAACAGCTCACTTGGACATCAATTCTAAATGACCTCCCCCTTTGTCTAAATTTCCTTGTATTTCAACGAATGGCCAGGTACTTACTAGAACAACTGGATGAACCACAATGCCTCCAATTCCTGAAAAGGCTGAGGCAGGCAACTTGCCCCCCACATTGAAAACTGCAACTCGGTCGAAGCTCTTTCTTCCCCATGAGACATTGTGATAAGCAAGGACACCAAGAGGACCACAATCTCCACGTTGGTAGTCCTGGTAACATATGTACAAGAGATAGCAGTCAAGGGAAAGGAAATCAATCTGACAAACACCTGATTCCAATAATCATCTTTGCATCATGTGTATTTTTGGGATTTTGAAGATTATGACATTATCTGATCCACTTTTTATCATTGCGTTGTATTCTTACCATAATGTGAGATATATTCGTTGTTTATACAATGTAAAATGACAATATTAAAGAGATAGGATGCAGCAACATATGCAGATGAGCATCTCAAAATAGGAGACCAATGTGTGCTTGCACCCTGGGCACAATTTTTTGTACTTCTGCATGAAGTCCATCAGTAACTCGAAGGGCACTCGGTAGAGCGCATACCTCCGCCACGTAATACCTGATCCATGACAACATATCGGGCCCAATACATTTTTGAAACATCATGCTATACAGTACTACATCGTTTTTGGTCCTATCTCTCAATGGTGAAGAATCACTTTAAAAATTAATAATTCTCATATCCAGATCCGGATCCGGATCTTCACCAAAATCTAATCAATTCGTCCTTGTGATGTACCCAGTCTGTCCACAAAATTGCATCCGGATCAGACCACAACTTTTTGAGATATCCTGTACACAGATAGACAACCAAACATACAGAAAGGGGTGAAAACGTAACCTCCTTCACCTTTGTTGGGGAGGGGGGGAGGGTAATCATGCAACCAGCAGGCTGAATACGTCATTTATCTCAGTCAAATACAATCCACGGGGTAAATAGATAGAGAGTGCTATGATTAAAAAAGAGTAAGGTTGGAGCACAGTAGTCATGGAAGGTAATTCAAGAGAGAGAGAGAGAGAGAGAGACAGAGACAGAGACAGAGACAGGAGACAGAAGACACGAGACAGAGACATATATAAATATATATATATATATATTGTTGCGAATTCGTGCCCGCCGGCGTGCGGATGGCCACGTGACTCGAATCGCGGCACGTCGCCCACCGGACGGACAATTCTGTCGTGACCCTCTCGGACTAACGCCGGGAGCTAGTCACGGGTGGGCCTTTCGGCCTCACCACGATCGTGCCAATGCGCCACCCGCGTGGATAGGGTTGTTCGCCAAACTCGACCTACCTAAGTACCCCGCGGATGGTAAACCGGGCGATCGTACCTCGCCGCAGGTCGACTCCGGACATGGGCCGCTTAAGCGGTCCGTTCCGTGCTATCGGGATAACGGAGCGGTGTTATCGTCGACCTCGATGGTTCCAATTCATTATCGGGCGTATCACGCCCACTACGAACCCTTTTACGTGAAGCAAGATGGAGATTCAAACGAAGGAAAGGACGCAGCGAAACGGGAACAATTCAACATAATGCACATTTATTTACACAACACACGGAGAGCACACATATACAGCCATACAGTCAGAATGCAACATAAAGCAAATGCAAGATGAAAAACAATAAAGCAACGACGACGCAGAGCTACAACCGAATACGCGAACACATGGCAACACTTAAAACAATACTACTTGACGGACGGCACCACCCACACACATTTACACAGAACCCAAAAGAAATGGAAGTGCGACTTCCTGTTGGGCGTCGAGCCCCTCTCCTACGTCCATCGACGTGGTCCTGCCTGGCCGCGACTCCGTGCCCTGGCGTGGTAGGCGAGTCCTCTCCTGCGTGCCTCGCGCCTGCACGTGTTGACCACTCGACGCCCGGACCGAGTGTTCGACGCTATCCCAGCGCGGATAGAGGGGGGGGGGGGGAATGTGGATGCCCGAGTCGGGAGAGGGGAATGGCGGACGCTCCTTCCCGCCAGCGGGGTCCTTGCGACTGCCCCACCAAGACAGACCGAGGCCCCGCAGCGGCCTCCAAGACGAGCGAGCTGGAAGACGGGCAGCGAGCCAGAACAACCACGAAGTGGGAGCATCCACCAAAAACTAGAGCATCGACCAAAAAAACAAGAGCATTGACCAAACCAGAGAATCGACCAAACCAGAGCATCGACCAAAACCAGAGCATCGACCAAAACCCAGAGCATTCACCCCCCGTCTCCGACTCTTATACCCCGGAGCTCCGTCCTCCACTCCGCCCCCGTTTTCGGCTCAACCCTCCTACGAGAAGGTTCTCGGAGAGGGGCGTTCCCTCACCCCGACCGCCTCACGCTGGTCATCCACCAATCGGTGGCGGGCTACCCTTTGTTGGTTTTTGTTTGAAATAAAAAATAGAAAAAGAAGAACGCCTAACTCAAAGGATCGCAGCCCGAATGGATCACATAAGTTCCCTCTATACAACGGGTTTGGGGCTAACTATACATGTACTTAAAAGATACCTCACCGACGGGACCTGAATGGTATTTTGCAAATTTCCACAGCCGTAACAATATATATATATATATATATATATATATATATAATGTAAATGCATATGGTGGCTTGTCAGAGAACTAAACGGGAAGGAGACAAAAAGAGAACAAGAACAAGAGCTTGTAATTCTCAGAGCAGCATATGGTAGAAGTCTTACCCGAAGAGATGGGTTAAGGCCATAAACACTGTGTACAAGTGGAGCTTCGGCAAAATGCCTCTTACCAGGGTGAATAGCTGAAGATGAAGCCATTATCGGAATGAGGATAAGATGTGAAGTTATACTATAAGTCCTTTAACAAAGTCAATAAAAGCTTTTCTTTGCCTTTACATTGTTTTTTGATATTTTTATCCAAACTATTTAGTCAACGGAAGTTAAATACACTGAATGGAAGTTTGCACATATACTCCGGCAGAGAGGGGACCAGTCGAAGATTGACTCTTCATCGTGGAGATGTTCACGACTTGACGTGAGCATCCTCTTTCCAGAGTACGGGCCTCCAGCACCACTCAAGCACGAGCTGAGACTTCCCTATTGCGAGGCATCTACATCGCGTGAACTTGATAGCACAGCCACATGCACCACTACCTGTTGCACTGCTTCCAGCCTGCTGCCACTTTTACAAATTGTTGGAGTTCACACCATTCGGATGAAGTACACTCTTTTGGAATTATACATTTATTTATTATATTAGTTGTTTGCCACCGACAAAAGTAAACAAAATGCTTCCTCGAAGAAATGCACGCAACATTCTTCCAAACAATCACCTATTTTCCCCATTTATGCGTATTGCAAATTAGTTACTGTGATTATCTTTACGACATGCTTTCAGCTTGTGTGGTAGGTACTACTTCAATATAAATAAATGTTAAACATTCACCGTTGGCATGTTTATGGGCTGATGAGCGTATTGCAATTGCAGCCTCCTATGTACGTGTCCACCTTGTGCAGCTTTGCTTCACTGCATTCGCAATTATCTTGATAGTCTTGAACTACCGCCAGGTGGAGAATGTTATGCAACTTTGCCAAGACAAAGCAGGTGTCACATTAAATTTTAGGAAACTTACGATCCAGTTACTTTATTCACATAATCTTCATCACCATCTTCATCGCCTTCATGCTCTTTGTTATCAACCATCAACCTCAGGTATCAGTTCTGTTTGTGAGCATATTCTTTCCAAAGTGTCGCTGCTGCAGAAGCAGTCACAAGGCAGACGATACATTGGGTAGTTTGACATTCCTCTTCCCAGCAGATGGCAGGGAAGGAATTTCGCCATAGTGTACTGGCATGCAATAGCCTGCTCTTTTTCAAAGGTACTAACAAACAGGAAATCAAGCTTGATGCACCTCCTGAGACCTGAGACTAGCACACTCTCATTGATGCAATGACAAACATATGAAGCACCAGGGTGGCAGTTTTATAGTTTGGTTGGGAATCAAATCTAGACAAAACCAGCTTAAAGGTGAGTGCGCTGTCTCTGAGCTATCTTGACCATCCCTCTTAGGTATATGGTGCACCTATCCCCGTTTTAATATATATTCAGGTGAGAGATCAGTCTACAATGGGGGGAAAGGAAGATCTAATGCTGCGGCTTCACGACGATCAATATCAATCATTGCCAGTGCTTTGGAATCAACAGAAGAAAGGTGCAAAAAAGATGCTTCAATCCAAATATAAGGCAGACACCATCGACATACCATGAATCTGAGTGTAATGAATAAAATGTTTTTCACAGTACCATGCAAAGGGGGAGATCAAGCAATTTTAAGAGAGCTTCCATCAGATTCTGACGGCAGAGATAAAGGATGGGATTTTACAAAAGCTTTTTACGTAAAGATAGCACGGTGCATTTCAATCGGTATGTGCAATGTACTTGAAAAACCTTCTTGTTAAAAACACCTGAAAAAAGAAGACTCCCACCCTTTCAACGTGAATTAATTACTCTGCCTGTAAAGGTTTCTCGGTATAGTACCGCCTTCGGATTTCAATGACTCAATGTCTTTGTTGTCCAATGCTATAAGCATCTAACGTGTGACATCCCCAGCTGTGTATGCCCTCGAGTTAGACAAAATTCGCCTTTGTTTTTGTATATTTTGGACCAAGTACTTCCCAGTAAGTGAAAAACAAATGAGGAGGAATGAGTATGGTAGTTGCTAATTAACGAAGAGGAATATGGGACTGGTTGAGAACATTCAAACCATGGCATTCGTGGTTTTCTTTACAAGTATTATACTTGAGCCCCTTAATACAATTGCTCTTCACGTTTCTCCTTACCACTAGGTAATGTGATTTTTCTATGATTTCGCACTCTGACCGTTTTCGTTGTGTTTCCTTAATAGTACAGTAATGTGACAGAAGATGCCTCCTCCTCCACCAGCCCCTCACACCCCTTATATATACACCCCCTCCATCCTTTTGTTCAAGTAGAAACACCCACTCCCTTTGGGAGCATCCTGGGGGATTGTGGGGGAGGACGGTGAGAGAGGTAGGACAAACATATTTTGTGTCATGGCTGATAACCCCCTCCCCTGTCTGCAGCAGGGCTCAGTAAACCACTTGCACTGTGGCACATGTAATTTGGTGATCGGCCCAGCCCTGTTTTTTTTTGTTTTTTTTTTGATTTTCAAACACACACACACACAAACACTTACAGAAAATTCCCTTATTTAATAAATTAGGATATGTTGAACTTAAAATTATTTTATTTTATTTGGTGGCGGAAGTAACGAAGAAGTCAAAACAAAGCAAAATGAAAACTAGAATGGCAATTAGTAGAGTGCATCCCTCCACCAGGCTGAACAGTTTATGTTTGGCATCCCACTGACAGGCTGGATCTGCATCCGGACCTCAAACAAAATCTAATCCGCTTGTTCTTGTCACCTACCCAACTCAACCACCAAGTTACGTAAGAATCTGTCCACAACATTTTGAAAGGACCTCCTATATATCGTTTTTGGACCAAGTTCTCAAAGGTGAAGAATCACTTAAAAAATTGTAGTATCTGTATCAGGATTGTTACTAATATCTAATCAATTCATCCTTGTCATACACCCAACCTGTTCACCATGTTTCATCTGAATCCGTCAATAACTTGAGATGTTTTTGTTCGTCTTTCGGCTGCTCCCGTTAGGGGTCGCCACAGCGGATCATCCGTTATGATCCACATACTGATTTGGCACAGGTTTTATGCCGGATGCCCTTCCTGATGCAACCCTGGTCGCCTCTTACGACACAGGGATAAGGATTGGGTTTTGCCATGATTCCGGGCTGCCCTACACCCTCTCATAGTGCGGCCCAGCACAGAGCTCCCGTCCTCAAGCGATCCTCCAACCCAAGCCTCCGAGTAGCCGGATTACAGGTGCACGCCACTACGCCCCGTTAGAGACAAAAATATCAGGGAGATTAGGAATAGCCCCAGAGGAAGAAATAAAGAGTGCAAGAGAGGAGATTGATGGAAGTGCTGGGGTGGGGACGTGTGAGGCGCACGTGATCACACAGATGCAGGACGAATCCATGCAGGGAGAGCTGGTGAAGAAGCACGATTGTGGGTCAGTCGGCCATTGAGGCCACAACGATGAGGCAGGCAGATGAGGACAATGGTGTGAATGGGGAGCAGGGGGCCCAGGTTATGGAGATCTGGTAGGGATCTCTTCACAGTGTGTGCAGTGTGTGAGGCCTGATCGTGAACTGTCCGAACCAGTATCCGAGGTCATGACACAGGTTGCTGTGGTGGGGATGGAATGGCCAGTTAGGGAGCCGTTTCCTCTTTGCACACGGTTTGCTGGTGCATTGTGAGGACAAAACCATGTGGCTCATGCATTCTGGCCCAGGTGTGGGGGATGGTAAGCATGCGAGTGAGTGCATGTGTGGGATTGTGGTGAGAAGGGTAATTGTGATGTCTGTGTACGTGGTGCATAGTATGGACGTTGGTGAGGGAGGATGAACACGATTGGGGAAACCGCAATCAGTGATGGTCTGGTTAGCAAAAGAACCACGGCAGCTTCTCCAGGGATTAGCAGGCAAGGTGCTGGCTCAGAGCGAGATGAGGTGTGAGCAGTGGGTGCCACATGTGGAAGCATGTGTGCATGTCCCTGGAGTATAGTTAGAGATGGGTTTGAATGCTCCCTCCAGGTTTTATGGGAAACACAGAGGATTAATAGAAAATGATGCAGATTATGCGCATTTCAAGATCCCATAAAGCCATGGAGAAAAGGATGGGACCAATAGGCAAATTGGGGTAAGGGGAAAAATCCCCCAAGAGCCATTTATAAAGGGAGAGGGGCAGAAAGTCCCTCCCATAAACATTGGAGAAAGGTGGGAGGACCGGGACGATAGGGATGGGCTCTATGGGAGCCACAGATGGAGCATGCAGCAAACCGTGAGCACATAGAGTGCATGGAGGGTCATGTGAGGTGCATGATCAAAGTGGGCATGGCGACCGCGACTGCAGAATTTCCAATGGTTCTGTGTGGACTTTGTGGGGGTTGCGCAGCTCGAGCACTGGGCATGGAGGCCGAAGATCCATTCTCTGTGGGGAATTCCAGGGGGTGGGGGGGGAGATGATAATTAACAGGGCAGAGACCATATAGGCATGTTGACGGTATGGGAGGGAGGTGGTGGTGGGGGTGTGGAGAGTGATTAGTGATAGAGGGATTTTATATGGCCATTCCAAATTGACATTGGGTCGAGTTATTTTCTGAATTGGCTGACGATAGATTGGAGGCCTTCTTACTTCTTACCCTTCCCACCCCGATGGGATCAGGAATGAAAGGAGTAATGAGTTGATGTGATGAGGTGAATGAGGTTCATTGCCAAATTATTTTTAGTGTTGAAGGATTTAGTGAATGGTGTGAAGAGCATGTTATTGTGAAGAAGAGTACGCAAACACCCTCCTGGAGAGGAGGAGAGATGGAATATCCACTTTTGTTAGCGTTCAGCAGTTGGAGGGGATTCACCTGTTTCAAAATGGGATGCCGGTCAGGTGTTGGTGCTGGTGGTGGAAAAGTGTTTAATTGCAAAGGTGCAAGATTCATTGACGGGCTCAGGGTGTGGCTAATTGGATGTTGGTTTTGGTAGGAGGGCACCCTGGATGTTGGGAGCATGCTGGCCTGGAGCAGGCCATGGGCCCTGGTGGGCGACCTCGATTTATTGGCTTAGGTATCCAGGGAGTGGACTCGAGGTGCCATCTGCTGGGAAGGGCACTTGTGGGAATCCAGCTTGGGTTTCCCCAGAATTTGGTGGCCCCAACATCTCAAGGGATGCTGCATTTGAGTCAGGTGTAGGGTCTGCAGAGGGAGCCACACCACCCAATCACGATATTGTGCAAAGGCACAGAAAGAAAACTTTAGGGCCAGGCCCGAACTGTGAAAGCACCAGCACGTGGAGTGGCGGGTAAATTCGTTGCATTGAATCACAGGAGAGGGTGGTTAATGGCAAAGAGAACATGTGTTTTTACGGTGTCAGGTCAGATAGGATGCTTCGTCCTTGGGACAATTTGTAATGTCTGCGGCTGCTGGAGATAACGGAGTTGGGTAATTGGCTTATTCAAGGACCCATTGCATTCCAAATTTTTATTGTAGCGGTCGACACATCACT
>CM068966.1:81857065-81878284 GCA_035128595.1 Eptatretus atami
CCAAGAAGGATGGAATCCTGACAGCTGATTAATATACAACTATTGACTATTGATTTAGATTATTCAAACTATGGCCAAATTGTGACCACTTGCACAGCGTTTCTAACCTTGATGGCCCATGGCCCCCCACCGAGGTCGCTTAACATTCGTGGTCCCTTGCCCTTCAATGAAAAGATGCAGATTTCGTTTTTATGAAATTTTATTACTCAGTTAAAGATAAATCAAAGTAAACATTTTCTAAAGCAATACAATCAATGAGACACTTGCTGTTGGGCTTGTCTGCTGAGGCCCTCTTATGTCCGGCTTCCTCTCTGGACACAGCAAGGCGAATAATCGTTCCCAACATTCAAGAGGTTTCTGGACTTCGTTTTTAAAGGTCACAAGGCAGAAATCACGGATTCGCAAAATATTTGTGCGTAAATATGATAGGCATTACGGATGTTCTGCTGAGTAAGGGATACGGTATCCTGAAACAGACAACCAGAAGGTGGATGGTCTTCTTTGTACTAGAAGACCAGCCTTCATTGCTTTGAAACCTCATACTCTGCCAGCTCCTCTGCTTCGTCTTAGTAGTTCAATTTTGGCGTTAAACGGGTTCTTTGTGCCACGGAACATCCAACGGTGCATCGTCGAAATACATTTGAGCTCAGCGGGAGATTGCGGAAATGTCTAGTGATGCCAATCTTGATGCCGACGGGGAAGCTCAATCCTCTGCGTACCTGAGGTGCTCGTCACAGAAAGAAACGAGGCAGTGGACCCGCCTTTGATTCGTGCCTGCCAGACTTCCATTCTAACAGCAGACAGTCCGGCAAGCTTTTGTGTTGAACGTCACGATCTGTCACATCACGGCCTTGCAAGGATCTGGTTCAGTTCGTGAGTCGGCGAATATATCAGCCAGGTAGGCGAGCATCAATGACAAACCTCGTCATTGTCGAAGGACCATGGAGGTTGTTTTCGTTGTCTCGCAGGAAAGGATTTCCACCTCAACCCGGAGTTCATACAAGCCGAAGAGGCATTTCCCCCTCGATAGCCAACGACTTTGGTGTGGAACAGAAGTCCAACCTGTTTCCGCTCCATTTCGTTGCCAGGAGGTTGGAAGAGCCGATGATTTTTTGGCCCTTCGCGTACGAATTGAAGTTGATCACTTTGACCGCGGCGTCCATGACTTTCCAGCAAACGAGGCGGGGAAGAGTCCTTTGACGCCAGAGTCGTATTGGTACGCGAACAGTGGGAGGACGTCAATGGGCCTTCATTATTCACAAGCGTGATTGAAACCCTCCTCTGACGCCGACCAATTCGCTGGGCAGCCATCCAGTACAAAAATTGTGGCCCTTTGGAAATTCCCCTGCCAAACCGAGTCCATTAGCTTCAAAAAAAACGAGTCCACAAGTACCTTGCATATCACCGTGTCGTTGTGTTGGTAGGTATGCAGAACAGAACTCTTCCTTCATCTTTCCTTTCTCTCGAGCGAGCGAGACAGGTCGATTCAACTGGCCTCTCCAGAGGCGTTGGTCGGTAGGACTCGTCTAATTGAAGGCGAGCCTGGAGTGTGCTTTGTTTGATTTCAGGCAAACTGACGGCACACATCACGGCCAGTGTCGTCCAAATCCGTCGTCGGATCGTTCATTAAGAGGCGAAACTTGTCTGGATATTTCTTTTTCGCCTCTGGTCCGATATCAATTCCACCATTTCTCTGTAAATGGCTTTGATAAGGTTCCTCAGCAATAGTGTGCCTTGCTTCTTGCACTTCGCAATTCGGCATGCCACTTTCGTAGCTGGAATTGAAGAAGCAGGTTTTCTTCTGGCCCGGAATCCAAATTTGAAGTGTCGCTTCACGGTCATATCGTGATCGGTTTCGCCACACAGAGCGTCGATATGATCTTCCTTCCTTCCAGGATGACTTGTCGGCGATGGTTTGAAGTTGGAAGGACGTAAGTGACGCAGTTTGACATCACGACGAGCAGTGCAGACATTGCGCGCAGTCCACGCTATCTCGACTGACATTCGTTGAATCCAAACTTGACATAGCTGTCATTCCATTTTCGAACTTCGACATCTGAAGAAAAAATTGAAAAAAACAAATTCTAAACGTTTTTGTAAACATTGGTTAAACTTAGAATGCTTGCTGTGGGCTCCGCCTTCTCTTTTAAAAATCGGTGGTTAAACCCAATCTACCCTTTTTACTTTGACACTATGACCGAGACTCGTCACCTTAATTGTACATTACAAGCTTCTGCAATTCTGAAATCGCAGTTTTTCAGCATCCGCTCTGGGCCCCTCGGTCGAAGGCCGATGGCCCGCTTGGGGGGCCACGGGCCCCTCCGTTTTGAGGGAAACGCTGATGTCCATAGATATCATAATCTTCTCAGTGTGCAATTCGAATTCCAAATTCGTAACAATATAATATTGTTATAGATTTCCGCCGCTCAGTCCGGTGTGGCGACGACCGTTCCGCCATCGCGGTCGGCGCGCGCCGCGAAGCCGTTTGATCGATTATGGTAAATCAGCCTTCTTCATGGCTGTTTGCACACGGACGTTCCGATTGGCCAATTTCTCCGATGCCAAGCCCGTTTTGGAAATCCGATTTATGTAATCAGCCATCTTAACGGCTAGTTTGCACACGAGTACGTTTCGAAGAATGTGCTCCTAGTGCGGCCGGCGTTCCGCGTCGACGGCATCTTGCGCTGTTGCTAGGCGGGCGTGATGATGTCTCGCGATGTTGATGCGCTGGGTGGAATGGCGTGTACGTTGTAGAGTTGTTGCGTTGTGGGGAGGTGGCGTGGTTGGAGAGTTTGTTGTTGAGGGGATGTTGTTTGTTTAATAAAAGATAGAAAGAATAACGGCTAATCAAAGATCACAGCCGGCACACGAACAAATTCCTTTTACACATCGGTGGGGAACCTAACCTGAAACAGACCTTATCAAAAATAACTGTCTTCTGGGAACCTAAATGGTGTTCTGTGATTTTCCACCACCGTAAAGTGTGTGTGTTGTGTGTGTGTGTGTGTGTGTGTGTGTGTGTGTGTGTGTGCTGGTGTGTGTTATGTGTATATAATATATTATATATTTATATATATTATATAATATTATATATATATGTGTGGTGTATATATACGTGTATATATACGTGTATAATATTACCATGTAATGTACGTGCTATATATAGTATAACGCGTATAATATATATATACATATACATCATGTGTATGTATATACAGTGATATAATCAATTAATATATATATATATAATATATTATATATATATATAATATATATATATGATTATATATTATACGTATATACGAGGTTGTTTCAACAAAGTTATCCGACCTTTCTGTTCATAAAAAATACTCGTATCCGATAACAACAAACTTACACTAATGTCCTCAAAGTAGACCCTTGGGCTGCCACACCACTTCCTCCCAACGTTCTGCCACTGTCGGAAGCCAGCGCTGAACGCCTTTTTTGGGGATGGCGCGCAGGCTGGTCCGTCGAATTCCGCATTGATGTCTTCTCTGGACTGAAATCTGGTCCCTTTCAAGGGCATTTTCGCTTGGGGAAAAGCAGAAGTCACACGGAGCCATTCGGAGATAGGAGCCTGACGAAGCACAGGTGTGTTGTGTTTGGCAGGAAAACTCTGTATCAAGTAAGATGGGCGGGTGCGTTATCGTGATGAGTTGCCCAATTGACCCGCTGCCCACAGGTCCGGCCGTTTGCCGTCGCAACGTCACGAAGGCGACGCTACGTCCCTCTTCGTAGTACTCTTTGGTGATTGGTTGTGCGTGTGGGTCATACCGTGGATGAACCACGCCACTGAGCAAATAAACGGTCAGGACTTTTGACATTGCTGCGGACCTTCCGTCTTTTTTTTTCCCCGGGGATGTTGGATTTCCATTGTGATGACTGGAACTTGGTTTCCTGGGTCGACCCATAAACCCATGTCTCATCGCCAGTGATCACTGTGTTGAAGAAGTTTGGGACGCTGTTCACAGTCTCCGCATGTCTGTGCGATCTCCAAATGGAGTTGCTTCTGCTCGACGTTTGCAGCTTTGGCACGAACTGCTGAGATTCTCCTTAAGCCCCAAATCCTCAGTTCACATGGAATGAACGGATCCAATTCTGACCCTGCCTCGTCGGCAATTCTTCTGATCGTGATTAGACGATCCTGCATCAGCAGGGTCTCACCTTGGTCAATGACGATCTCATTTTCGGGATGTTGAAGGCCTACCCAGACGTGCTTTCACTTTCCACTGATGTGCGACCATCTTTGAACGGTTGTAACCACTCTTTTATCTGTTGGTGCCCATTGCTTCGTTCCCGAAGGCCTGTTGAATCTTGCGGATCGTTTCCACTTGGGAATCACCAAGCTTTACACAAAATTTGATGCAGTCACGTTGTTCAAGTTTTCCGCATTTTGCCAAAAACGAAAATCCGACGGCACTCACTTACACTTCCCTCATCATTCGGCGGTCTGTCGGCGACTTGACAGCTTCTGCAGGCGGGAAAATATTCACGCATACGGATTAGGATCGCCTACATACGGTGCACCAACCACGCCTCCTAGCTTCATTTGTTTACGCATGAAAAATTAAGGTTGGATACTTTTTGAACAGCCTCGTACATACGTACATACGTACGTGTGTGTGTATGTACGTATGTATGTACATATATCAGACGTACCTCCTAACTGTTATGGTGAGCATCGTGACGGATTATGTTTCGCACGGTATATAAACGACGAATGTAGTTATCATTGGTTTGATATTTATTGGTATGCCCTCCTGATGAGGGTAAATCAACCTGAATTGGTGGAATCGAATTTTAACTTCAAATCTCTCTCTCTCATAGTTGTACATAACCATCAGTGACTCCACAAATTCTTGCACATCTCCAGACTTCCTTCCTCGGCTCCTTGTCATGAATCTTCTCAATGTCAATGAATGCAAACTTTGTTGCTGCGACCTTCAGGGTAGTTCTCCATCATTGTCGCAACACAAAAATGGCATCCGTGGTGCTTCACAAAAATCTGTTTGACGTTCCCATCAGCTCATAATCCCAAACACGATGTTGGTTTGTCCATTTTCGATCGGTAATTGATATAACAATACACTAATGTCTCCAAAATGCCCTTGTGATTCGTGTTGCATGTCCTTGTCCGACTTGTGATCCGTATAGTTCAGTGCTTTCGGCAAAGTAACGATGTTATGGTTTTATTAGATCATTCCAGAGGTTTATACATTATTATGATTAAATCTCACTTGGAGGATTGCATGTTTTAAAGGTCATTCTTTTCACACTATCTACCAATGCTGAATAGCTGTTTTAGAGAGTGCTTTTGAAACGAAAGGTAAAATTGCTTTGTTTAATTTTTCCATCCTTTCAGTCCCACAACGCAAAATCCCAAACGAAGCAAATATGGCTTATTATGGCCGTGAATGAACAGATATATGGAGATTTCATTCTGTGAAGTCCCTTTTGAATGAAAGAATGGTTCATATCATGTCCCACTTGTAAATGCGTGTTAAAGTCATTTATCTCAAGCATAGAATTGTGTTTATTTTCAGGCAGGGTGTCTCTTGGTTAACAGTGACAACAATGATAACATAATAATAATAATGGACTACATGCATGACAAATGATTTAATTATATGAGAGATTTTGTGGATAAGTAATGGGCATGTGTGCATGTTCCCATCGTGTGCTGCCTTTTTGGCTGCTCATTGCATCATTGGTTTGGGACAGCAATACCAGTGATGCAGTGCCCCTATCACCAGTATACTGGTGCTCATTTCCCCAACCTCAGAAGGATGACAGGCTGAGTCAACCCCCTGATGTTGGTTCAGTGGCCAACGGGGATCGAACTCAGGACACGAGGATGCCAAGCCACCACCCAAACCGCAAAGCCAACACCAGGCGACTGTGTGCATGTGAAATGATGGGATTGTATGGAAGATAAATGATGGAATTGTGAGGATGTTAAAATGCAGGATTGTGAGGAAGTTAAAATACGGGATGATGGGGAAGAAAAATACGGGATGATGGGGATGACAAATACGGGATGATGGGGATGACAAATACGGGATGATGGGGACGTTGAATGGAGGAGAGGATATCCTGTCATTAAACATGAACACAATCCGTCATTTGGAACATGAACACATCGTTCATTCAACTGAACACAAATCCATCACAACATGAACACAATGCCCGTCATGGCATGACACAAATCCGTCATTGAACATGACAACAATCCTCATTGAACATGAACACAATCTGTCATTGAACGAACACAATCGTCTTCACATTGAACAAATCCTGTCATTGAACATAAACAATCCTTTCATTGAACATGAACACAATCCGTCATTCAACATGAACACAATCCCGTCATTGAACATGAACACAATCCCTCATTGAACATGACATTCAATCCCTTCATTGAACATGACACAATCCGTCATTAACATGAACACAATCGTCATTCACATGACACATCCCATACTCAACATGACACAAATCCCTGAATTGAACATGAACACAATCCTGTCATTAACATGAAACAACCTGTCATTGAACATGAACACAATCCCGTATTCAACATGAACACTCCATCATTGAACAGAACACTCAATCCCGTCATTAAAAACATGAACACCAATCACTGTCATTCAAACATAACACAATCCCGTCATTAAACATGAAACAAATCCCATCACTCAACATGAACACAATCCGTCATTAAACATGACCTAACCATCATGAACATGAACACATCCGTCATTGAACATGAACACAGATCCATCATTAAACTGAAACATCCTGTCATTGAACATGACACATCCGTCATTGACATGAACACAATCCGTCATTGACATGAACACAATCCTTCATTAAACATGAACAATCCTCATTGAACATGAACACAATCCTCGTCAATTGAACATGAACAATCCCGTCATTCTATCATGAACACAATCCGTCATTAACATGAACCACAATCCTGTCAATACAATCTAACACATCCCGTCATTAAACATGAACACAATCGCATAACATGACACACCGCATGAACACAAATCCTGTCAATTAAACATGAACGCAATCCTTCATTGAAAATGAACACAATCCCGTCATAACTAGAAACAATCCTGCATTAACATGAACACAATCCATGCATCAAACATGAACACAATCCGTCATTAACAACCATGAACATCAACCCATCACTCAACTGAACAACAATCCTCATTGAACATGAACCAATCCTGTCATTGAACATGAACAGACATCCCGTCATAAACAGAACACAATCCTGTCACATTAAACTGAACACAATCCGCTCATTAAACATGAACACAATCCCATCACTCAAACATGAACCAATCCTGTCATTAACATGAAACACAATCCTGTCATTAAACATTCACTGAACACAATCCTGTCATCTAAACATACCACACATCCTGTCATTAACATAACACAATCTGTCATTAACAAACACAATCCCGCATTAAACATGACACAATCCCGTAATGAACAATACACACATCCGTCATAACATGAAACAATCCTGTCATGAACATGAACACAATCTGTCATTAAACATGGAACACGCATAATCACCGTCATTCACATGAACCCAATCCCATCATCATCAATCATGAACACAATCCCGTCATTGAACATGAACACAATCCGTCATTAGTCATTCAAACATGATGATACACAATCCTGTCATTGAACAATGAACACAATCCCTGTCATTGAACCATCGTAACAGCAATCCTGTCATTGAACATGAACACAATCCTGTCATTGAACATGAACATCCCTCATTAAACATGAAACATCACATCACATAGACACATCCACTAATTGACACAATCCATGCACTCGAACATGCACACAATCCGTCATGCACATTAACACAATTCCTTATCACTGACAATCAGTGAGACATAGCCAATCCGTCTATTGACAGAACAAATCGTTCATCACATCACATCCCAGTCATTTCAAACATGAACACATATCCTGTCATGGAACATTGAACAAAATCCCGTTACTTCAACAGCGAACACATCCTGTTCATTGAACATGAACCAATCCTGGTCATTGAACATGAACACAATCCTCATTAAAATGAACACTCCCTCATGCAACATGAACACAATCCTGTCATCTCAACGATGAGATGAACAATCCTAGCAGTCCCCCCATATAACATCACACAATGAGACGTCACACATCCCATCCATTCAAACCAATTCCGAAACATGAACACAATCCCGCACTGCGGACCAATCTATACAACATGAACATCGTACGAATCCCTACATTAGAAAATCCTCCACTCAAAACCATGACACAATCCCGTCATTAACTGAACCATGCATAAAAATCGAACATATCCACATGCACACATCTCATCAAGTCCCAACTCCGTATTAAACATAACACAATCCCGTCACTATCATGAAACAATCCCATCATTGAACAGTGAACACAATCCCATCATTGAACATGAAACAATTCTACAATACCTCCTGTCATTAAACATGAAAACACAATCCTGTCATCAACATGAACAACATCCGTCATGGAACATGAACAACATTCCATGACAAGCTTTCAGAACGTTTCATACGAACACAATCCCATCATGAACATGAACACAATCCCCATCATTCAACATGCAACAATCCTCACCTCATGCATGAACACAATCCATCCTGTAACACTGAACCACATCCCAGTCATTCAACATGCACACAATCCATTCACTTAACTGCAACACAATCCCTCATTAAACATGGAACACATCCCGTCATAACATGAACAATCTGTCAAAACAAACACATCCTGTATACATGCAACACAATCCCTGCCATTAACATGAACACAATCCCACTCAACATAACCTAAGACATGAACTGCACGACAATCGCCTCAATTAAACTATGGAACACAATCCCGTCACTAACATGAAACGACCTAAAATTACACATCCTGGATTAAACATGCAACAACCGTCATCAACATGAAACACAATCCCATCATTTGAACTGAACAATCCCCGCTCCATTAAACATGAACACATCCGTCACTCTAACATGAACACAATCCTGTCATTGAACACAATTCCGACACAAGTCCAACATCCCATCTTAACAAACAATCCACTGAACCGCCACAATCCCACATTCCAACATGACACAACATATACACTCACAGTCTCAGTGAACCATACACAATCCTGTCATTGAACATGAACACCACTCATTCACAGCATCCGTCATTAAACATGAACACAATCCCGTCACTCATGAACACTCCGTTTAACATGACACAATCCGATCATTAACATGAACACAATCCCGTCATTAACCATGAACACAAATCCTGCATTGAACATGAACATACAATCCTGTCATTAACTATGGAACACAATCTTCATTCAAATGAACACAATCCGTCACTTAAACATGAACACATCCCGTCATACATACACACTTCAACATGAACACAATCCTGTCATTGAACATGACACTAATCCATTCATTAATACATTGAACACAACCCCGTCTTAAACAAACACCCCATCAATAAAACAGAAAAACAAAATTTCCCAGTCCATTAAACATGAACACAATCCTGTCAATTGAACTGAACACAATCCGTCATTAAACAGAACACATTCCCTCATGAATGAACACATTGTACCAGAAATTCGGTCACTAACATGAACACATTCCCAGTCATAAACATGAACACAATCCTCATAAACATACTCTGAACATAGAACACAATCCCGTCATGAACATAAACACTGAACCACATAAACTACACTTCCTGTCATTGAAATGAACCAATCCCGTCTTAAAAGACACTCCTGATACAACAATTCCAGTATCTCAACATCGAACACACATCCCTGTCTAACATGACACAATCCGTCATTTGAAACTGAACACATCCCAACATACCTCGTCCATGTAACATGAATCCGAATCCTGTCATTGAACATGAACATCCATATCAACATACAATTCGTCAAACAATGAACACAAAATCCTGTCATTGAACATGGACACAAGTCCCCAAACATTCCCTCGTCATTAAACAATGAACACTCCATAACAACATCGTCATTCACATGAAACAATCTGCAATAACAAGACACACCCTCATCATAACATGACACAAGTCCATTCACTCAACATGAACACATTCCCGTCATTAACATGAACACCATCAGTCTCCAGCACAACTCGTATTGAAACATGAACACAATCCATCCCTCATTGAACACATCCGTATGACATGCACATCCATCATTCATGAACACGAACCATCTATTACGATGACATCCCTATTAACAGAACACAATCCGTCATTAAACATGAACAAATGCTGTCTTCAACGATGAACACAATCCCGTCATTCAATACATGAACACAATCCCGTCAATTAATACATGAACACCAATCCTCGCATAAGACACATCCGTCAACACAATACCATATTAACGACCATGCATCAAAACATGAACACATCCCTCATTAACATGAACACCAATCCGATCAATTTGGAACATGAACACAATCCATCATTAACATGAACACAATCCTGTCAATGAACTGAACACACCGATGTAACATGAACACAATCCTGTCACTCAATCATGAACACAATTCCGTCATTAAACATAACTAAGAACACAATCCGTCAAAACTTAACACCCTCATGAAACACAATCCGTCTAAACATGAACACAATCCTGTCATTGAACATGAAACAACAATCCTATATTGAACATGAACACAATCTGTCATTGAACAATGAACAAATCCTCATTAAAACAGAACACAATCCCTGTCATTAACATGACACAATCCCGATCATTAAACATGAACAACATTCCGTCTTAACATGAACACATCCTGTCAATTAAACAGCTGAACAAATCCCTCATTAAAATGAACACACATCCTTCATTGACATGCAACAACTCCCATCATTGAACGAGCACACAATCCGTCATTGAACTGACACCATCTGACTAGGCACAAATCCCGGTCATTAAACATAAACAAATCCGTCATTAACATGAACAGCATCCCAATCATTAACAGCAATCGTATTAACAGCAATCCTGCTCATTGAACATGAACACAAATCGCATCATATTAAACATGACACAATCCCGTCATTACAACATGAACACAATCCGGTCATTAAACATGAACACAATCCCTGTCATTAACATGAACACAATCCATATCCATTTCAACATGAACACATATCTGACATTGAACATCGCATAACGACAAAATCCCGTCGATTGACATGAACACAATCCGGTCAACTAATGAACACAATCGCGTCATTGAAAAAACAAATCGACCAACAACCCAGTCATTAACATGGAACACAATCCCGTCATTACATGGAACAATCGTACAACACACAAATGCCTGTCATTAACATGACACATCCAGTCATTACATGAACACAATCCTGTCATTAAACATGAACACAATCCCGTCCATTTAAACATGAAACAACATCCTCATTTAAACATGAACACAATCCACGTCATTACAACATGAACAAATTCCCGTCAATTAACATTGGAACAAATCTGTCATTAAACATGAACCACAATCCCAGTCATTAAACATGACACAATCCGTATTACAACATGAACACAATCCCGTCATTCAACATGAAACACAATCCGTCATAACTCAACTAGTGAACACATCCCATCATTAAAACATGAACACAATCCGTCATAAACATGAACACAATTCCATCTGAACAGAACACTCACGGCAGCTGAACACATCCCGTCATTAAACATGAACACAATTCCCGTCTCCATGAAATCCTGCATTAAATGCAACTGATTGACAGAACAATCCATCCTTGAACAATCCGCATTGCAAAACACTCACACCTGAACACAATCCCTGAGTCATGATGAACAAACGTCATGAACATGCATCCCTCACTCAACATGAACCATTCCCATCATGAACATCGTCATTACTACCATCCTGTCAGTTAACAAACAATTGTCATTACATACACAATCCACTCATTAAACATGAACACAATCCGTCACTAATGAAACATGCCGTATACATGACACAACCATAACTGAACACAATCCCGTCATTAACAATGAACACATTCCTTCATTACGGACAATCCGACACTAACATGACCAATCCCATTAAACATGAACACATATCCTGTCATACAACATAACCATCCGTCATTAAACATGAACACAATCCCGTCATGAACATGAACACATCGTCATTAACATGAACAAATCCTGTCATTGAACATGAACACAATCCTGTCATTAACAGCACATCCATCAGAATCACAATCCCTCATTAAACATGAACCAACTCTGTCATTAACCAAATCCGTTCATTAACAACACAATCCTCGTCATTAGAACATGAACACAAATCCCGTCATTAAACATGAACACAATCCCGTCATTCAAACATGAACACAATCCGTCTGAACTGACATTCCATTAACATGACACACATCCTGTCATTAAAGAACATGACACATCCCGTCATCTGAACATGAACACATATCCCATATCAATGAACATCGACACATGCACAATCCGTCATTGAACTGAACACAAATCCCGTCATTAGAACATGAACCAATCCGTCATACATGAAACATCCGTCATGAACATACAATCCCGTCATATGAACATAACACAATCCGTCAGTTCGAACAATGAACACAATCCCGTCATTAGAACATAACAATCCCGTCATTGAACCAGAACCCAATCCTGTCATTGAACATGAACACAAATCCATCATTGAACATGCACCAATCCCCCTCACACTAAGAAACACAATCCCGTCATAAACATGACACAATCCCATCATTAAACATGAACACAATCGTCATTCAACATGAAAATATCTCGTCACTTGAGAACATGAACACAATCCCGTCATTGAACAGACACTTCCAGTATTGAAGCATGAACCATCCGTCATTGAACATGAACACAATCCTGTCATTGAAACATGAAACATCCTGCACATACATCCGCATTAACAGATCATCTGATCACATGAACACAATCCGTCAGTTAACATGAACAACATCCGTCTATGAACATGACACAATCTAGTCTTGAACATGAACACAATCCTCAGTCATTAACTAATGAGACACAATTCCGCATTAACATGAAACACAATCCCATCATTAAACATGACACAACCTGAACTTGATAGAACACACACCTCCTTGTCATTGAACATGCACACAATCCTGTCATTGAACATGAACACAACCAGTCATGTGATTGACACAACGATTAATGAGACACATCGTTGATGCACTGTCATTGAAACATGCAACAATCCGTTCATTGAACATGAACACAATCCGCTCATTGACATGGAACACAATCCGTCATTGAACTATGAACACAATCCTCTCATTGAACATGAACACAATCTGTCATTGAACATGAAAACAATCCGATCATCTAACATGACACATCCATGACAGACACTCGTCATTAAACATTGAACACAATCCTGTATTGAACGATGAACACAATCCCGTCCTTAAACAATGAACACATCCTGTCATAACATGAACGACAATCCTGTCATGTGAACACAAATGTCACTACATCAATCCCTCATAAACATGAACAGTCATCCCTTCATTAAACATGAACACATCCTCATTAACTGACACATCGCATTGAACAAAACACAATCCTGTCATTGAACATCAATCAATTTAACGACACAATCCGTCATTAAACATGAACACATCCTGTCATGAACGTGGAACCACAATCCTGTCATTAACATGAAACATCCATAACATGCCATCGATTAAACATGAACAAATCCGAATAAAACCAAATCATCTTGAACATGAACACATCCGTATTGAAAGACACATCGTATATACAATCCCGTCTGTAACATGAACACATCCCCAAGTGACAATCCTATCAACTTGAACAATCAATCACTATACCGTGCACACAGATTCCATCATTAAACATGAACAATTCCAGTCATGAACCATGAACAATCCCGTCATTAACTGAACACAAAACCGTACTAACATGAACACATCCCATCACTCAACATGAACAACCTTCATAACCATGAAACATCCTTAAACATGAACACAATCCGTACACGAAGTCGACGTGCAACATCGATACTAACATCCTCCGAATGAACACCCCTATCACATGAACACAATTCCCAGTCATGAAACATGCAACACAATCCCGTCCATCTGACATGAAACACAATCCTACGTCACTATGAACAGCAACACAATCCCATGTCATGAACATTGAACACAATTCCCTGTCATTGAACATGAACACAATCCTTACCAATGAACAATCTGTTAAACATGAACACAAATCCAGTTCACTCATGAACATGAACACAATCCCTCACTGAAACTGAACAATCCCGTCATTGAAACATGAACACAATCCCGTACTCAACATGAAGCACATCCTCATTAAAATGACACACATCTGTCATTGAATGAACACAATCCTACTCAAGACAAATCCATCCTGAACATGAACACAATCCCGTATCATCAAACACAATCGACACAAACCAATCCCATGCACTAACCATGAACACATCCTCATTAACGAACTTGCAACATATCCATCATTATCATAAGCATGACCAACAACACTCTTATACACACATCTGCATTGAACATGAACACATCTATGACGAATACCGTCATTGAACTTGACACAATGCCATGTCATTCAAACATGAACAAATCCGTCATGAACATGAACACAATCCCGTCATTAAACATGAACACAACCCATCCTTCATAACATGAACACAACCCTATAAACTGAATGTACACAATCCATCATAACATGAACACATCTCCGTCATATAACCATGAACACAATCCCTACAAATGACTACATCCTATGACATGAACACAAGCCTTCATTTGAACATGAACACATCCATCATAACATGAACACAATCCCCGGATTAACATGAACACACACCGTCATTGAACATGAACACAATCCCGTCTCTCAAACACAACCCACAATCCATGATCATCATCACTAATTCAAATCATAACGAACACCAATCCCATCATTTCAACACAATCGTATCACAGCAATTCCCTCATTTGAACATGAACAACCCGCATAAAGAAATTCCCAGTCACTCAACATGAACACAATCCATCATTCAAACATGAAGCAACATCCGTATTACATGAACACCAATCCGTCCATCAACATGAACCAATTTCAACAACATCCGTCATGAACATGGAAACACAATCCCGTCATTAAAATCATGAACAATCTAGTCAGACATACACCGTCATTAACATGAACAATCCCTCATGAACGTGAACAATCCCACATTCACATGCATCCATAGAACATGACACAATCCTCATTACATGCACACTATCTGACCACGAATCCCATCATTAAACATGACCACAATCCTGTCACATTGACAAATCATTGATGACCAAATCCCATCATTCAACATGACACATCCAATCCTGAAGTCACCCATTCAAAACATGAACACAATCCGTCATTAACAATGACACACTGTACGTTGACACAATACCACACAATGCCTCGTCAGCAACATGAACACAATCCCATAACGTCACTCTCATAACATGAACACAATCCCTGACGTCACTCTACTCGACATGAACACATCCGTCATTAACATACACAATCCTGTCAATCATACATGAAACAATCCTGTCATTAACATGACACAATCCTGTCATTGAACATGAACAATCCGTCATTAAACATGAAACAATCCCATCTTACATGAACACATCCCGTCATTAGAACATGAAGCACAATCCCGTATTGACATGAACACAATCCTGTCATTAAACATGAACTACAATCCGTCATTCAACATGACATAATCCACATACTGACAATCGTCATTGAACAATGAACACAATCCGTCATTAAACAGGAACACAAGTCCTCGTCATTAAACATGAAAAATCCCAGTCATTAGACATGAACAAATCCTGTCATTGCTCAACGTCATTCAACATGAACCACATATCCGTCATTAAAACATGAACACATTCCGTCATAACAATGAACACAATCCCGTCATTAAACATGAACACAATCCTGTCATTAAACAGAACCAATACTGTCATCAGAAAATTCAAGGAACACAACTCCCGTCATTAACAACTGAACACATCCTGCATTGAAACATGAACACATCCTGTCATTCGAACATGAACAGATCCAGTCATTGAACATGAACACAATCCCAATTGAAACTGAACACAATCCTGTCATTTAACATGAACACAATCCCGTCATTAACATGAACACATATCCGTCATTAAACATGAACACAATCCGTATGGCTGAACATTGTCATGACATGAACACAATCCTGTCATTGACATGAACACATCGTATAGACATAATGCACATCGATTGAACATGAACACAATCCATCATTAAACATGGAAGCACATCCTGTCAATTGGAACATGAACCAATCCTGTCAATTGAACATGAACACAATTCCTTCATAACATGAACACAATTCCTGTCATTACATGAACACAATCCCAGATCATTGAACATGAACACAATCCGTCATTTGAACATGAACACAATCCGTCATTCAAACATGAACACAATCCGTCATTAAACATGAACATCAATCCTCAATGCCCGTCATTAAACTACAATCAATTAATGAACACACACCAAATGACCAATCCTCAGTGCTAAACATCTGAACAGACACAATCGTGCGAACTCATCTCATTGAACATGAACACAATCTCTGCATACACATTCTGAGCAACATGAACACAATCCGTCATTGAACATGAACCTATCCAGTCCCTTGAATGAACAATCTCGTCATTGAACATTGACACAATTCCCGTCATTGAACATGAACACAATCAAACCATACACTCCATTGACATGAACAACACATCTGTCATTGAAACAGAACACAAATCCTGTCATTAACACCATCGTCCAAACGAACAATCCTGTAATTAACATTAACACAATCCCATCATGAAATCATGAACACTAACCGTCATTCTAACACAAGTCCATGCAGAACATGAACACTTCCGGTCATTCAAACATGAACACAATCCTGTCATTACATGAACACAATCCTTCATTGAACATGAACACAATCCGTCATTCTGACATCCTCATTGAACAGTGACATCTGTATGAACACAGATCTGTCATTAACGAACAATCCGTATGACATACAAATCCCATAAAATGACCATCTGAATTAACATGACACCAATTCCCGTCATTGAACAGACATCTGAACACACATTCTCACAAAATCATTTGAATAAGACAATCTATTACATGAACATCGCAAAAATCATCTGTCATTAACTGAACACCAATCGTCAACAGCCAAATCCGTCATTAAACATGAGACACAATACGTCATTAAACATGAACACAATCCTTCATTAAACATGAACACATCCATATCCGCACATCCGACTATGACAAACCCGTATTGAACCCAACAAATCCCATAACATTGCATCCTCTGAACTATGACACATCGCATTGACAACACATCCGTCATTTTGAAAGCAATCTGCAAGTCAGAAAATCCCGTATTACATGAACACAATCCCGTCATTAACTGACACAAATCTGTCAGAAACGCATTCAGTATGAAACTTGAACAACCAATGACACTCAGTCATTGAACATGAAACAATCCTCGTCATTAACATGAACACAATCCTTGTGAATAAAACCTTATTGATCACACAATCCCTCATTCAACATGACACCAATCCGTCATTGCACATGAACACATTCCGTCATTAACACATGAAAACACAATCCGATCATAACTGACACATCCCTCCTAGCATTACATTCGTATAACATGAACACAATCTGTCATTGAACATGACACAATCCCGTCATTGAAACTGAAACAATCCATGCATGAACATGAACCACCATACTGACTCACACATTACGTCAATTTGAACATGAAATAAATCCCATCATTGAACATGAACACAATCCAAGTCATGTAAACATGAAACACATCCCGTCATAACATGAAAAATCCTGTCATTAAACATGAAACATATCCGTCACTAACATGAACCATTCCCGTCATAACATGAAGCACATACCTGTCAATTAGAACCATGAACACAATCCCGTCATTGAACATAACAAACGTCAAAAATACAAATCCGTCTTAAACATGAACACATTCCTCTTCAAACACCACTGTCATATGAACACATGGATGGACATGCATCCCGTCATTAGAACAGAACACAATCTCGTCATTCCGAACATGAACACAATCCGTCATTAACATGAACACATCCGTCACTCATTAACAATGTAACAATCCGATTACATAAATCGTCATTAACATGAAACACATCCTGCATTAACTGAACACACTCCATCAACTCAACATGAACACATTCCGTCATTAACTGAACACAATCCTCAGACGAATTCCGTCATTCACTAACACAACATGAAATGACACTCACATTAAACATGACAACTGTCATGAACATGAACACATTCCAAGTCATTCAAATGAACACAATCCTGTCATGAAACATGAACACATTCCAGTCATTCAAGCATGAACACAACTCCTGTCATTGAACATGAACACAATCCTGTCATTCAGAACAATGTCAGTAACAAAATCCTGTCATTGAACATGAACACAATCCTGATCATTGAACTGAACACAATCCATCATACTGAACAGCAATCCTGTCATTGAACATGACACATCCATCTCACTGACACAATCCTGTCATTGAACAATGAACACAACTCTGTCATTGAACATGAACAATCCTGTCATTGAACATGAACACAATGCTGCATACATGAACATCATTACAACATGAACACAATCCTGTCATGAACATGAACTTCCAGTCTTCACATGAACATACTGCATGACATGAACCATTCCAGTCATTCACATGGAAACCAATCTTGTCATTGAACATGAACACAATCCTGTCATTGAACATGGAACAATCCCAGTCATTCAGAACCATCCGTCATGAAAAAGAACCATATTCGCATGTCATTAAACTGAACCAATCCGTCATGAAACTGAACACCCTCCGTCATTGAAACATGAACACAATCCTGTCATTAACATGAACACAATCGTCATTCAACATGAACACAATCCCTCAATTAAACATGAACAAATCCTCATTAAACTGAACACAATCTCATTAACAGAACACAATCCCATCATCTAAACATGACACAATCCTGTCATTAAACATGAACACAATCCGTCATTGAACATGAACACAATCCGTCATTAAACATGAACACAATCCTGTCATTAAACATGAAACACAATCCACTGTCATTAAACATGAACACAATCCCGTCATTGAACATGACACAATCCCGTCATTAAACATGAACACAATCCTGTCAATTCAACATGAACACATTCCAGTCATTAACATGAACACAATCCGTCATTAAACATAACAATCCGTCAATTGAACATGCACAATCCCGTCATTAAACATGAACACAATCCTGTATTAAACATGAACACAATCCGTCATTGAACATGACAACAATCCGTCATTAAACATGAACACAATCCTGTCATTAACATGACACAATCCTATGACATGCACCATCCCATCATTGAACATGCACACATCCATCATTAAACATGAAACAATCCCGTCATTAAACAGAACACAATCGTCATCAACATGAACACAATCCTGTCATTGAACATGAACACAATCCCATCACTGAACGTGCACACATTCCCATCACTGAACGTGCACATTCCGTCATTGAACATGAACACAATCCTATTAATGAAACACAATCCCGTCATTGACATGAACAAATCCTGTTCATTAAACATGAACCATCCGTACATTCAGCATGAACACAATCCTGTCAATTAAACATGAACACAATCCCGTCATTGAACATGAACACAATCCGTCATTAAACATGAACACAATCCTGTCATTACAACATGAACACATTCCCGTCATTAAACCATGAACACAATCCCGTCATTAAAACATCACAACCCCGTCACTCAACATGAACACATCCCGTCATTAAACATGAAACAATCCGTCATTAAACATGAACACAATCTGTATTAAACATGAACACAATCCTCATTAAACATGAAACATCCTGTCATTAAACATGAACACAATCCGTCATTAAACATGAACACAATCTGTCATTCAACATGAACACATTCCGTCATTAAACTAACGCACAATCCTCATTAAGACATGACACATCCCGTACTCAACATGAACACAATTCCCGTCATTAAACATGAACACAATCCTGTCATTAAACATGAACACAATCCCGTCATTAAACAATGAACACATTCCGTCATTAAACATGAACATCCCGTCATTAAACATGAACACAATCCCGTCACTCAATCATGAACACATTCCCGTCATTAAACATGAACAAATCTGTCATTAAACATGAACACAATCCCGTCATTAAACATGAACACATTCCCGTCATTAAACATGAACACAATCACTGTCATTGAACGTGAACACAATCCCATCATTAAACATGAACACAATCCCGTCATTAAACATGAAACACATCCTGTCATTAACATGACACCATCCCATCATTAAACATGAACACAATCTGTCATTGAACATCAACACATCCGTCATTAAACATGAACACAATCCCGTCATTAACATGAACCAATCCTGTCATTCAACATGCCAACACAATCCATCATTAAACGATGAACACAATCCTGTCATTTGAAATGAAACACAATCCTGTCATTGAACATGAACACAATCCCGTATTAACATGAACACAATCGTCATTAAACATGAACACAACCTGTCATTAACATGACACAAATCCTGTCAGTGAACAGGAACACAATCCCATACTCAACATGAACACAATCCCATCATTAAACATGACACAATCCTGTCATTGAACATGAACACAATCCTGTCATTGAACATGAACACAATCCCGTCATTGAACTGAACACAATCCTTCATTCATCATGAACAAAATCCCGT
>CM068966.1:81955660-81960660 GCA_035128595.1 Eptatretus atami
TTTGGAATATCCATCATTACCTCAGCCCGATGCGTTTGATGAAAGTGATTGTGGTTCTGGAGGCATCATGTTTGATGAGCTGCCCCGGGGGCAGCGCTCTCGCAGAGTGCGCGAGCGATCGGAACCCAGGCAAGAGAGAATAAGATGCCTCAGAGGAGTTTGTAAGACGATTGGAAAAAGACTGTATAAGACTAAGAGAAAATAAATGGTGAAACTATAACCAATGTCATTAACAAAGAGAGAGAGAAAATAATTTAATGAACATACCTCTGTCATATTTGTGGGGAGGAAATTGAAGGAGTTTAAAGTTAGAGATCATTGTCATCTTACTGGTAATATAGAGGTCCCGGCCTCATTTCCGTTGTGAATTTAATTACAAGACTCCAAATTTTATTCGTCTTTCTTCACAACACCTCACTATGACACAACATCTATTTATAAATGAACTTTCAAGACACTGGATTTTTATTCTGCCATTCCTAACACAGATCGAAAATACATCTCATTCACAAAAATGATTTTATATATCCCCCATAACCCAATATCAGATTTCTTGACACATACAAGTTTATGGGAGATTCATTATCTGAGTTTATCATCAAATATTAAAAACTTCCCGAGTCTTAAATTCATATTTCCAAAATCACAAGAAGAGATTGAATCTCCTATCACAAAAGGGAATAATATCCATTATGAACTAAATATGGATTCATTTGAAAGGGTTTTTAAAGAAAAAACACAACTTCCTCAAGGGAAAGTTTCTATGGTAAGTTGAATAATACTCATATTCTGATGAAGATTAATGCACAAGCTAAAAAGGTTTGGGAGAAGTTTAATATATAAAGAATCTTGGAGAATATTCATGATTTATATCTTAAAACTGATGTTACTGTTATTTAAGTGATGTGTTTGAACTTTTAGAACAGTCTGTCATAATAATTCTTTAATGGATTAGAGCCCCGCTCATTAATTACAACAAGCCCCGGGTTTGGCGTGGAGCGCTATGTTAAAAAAAAGTGGTGGACAAAAAAAAATTTGGAATTAATCAGCCGATATAGATATGCTTTTAATGATAGAGAAGGCTAAAAGAGGAGGAATATCTCAAGTATGGCCAAGAGGAATATGCTAAAGCAAATAACAATATCTTCCTGATTATAATAAGAATGAGGAGCAACTCTTACCTGATGTATTATGAAATGCTAAACAATTTTATATGGGTGGGCTATGTCTCAATCTTTACCTTATGGGAAAACTTAAATGGGTTAAAGAAAAACATTATGAAAAAGTTTTACTTGATATTGTATTCCTCTCATAAAAGAATTTGGATAGGCTGAAGTTGGATATTATTTGAGGTTGATTTAAAATAACCCTGAAAGAACTGCTCGATAATAAACATAAAGACCTACCCTATGCCTCGATAAAGAAAGTCCAGGAGAAAGAATGGTTAAAGTGAATTACCAACAGTCATTTAATTATAAACAGTAAATCTTCAGAAAAACTAACTTAACTACATTAAATGATATAAGAAATTTGTTTTACATCAAAGGAACTTTGAGACAAATATGTTATCTGCTGGTTGAGAGTGAGGAAAATTCATAGGATTTTGAATTTAAAAAAAGTCCATGGTTAGGAGAAAGTTATTGATTTTTTAATAACTAAAAAAGAGAAAAAAGAGCAGAAACAAATTTTGAGAAGAACTTTCTTATAAATTAATGAATAATGTTGTATTTGGAAAGAGTAATATGGAAATGTTAGGAAATTGAAGAACACATAATAGACTTGCTAGCATCTTTGGAAGACATGGCTTCAAATTTTAATTACAAACCAAGTTTTGAACGGTTGGAGGTATTTTTCAGAGAAACTTTGTGCTCTTCATTTGAAAAAAGAGAGTATTGAAATGAATAGACCTACTTTATATAGGAACATCAAATTCTTTATTTGTCAAAAGTTTTTATGTTAGACGATTCCTATAATAATTTAAATTAAAAGTAAAGGATACATGTGTTTTGTTATGTATGGATACATGATAGTTTTATATTAGAAATTTAAGACAGTGAGTGTATAATGAGGATAGTGATTGATATATTGATATGTATGATACAAGTAATTATAAGAAAAATAGTATATTGTTTTTCATCAAATAACGAAAAGGTTAATTTGGAAGTTTTAAAGATTAATTGGGTGAGAAAGTTAATGAGTGAATTTATAGATTGAGATGCAAAAAGCTTATGCTTTACATACTATGACAATAATATTGAAAGGTGTAAAAAGAAGTTAAAGGGAATAAAGAAAAAAATAAGAAATGAAACAATAAACTTTAAACATTATTACAACTGGTTTAATCTTAAAGAAGGAATAGTAATAGAAAATGAATAACATAAGAAGTTATAAACATCAATTATATACAGAAGAAATAAAAGAAAGCATTAGGAGCTTTTGATGATAAAAGATATATTTTAGAGAATGGAATTAATAGTCTCCCTTATGGTTATAAGTATAAGTGCTGAGGGACTACTACCGTCTTTACTGATTTATAAATGATCAGAACACAAGCAATAACCAAACAAAAGAGTGGAGATGTAATCAACCTTGGTACTTAAATGGAAAACATAAAGAATGTGAGAAATATCAAATAAGTCTTATTGAAGAATAACCGGGTAAAAAGTAGATAACAAATACGCGGATAAATTTAATTACAAATAGGTTAGAGGATGTAAAGAAGAAAATAAATATCTTGAATGGACTGAAAACTTTGATGGGTTATCATTAAACAATGGAAAAACAATTTACTATAATCTCAAATGATATGTGGCTCAGGAGGTAGTCAAACAAGAGCATTGAGATAAGTTTATTCATTTTTATCTCTGTTCAAAAAAGATACTTAGACCCAAGACTAAGTTCTAAAATAATATTTGTGAATATACTCGATGGTGATGAATGTAATCGGAAAATTAATTTATTACCTCGAATAGAACATGGACAAATACTTATTGTATCACTCGTTGAATGGAGTAAGTAAGATGGGGGAGAGATCGATCTCTCTTTTGACCCCATGGACGAGAGTCAGAGGGAGAGAAAATCATTCTCCTGTTTTAACAGGAATGGAGCCTTGAGATAGAGTTCTCCCTATTATTTGTATGGGGCGAATCATTCTCCGTTTAAGTTTTTATAGGGGTTTTCACAAAGGTTAGCCTATACATTTGTATGAGGTTTTTGGGCCCTGAGACAGTCTCAAATTAACATGAGCTTGTATGGGAGAAAATCATTCTCCTGTTTAGGGTTTTTTAAGGGTTTTCAAAAAGGTTAGCCTATACATTTGTACGGGAGGAATTAGACTCCAGTTGAGGGGTTTTTGGGAATCAATTCAAAGAGTTTTCCCCATTTTCCCATTCATTGCATGGGTGCCCTCACAAACCCCATATATCCCCTACTTGTATACATATATACACACATATTATACATATATTTTAGTATATATAATATATAACAGTATATATATATATATACATACACACGAATACAAATACATATAACAGATGCATATATATATATATATTATATAATTATATATCTATATATATATCATATACATTACATATAATATCAGATTATATATGAGTATATTGTATTACTATAAATTATATATATATATATATATATATATTAATATATATATATATGTATATAATATATAATATATATGTATATATAGAATATATTATATTATATATAATTATCTATATTATTCATATACATTATCATATACTTTATAATATCTATTATTATACATATATATTTATATTATATATTATATATATTAATATATTATATAATGCATACATATACTCATATATAAAGCAATACATATATATATTATAATGTCATCATAACTCATTATATATTCATTACATATATATATATGTCACACTATTTTACATTATATACATAAACACATTAAATCAGTGGTGTCCAAATAATAAATGTACTTCACATTTGACTCCTCATATTACTCATTGAAATTTTTCATTTATTTCAGATCAATTGTACCATAATATTGGCAGTATAGTCGACTAGGTTTTGAAGAAAGAAAATTTATTCATAAAGTTTCTACTTGGGAATGCACTGAAATATTCATGTCATGTGGAAGTGTGCAAATGACAATTAGAAGACTTTCTACAAGATTCCATACAATCTTGCGACTGCAGCATTGCTCTGCATCGAGATAAGTTTGTAAACAGTTGGATACTGTGTGATGAATCGTCGCATTTATATGTGAGGCTGTTCAGGATGAGACCACGGTCATCAATTCTCACCTTCTCCCGCAAAGGAAAATCAATTGCTGAAACCCTCCATAGATCCCACGGAAATCTGTACGACAAGGCTTCTGAGACAGGAATCCCAAAATCAAGCGCCCATCGCATTTTGAATGCGAATTATTGGAATAATTACATTTCCAAAATAATCACGCTCTAAATGAAGACGATCCTCGACTGGAAGCTGAAATTTTGTGAGTGGTACCTGGGCAAATGCGAAGAAGATTCAGCATTCCATCCAAAAATGTTTGGAGCGATGAGGCCAGCTTCAAGTTAAATGGCTCAATTAACCGGCACAATTGCACCTACTGGGCTCGTGAAAATCTGCATGTTACTATGGAACACCATTTAAACTTACGAGGGGTTACTGTGTGGGTTGGAATATCAGCATTGGGCATCCAGGGCCATTCTTTTTTGACCAAATGTCACTGGGGATGTTTTACTTAAACTTGCTGCAGGAATCCGTCGGTCCTTGTCGAAGAGATATTTGTGACGAAGAGATTTACTTTCAGCAGCATGGAGCACCTCCCCACTACCACGGTGATGTAAGGGTCTATGTCGAAGCAACTTTCCGAACAGTGGATTGGGCAAAGAGGTAGTGTTGAATTCCCTGCGCGTCCCAGACCTCACTCCAATGGACTTCTTTTTATGGGGATATCTCAAAGATAATTTTTACGGCTCAAAACC
>CM068966.1:81965660-81973610 GCA_035128595.1 Eptatretus atami
CAGCTTTGAAGCAGGTGACCTCAGCCCACGCCCAACATCATCTTCTATGTCAGAACAAGAGCTAAGAAGATGCAGGCAGCTGATGAGGCTGCAGACAATATCCAAGATTTCGACCACTTCTGTGCTAAAATCAGCTCCTATTTTTCTGGCTTTAACGTCATAAAAGACCAGGAAACTTTACCTATCAGAACTGATGCTACTGCACAAACTGTCAAGCAGTTCTTTAATTTCCAACAAGTTCACTCACCTTTTAGATTTCTATTCTTGAATAGAGTTGAGAAAGAGGCATTGAGGTGCCCAAACTACTTTTTCCTTTGCAGAAGAACAGCCTGCTCTCAAAATGGTCCCAGATTAGATCCATAGCTGACCAGGTAAACATCTATGAATGCACAAGCAAGGAATTCTTCAGCTTGTAATAAGCCAGCTCTGTTGGATGACTGAGGCACACGAACTCCTCATTTCACCTTCCTTCTGTCGCAGCTGCATCTTATGTTCAAACCTGTTGATCGTCGCCGATTTGATACTGATACTATGATTTTGGGAATGCAGCTTCACACCATATCACCCAGTGCATACAAAATGATTCGTCGATCCGGCTTAATCATTCTACCATCAACAAAAAAGGTAAAACAGATGCTTGCTAGTAGTCAGCAGGACTCCAACCTCAAACCTTGTTCGACCAGCTTAAACACAGCAGCGTTTGGTCAATTTAATGTTTGACGAGGTAAAGCTGGTCGAGACATTGCGATTTTCTGGAGGGCATGTTGTAGATATGCTCAAAATGCAGCAGCAGGTGGTGAACACGAAATGCTTGCTTCACATGCTATGGTTGTTGAAGATGCCTGCCATTTCGGTGGTCCACGCTATATTCTAACGCATTTTGCCCTGCAAAAAACTAACTGCCGATCAGCTGAAGGAATCCTTAAGGCCCTGTCACACCTTGACGATTTAGCCAGCGTATGCCGACGTATGAAAAATTTGTCTAAACGCTGGCACACGTCGAATACGTATGGGTAAATTTTGTATACGTTAAGAGACGCCTGAAAAACACTGCATATGTCGTAGTACGCTGGCTTTCATCGTTGTACTTTGCGGTTGTCCTCAAATTTTAGCATGCTTGAAATTTTACGACGTATGCCAGCGTATGACTCACACGTTCCGCATACGCTGGCCATAAGTTGTAGGCACGTTACGCGATCGTTGACACACGTCGACACACATTACTTGTAAGTTACTCATAAGTCGAAAACGTCGAGGTAATGTTTAGCGTACCCGAAACTTATTTCTAACCTATGTGTAACGTGTTGTAGGCACGTTACGCGACGTTGACACACGTCGACACACGTTACTTGTATGTTACTCATAAGTCGAAGCACGTCGAGGTAATGGTTAGCGTCAGTGTTCCAGACTCCCTGGGTTTTTTTTTCTTCTTCGGCGGTATGACGGTGATGTTGACACTTCGATTTCTAGGCGGTTATAAATATAATATAATTAATAGGCTGCCGCTCAACGATTTAAATCATAACCACACTAGAAATCGAGTGTCAACATCACCGTCATACCGAAGAACAAAAAAGCAAAAAAAAAAAACCAGGAGTCTGGAACACTGATGCTAACATTACCTCGACGTGTTTTGACTTATGAGTAACTTACAAGTAACGTGTGTCGACGTGTGTCAACGATCACGTAACGTGCCTGCAACTTATGGCCAGCGTATGCGGAACATGTGTCATACGCCGAGTACGTCGAAAATTTTTCAACATGCTGAAAATTTGGCGACGTGCTCAGCGTACTATGACGTATGCCAGCGTGCTTCAGTGTGCTATTAACGTATACAAAACTTACCCATAACGTATTCGACGTGTGCCAGCGTATTCGGCAAATTTTTCATACGTCGGCATACGCTGGCTAAACGTCAAGGTGTGACAGCAGCTTGACACTTCGATGTCTAGTGCGGTTATGATTTGAATCGTCGAACCGCAGCCTTTTAATAGCCTATGCCACATGATCGTCGGCGATACTACGCTGCCGCGCTATGCATAAGTTAGACTATCGTTGGGCATAGGTTGTGAACGCCGACAACACGCTCAGCATTCGTTGATATAAGTTATCTATATATTATCGAAACGTTCTGTGTACGTTACTAATACTGTTATGCATACGTCCAACTCGTTATGAATACGTCCAAAACTGGAAAAAAACATCAATAGTTCAGCGTACGCCAGCATTTACATACATTTTGATACTTGCCATACGCTGGCTAAAACATCAAGGTGTGACAGGGCCTTATCGAAGCTGCATCAGCTGTAGTTGGTGCTGGCGGTACTGTGATTTCTTTGATATGTGACAATTGCAATGCCAACCGCAGTGTTTATTCAAAACTTGGAGGACCAGGAAGTTGCCAAGTGCTGTCAATTCAAGAGCAATCTATGTTCTTAGTGTACGACTTCGTGCACATCTTCAAAAATGTTCGCAACAACTGGATTACTGTTGATGGCAAGACACTCTCATTTGGTGTAGATGGTAATGAGTACAAAGCTTACTGGAGTGATATTCAGAAGGTTTATGAGATCGACGGGCTACTCCTATTCGCTTAACCAAGCTGACGCACACCGCTGTTTTCCCCAAGCCCTTCAACGCCAGAGCGTACCATTGGTATGCCAAGTGTTCAATGACAAGACTGTCGCTGCTTTAAAGACCTTTAAGGATTCACTGGGCATCAGCGAAGGCACAATCATCCTCACCCAGATAATGAGTGAGTTTCAAGATGATGAACTGTGAAAGACCGTTTCTCAGCTATCCATCTGCGCGACGAATCCAGACAGCCTTGGACAGCAGACTGTACAAGTTTCACATAGGCTGGAGCAGGTCTGCCAAATTATATCTACCTGCGCATGGCAAGGAGGTGGTGGTCGTAAGCTGAAGCTAACTCAGCAAACTGCTGAAGCCTTCCACTATGTCCACACGTAATAATGTGGATGCTGCGAATTGCTTCTGGTAGAGAAAGACTTTGACTACGTTTTCCTGCTATATTTGCAGATGAAGCCTTGGAAAAGTTTTTCGGCCAAGCCAGGCAAAAGAGCGGTGGAAACTTCTACATTGACGTAGTTGACATTATGGCTGCAGCTAAAATTGTAAATTTGCAAACACTCATTAAGCATGACATTATGCCCGAATCTAGTTCTCGTGTGATTGATTGCGACAAGAACTGTACAACTTCCATAAATCCAGATGAGTGAAGTGAACTCATTGACGAGATTACTCCTCAAGACACTCAGGATCTCTTGGGGTCTGACGATGCCCTTAAGCATAAAGTAGTTTTTTTGGCCGGACACCTTGTTCATAAATATGGTGATAGCACTAGTATGGAGGAGATCATTGATGATGAAGATGGTAACGAGGTGTCATCTGAGTTTCTAGATAATTTGAATAGAGGTGGATTGAGTGTGCTGACTATGTCAACCGTCTTTTTTGTACATAATGCCTATAATTTGTATGACAAGACTAAAATGCGTTCCCAATTTCATTTTGCTGAGCTGTTATCCTCTGTAGATGCACCTTTAGCTAGTAGTAATGCTGCATGTACTACTTTAGCTAACATTCTATTGAAAGCTCATGTCCTCAATGTAAGTGACAAAGAAAAAGCTTTGGGATGCCTCAGGAAGCAAGAAAGCTCTCCAACTAGTGATAGACATAGACATAGTTGTAATAGGCATAGTGTTGTGACATGCATATAATGTTTATGAAATATGACATATTACAATAAATATCAAAGGTTGACAGCTCTACACACTTGCATCTTATTACAATCAGCCATCTCTCACCGTTTATGAGTTAGCCACAAAAACGGGCAAAAAATACAAATTCAGTAATTTGACCTTGAAATATGACCTTTTGACCTTGAAGATGACCTCAGGTGGTGTTGAAAATGACATTATTGAACCGCCGTCCTCAAAACCCTATATGGATCCCGAGATCGTGTCTCTAGCCCTTCAAGAAGTCATTTTAGCCCCGGACTCAAGTTAATCCTTCAGACTCAAGTTACAAACCCCGAGCATGGGAGGTTCCAGTCCTTCTCTATAGGAGTCTATGATATATATATATATATATATACATATATATATATATATATATATACATATATATATACATTATATATATACATATACATATATACATATACATATATATACATATACATATATAATATATATATATATATATATATATATATATTGTTGAAGATTCTCGCCCGTTCAGCGTGCGGGTGACTGCTCGGCCCAATTGCGGCTGCACGTGCCACCGAACGAGCAATCCAGTCGTAGCTTCCGGATCAACGCCAAAACCCAGCTACGGGTGTTTTTTATAACACATAGATCAGCCAACTCTTCTGTCCACGCGCTACAGGGTCAATCGCCGATTATCGATATACCTAATTATTCGCGCAGACAGAAATGCCGGGGATCTACACCTCAACGGGACTGCACGAAAACGAGCCGCTTTACGCAGCTCGTTTCGTATGCGATTGCCGAGCGGTTATATATCGCCAAGTCCCGTTGGACCTGATTATCTTATCGGTGTTAAAAACCAGCTAACATTCCGAACGCTCCATGGTAGTCAATGAGAGGAAGGGACGCTACGAGGGGGTGACATTTAACAATGGGGACATTTATTTGAACACAGGCAATGCAATGAATGGGGGATGGGGAAAAAGACACGAGCAAAAAATCCTACAGCGAGTTCTATTCCAATGTGAAGCAAATACAACACAAGCACTTAACAGTTTCCTACTTTTTAGACGGGCCCACGGACACACGTAGCAGCACACACACACACACCAAGAAAGGTGGGGCTGATGCCTTTAATAACGGACTCCAGCTCGGAGGGACAGATGAGCTGAAACCCAGAACCTATCTCGAACCTCTCCACCTCGTGTGGTCTTCAAGCTGTTCGGACCCGGGCTCCGGAGAGCGAGCTGGATCCAAGCGCCATGAGCCGCGATCCTTCCCGAGCTCCAGCGAATCCTCTCACACTTCTGAACACGTGCTGGTGAGATGAGGCACCGATCCTTCCCGTCATGCGTTGCGATCTCGAAGAACCACCTCCATGATGAGGCCGATGAGTCGCACCAAGCCGGGAGCCAAGCGGAGAACAAAGAGCTCGACAAACCAAGAAGAGCAGCCGAGCAACCAGCTCAACTCTCTTCCGATGAACAAAGCCTCTCACAACACGAACCAAGAGCAAAAGCCACCACCAGCAGCTCGAGCCAAGCAACCAGCTCAACTCCCTTCCGATGAACAAAGCGAGGACCAAGAACTCCGAGCCGAGCAGAACCCGAAGGCCTGCTAAAACCAAGCCGAAGCAAAAAGCTTCCTAAAAGCCTCAACCCTAACCCAAGCCAAGCAGAAGCCGAAGCTCTACTGAACAACCAAACGAACCAACTGAGGATCTCTTCCTTAGGCCTAAGTCACATTTGGCACGGCGGCCATAGGTTCTACAAAATCTACGGCCACTAGCAATTATAGGGCGGCCGCAGTATTTCCACGGTCAACACAATGTAGCAGTCACATATGTTTTTATTTTTCGGGGAGCCGCACGGGTATTTATTAATTGTGGAGACCGAAAACGTGGGGTGCCGTACGGTCTTTGATTTGATGTCGCACGGTGACCTTAGGGCGTCCCTGCGGCGGCCATAGAATTTTCAAGGCAGACGCAAGGTAGCCTCAAGGTGCCCGCAAGGCGACTGCAGGGGGGCCCTAAGGCGAACGTGTGGCCAGACGGACGGTAATGAGTGGGTATATATGAGCCCCTAAGAACCATACCGGGCCATCCCATCTTGGTGTACTTTGAGAAAAGGGACTCAAAGTTCTAGTCCTGTGTCACACAGAGCTAATGACAATAAATACCTAGTAATTTTCTAAAAGTACACCAAGATGGGATGGCCCGGTATGGTTCTTAGGGGCTCATATACCAGTTTTTTTATACTGAAATAAAAATATACACTTCGGAATATACCAGTATATATAACTGAATATACTATACTATAATATATATAACTGAATATACCAGTTCGGAGTACCGTGGTGCCCCCAGAATCCGAACGGCCCATGTTTGAACAAATTGGAATCCGACAATTTTTTCGAGAAAATTTTGCCATAAAAATCGAACACATATTCAAAAACCGAACACAACGTAGCATTCATGTTTGTTCACGTGCGTCTCCCCACCTGTTCACCCGCATCTTCGCGCTTTGTTCATTCAGTTCGTCGGTGGAAGTACTCGTGAAAGCATCTTCTATGTGTCGATCGCTACTTTACCTCGTGTTTTCACCTTGATTTGTGCTGTTTTTTTTTACTCATCTGTGTGTTTTAATTAATAACAAAAAAGCAATCCGATCACGTGGTGTGACAGACTGTCGGGCAAGGATTTAATTTCACAGAAAAACCGGTTGTAATTTGGAATATCCATCATTACCTCAGCCCGATGCGTTTGATGAAAGTGATTGTGGTTCTGGAGGCATCATGTTTGATGAGCTGCCCCGGGGGCAGCGCTCTCGCAGAGTGCGCGAGCGATCGGAACCCAGGCCGGAGCAGGAGCCTGTGTGGACTTTGGATGTGGTGATTGTACCAGTTTACATACAATACACCGCCACCGAAGGTTATTTACTCATCTTATTTTACTTTAAACATGGGGAATTTCAGTTTAAAGTGTCTTGAAAGTGGGTTTTCTTGGGGTCCAGGAACGGATTAATTCACTTTCCATTATTTCTTATTGGGAAAATAGTTTTGGAATCCGAACTTTTTGCAATCCGAACAGCCTCCTGGAACGAATTAATTTCGGATTCTGGGGCACCACTGTTGGCAACACCTAAACTCCGATCTCTAGCGGTAGCGCACGGTGGACGCACGGTCGACGCAGACTGCCACGGAGGCCGTACGTAGGACGCACGGCGGGTGTAGGGGAACCGTGCGTCGACCCTGCGTTGCCCGCAGGTAGTCACACAGACCACAAGGCCACCATACGTTGAACACAGGGATACCTTAGGACTAGCCTACGGCGACGTGGAAATAGTGCGGCCGCCGTAATTTTTTGGGGGTTGGCAAAATTCATTTTTCATTGATAAGAGCCTACGGCAGCCGCACGAATAACGCAAGCCCACCGTACGCCCTACGTACGATTGACGTGGAACACATCTACGTCACGACTAGGCGTGTCGAATTGCTACGGCCAACGAAGAAATGAAAAAAGTTATAACTCCGCGCTTTAATTCCACGGCGACCCCTACGGCCTGTAAATATAGCCATACGGCGTAGGGCCACCCTGAGGCCACCTCAGAAACTCTGCGGCGCCGCACGTTTCTGTCAATTCAGGGGGGGGTACCGCCTATCCAAGCCGTAGAGCAAATGTGACTTAGGCCTTATTCTCCTCCGCCCTTCACCCGTCCCGGCGTGACTCATCCCCCGTCCCGCACAACCGCGGGTGGAGGGAGTTGTTTACGTCCCGTGATTCAGGACGGGAGGGTTCTTCTTCCTCTTCGCAGAAGAGGGGAGGGGCGTCTCCATTGTGTTGGGATCGTTCCCTAACTATTAAATTGAATCGCAGCACACTTAATCGATTTCTGCCCATTAAACAATGGAAGGTGAGCTATCTAGGGAACAAGCACTTATCGACATAACTGACTAAAGGAACCTGAATGTTGTGTGCAATCAAATTCCAAATTCGTAACAATATATATATATATATATATAATATATATGTTTCATATATATAAATATTATATATAAACATACACATATACATACACATATACATATACTACAATACACACAGACTAGCGTGGTGTGCTTACACATTGTTTATTTATGGTATGGTAAAAATATATGACCCAGTCATATACTTCAATGGTAAAAATCCTTACTCATTGTCACAGTTCACATGTTTCGATTTCCA
>CM068966.1:81973635-81990152 GCA_035128595.1 Eptatretus atami
TCACATGTTTCGATTTTCCCGCCGATCGCATCACGTGCCTTTTGGTTGTATGGTTTGCATTAGCAGGAACAATCATCTGGGTGGCAGACGGATGGTTTTTCTGTATGGATTATGCTGTTTTACCGTATGAGACATAATCTGCGGCGATGCTCACCATTACAGTCAGGAGGTGCATTTGATTTATTCAGCCGAATGTGGTTATCATTGGTGAGATATTTATTGTTATTCTCTGCTGATGATGGTAAATAAGTCTGAAATGTGGATTGGTCGTTCTGGTGATGTTAAACTGATGTTGACCATGTCATCTTTTTCTGTTTGACAGAGTCACCGGGCTGAGGCCTCTCTGTTGGAGGTGATGCTTTGTTGTGGGACTGTGTCCAATGGGGATCGGTGGAATGCTTGTCACACTCTACATGTTTCGATTTTCATGCCAATCACATCACGTGCCTTTTGGTTGAATGGTTTAGATTAGCATGAACAATCGTCTGGGTGGCAGACAGACAGTTGTTCTGTGCTGATTGTTGTGGTGATCATGCTGTGGATTGGTCTCACTTGGTAACCACATCGTCGGGAGGTGCATCTGATTATATATATATATAATATATATATATATATGTAATATATATATATAATATATATATATATATATATATATATATATATATATATATATATATATATATATCCATCCCTGTCATAAAAGCACAGTTGGTTTGTCCTTAAGTGGTAAAATCCTAATTTCCAGCAATGTGTAATTGGCTCTATTTATGTGGGTTTGCGGTCTCAGACCAACTGTGTGCCTTACATACTCGTACCACATCAAGCTGTTCATTCGTGTGGGATTCATTCTGAAACAGCAGCCGTAGTGTGTGAACCGATATCCTGGGGGTATACGTAATCGGTCAACAGTGGTGAGCGTTTCCTGCTCATTCATAAGACCAATCATACCATGGTTTCCCTATTATTTCAAACTAATCTTGCACAAACAACTTTCATCCCAGATGCAAGGGAAGTACAAAGCCAACTGGAATGACACGAATAAAGGTATGAAGGATCACATAACACTGTGTACATTGTTGCAGGTCTGCGAGAATGACTGGATGAGGAGGATCGCAGGAGTGAAGAGGGTGTATAAAAGGAGGATTGATGAACTTTAGGATGAGATTGATGGGGGCGATTGGTGAAAAAAAAAATCTCGCAAAGGGGCTGGACACTTGGTACATATGGAAGAAGAAAGAATGGCAAAGAGAGTAGAGTGGGCAAGGCAGGACAGAAGGTTGATCATGTTGGACCTCACCCCTTATAAAGGGAAGAGAAGGAAGAAGAAGATATGCTGCTAAGTACAATTCTCAATCAAAAGGGTATCAGCATTTCCGAAGTGGTTTTCCAGGACTGAAGTTGTTTGTGATTTCCCTCTCCCACTGGAAATTCAGGCTCAATGAGGAATTTGAAATTGTGACAAGGGTGCTGATGCACAACGGTGGGTCGGTGTCCACTTTATGAAAGGCATTGTGGGATCTTACGAGTGCACGGCTGCAGGTGTAGCAGAAGAGACCGCCGGCCTAACGATCCCTCCAAAAGGATGTAATGTTCGTTTGTACAAACTACAACCCATCAATGTTATGCCACTACGTACGTAGCGGGCTCTGCTTCCACCTAGCGGTAACTTCGACCTTCGAGCACATGATTTATGGGATGGCACAGCGAGGGGTACTTTAAAGGGAGCACGTACTCCAAATTACATGTATTTGTCCTGTGACCCTTATGCATTAATGCAACTCCTGGTTAACAATTATCTAGACACACCTACCCCATCCCTCCTCGACCCCACCCTCCCCACCGCCACCTCAAGCCACCCTCTTGCCCTTTTATCATAAATGCACTTCAGGTTGATTCATTTATTTATTACCTACGCAATCATTGTGTAATTTTGACCACTGCCCACACATATCCTTCACTTCATGCCTCTTTATCCCCTTTAGTCCTATCTCCTCAAAGACCTTTCTCTTCTCTTTCTCCTCCCTCACCATATAGTTCATTATCTTCTGTTCACACTCCTCACCATAATGGCAAACTCACTTTATCCCTCTGAACCTCCTATTTTACCTTCTCCCTACTCCAACATGTGTGCACTTCAATCAACAATCATAATAATAAAATATATATATATATATATATTAAAAAAACAAAAAAAAAATACAAAAGCCACCAACAAATCTTGTATTCCAATCACCCATTTACCTCCCCTTTGTGTCATTAAAAGTAAATGATCCATTTCTATGAAAACACATGGTAGTACAACCAACCATTCACCAAATTACAGCTACAGTTACTCGAGGGCCTGATAATTGCGTTCGTCTGTCTGTCCCACTTGCCGCGACGCAAAACCCACCGTTAGACTCGGAGCTGTTGTGACAGTCATGACTCTGAGGGGGACGCACGGGACCGCCCGTGTAATTGAGTCGGCACGCGGTGGGGTGACCGGTCCCCTTATCAACGATCCCCCGAGGATCGCAGGATCGTGGCATCTGTACCATCTCGGGGTGGTGCGTGCACCTGCGCACCCATGCGCACAGCGCGCGACATCCTGAGTCGCGCTCTGCATCATTCAGTGTAATGTACTCCAACAGGACTTGGGGCGGCACCGGAGGGATCGAGTCCCTGGTGACGTTCCGCGATTTGAGACGCAGGTGGAGGTACCTGGCTCGGGATGCGAGCAGGATCGTTGAAGCAGATTCTGCACACATGTCTGTCTGTGGTTCACTGGGCTTTGGGGGAAGTGTTTCCAGGTCGGATGCGAGCAGAAGGTACCGGCTGCAGGTGTGTGCACCTTTAGATATCCACACAAAAACGGTGCTGGTTCTAGGTTCGGGGTTTACCACAACCCATCCACAGGAATCCTCCATGGTATGGACGCGTAAGGAGAAGGCTCCTCCGGAAATATCCTGGGTCGACTGCCAGCAAGTGCTTGCCATTGGTTCTGGAGCGAGTGAAGTGAGACAGCAGCAGCAGCATTGGGCCAGCAGCAGAAGGGCCGTGCGCCGTGCCTCCGGCATGTTAGCGGAGGCATTAAGGGTGTTCAGCCTGCAGCAGAATCACAGCAACACATTAGACGAGTGCAACCGGTACTTTGAATTACAAATTGGGCATGTACTAATTCTGATGGACCTGCTGCTGTTGCATTTCCTTTACGAACCTTACTGTGTGGGGTATATTACTGACTGCTGTACCATACTCTGGGTTACCGAGCGTTGCTTCTGCTGAAGCAGTTTATTGGCTGGGATCATCATGCACGATGAGAGGGTTTGTCATCCCTCTCCCCGTAGTAGTTAGGAATTTGCATTTTGGCCAGGGTGCCGATGAAAACTCGCCTACTCTTCGCGAAGGACACCCGTGGGATCATTAACCTCCACAAACGAATGCTGGCAGACAGGACGCCAAGTGTAACGTCTATCCGAGTGACGGCGCACACACTGATGAATCACGCTGCCTGTGAAACACCGTGATGATAGTTTATAGCTGGGTCAGGATTCAAACCCATGCTCGAGATCTATAGAGGCTAGTGTGCGTAGCTCTAGGCCATCCTACCAGCCTGGGGTATCTTCGGGTGTGTGCAAATGAATGACCATGGTTAATCCAGCAAATTTGATACTAATTATCGTCAGTTGTCAAATTAATGCGGCATTTAGACTGGTTTACTTGACCAACACATCAAAAGAAGCAAACTTAAACACATGCACAAGTAATTAATGATTCGATCACAGGTGGTTGACATGTCGGAGTCACCATGACCCAGAAAGGTAACATGTCAAGTGTGGGTTTTTTTTTTTGGTCACTCTTGGAGGCATTAAATCATATTCTTGAGGCACAACAGTTCCTACAAGTTGAACACCTGAGCACCACAGTTTGTTGATTTATGTGTTCTTCCTGAGATCCCAATTCTCATTTCGATGCTTGCTTCGAAATTCTGCTTGCTTCAAAATGTCTTATCCATCGTTAAGCTATCGTTTCTCCCTAGTACTGCAGCAGTACCAGTCCCGAGATGATGTGTTGCAAGCGTTTATATTTTGCTGAAGGCTATCTCTGAACAGCTTACACTGGCCTCCTCGGCCCACGCCAGCCTGATGCCAATTGGGAATAAAGGACTTGTTGTGAGGAATTTACTGTCTGGCATTCTAATAACAAGATCCGCCAATCCCAACCGAGCTTTTATGACCACCCACATCCATTGCATTCATCCTGGCTTTCATAGTTGGGATTCGAGATGAGAATGCATTTTCTGTTCTGCCGGTAAAATGTTACATTTCTTCGGCAGATATTTTTATTCTCCGTTCTTCATTTCCAACGTACAAGCCGTGGATTCGCGTTTGAAATCCACATTATCGTTAGTACAGGAACTTTGTAAGTGTCCTCTCGGTGACTTCCCTTCGTGGTGAAGTTCTTTTCATGGAGCCCCGGGTGGGAGTGGATGGAAAGGGAGCGAAAGGGTGTGGGAGGGGGAGCAGAGTGGTTGTCATCAGCGACAGGAATTAGGACGCCTCAAGCAAGCCAAGACGTGCACGTACCTGCCCAGTGACTTGGTGCACGTACTGAACAATGCACGGACGAAAGTATTGAACAATGCACGAATGCACCAAGCAACGCAAGAAAGTAAGTAGCGAACAATGCATGAACCCAAAGAACAATATACAAACTCACGAACGCAACGAACAATACACAAATGCACGAACGCAAAGAACAATACGCAAATGCACAAAGAATGTACAACCGTACTGAACAATACAATAAAGCACCGAGCAATGCACCACCATACTGAACAATGCAGTAACATATCGAACAATGCACTAACACACTGAACAATTCACTAACACACCGAACAATGCAGAACCATAATGAACAATACAATAACATACCCAGCAATGCAGTAACGTAATGAGCAAGACACTAACACACCGAACAATTCACTAGCACACCAAACAATGCACAACCATACTGAGCAATGCACAGCCATACTAAACAATGCACAAATGCATCAAACTGCACTAACACACTGAACAATGTACAGCCATACTGTCCAATGCACTAACATACCAAACAATGCACTAACATACTGAAAATTGCACAACAATACTGAACAATGCACTAACACACCAAACAATGCACAGCCATACTGACCAATGCACGAACACCGCAAACAATGAATAACCATACTGAGCAATGCACTAACACACAAAACTGCACTAACACAATGAACAATGCACAACCACACTGAACAATGCACAAACACACCAAAAATGCACAACCACACTGAACAATGCACAACACACCAAACAATGCACAACCACACTGAACAATGCACAAACACACCAAACAATGCACAACCACACTGAACAATGTACTCACACACCAAACAATGCACAGCCATACTGACCAATGCACTACCACACCAAATTGCACTAACACACCAAACAATGCACAACCACACTGAACAATGTACTCACACACCAAACGATGCACAACCATACTGAACAATGCACTACCACACAAAATTGCACTAACACACTGAACAATACACAGCCATACTGACCAATGCACCATGATACCGAACAATGCACTAACATACCGAGAAGTGCACAACCATGCCGGACAATGCACTGAAGTATTGATAAATGCACAAATGCACCGAGGAAGGCAAGAAAGTCCCGTAGAATGCACAAATGTATCAAACAATGCACGGACGTACCAGACAATGCACAAAGGTACCAAAGAGTGCACAAAATACCGATCAAGTGCATGCATACCTCATTGAGTGTGCAAGTGTGGGCACATTTCCGAGACAAAAGGCACCAACCAAGTTTTCAGTGAAGCAAGCCAAGATTGGGAAGACAGCATGGGAATAATAGATGATGAGTGTCTCCTCTCTTTCTCTCTCCTTCCATTCTTGATCACTCTGAATCTCCCTCTCGCTCTCCCCCCCCCCCCCCCCCCCCCCCCCCCCGCCATCCTCACGAAGCAACTAATTAATTCATTTTCCTTCTAATTCCCCTTACTCCATCTCTCTTAGACACAAACTTTTTACATTTTATTCTTTATCTTTTACACCTTTTCATGAATTTTCTTTCTACCTTCTTCAGTAATGTAACAGCCCTTTGTCACAGTTTTAATATGATTACTTTCAGAGTGATGTTTTTTCTTTCAATTTCGAAAAAAGCAGTTAAGGCAAAAAGGAAGAATTCTGTCGTGGAAACTTAGTGTCTTTAAGGTACTGGTGTTTATGAAGTTTTGTTTTCCATTTGTAAAGCCAGAATGTCTCAATGTACTCCATCTTCTCTGTCATTTAGAGTCATCTCTTTCTCTCGTACTAGTTCAATGCCTCTGATTTTTTTTGTCTCCCCCTTCCTGTAGTGGGGGAGGGGGGAGGGAGGGTTGTCTAATGTCCTTGCATTAGTATATGTGGAAATTGCTTTCTTCTTCCTGTGCATGTCAAGCTTCAGTGCACTGATGCATCCACATGTCCAAGGAAGCATCTTCCACTGTGGATTCACGTCGGGTCAACCTGGCTGATCAAGATGCACAGGATCGATGTGGCTGATCAAGATGCAGAGGGAAAGTGGCCGATGTAGACATGGAGTCAAAGTGGTAAATCTAGAAGTGGAATCAAAACAGTCGAGCTGCATGCAGAGTCAAAGCAGCCGTTGTGGATGCAGGGCCAAAGCAGCCGATCTTGATGTGGGGCCAGAGCAGCCAATCTAGATGTGGGATCAAAGCAGCAGATCTAGGTGAGGGGGCCAAAATAGCCAAGCTAGATGCGGGCTCAAAGTGGCTGACCTTGATGCGGAGTCAAAGTGGCCGATCTAGATGTTGGTTAAAGTGACTGATATTGTTGCGGGGTCAAAATGGCTGATGTATATGCAGGTCAAATGTGCAGATATAAATGTTGGGTCAAAGCAGCTGATCTAGATGGGCATCAAAGTGGCCAATATAGATCCAGGGTCAAAGCATCTGATCCAGACAAGGTGTCAAAGTGGCAGATCCAGATGCCAGGTGAAAGTGGCTGATCTACATGCAGGGTCCACGGGGCCAATCGAAAGGTAGAGTCATTGGGTCTGCCCGAGACTCTGGGTAAAAGGGGTTGGTCGATATGTGGGGTAATTGAGGCTGATTGAAAAGCGAGGTGAATGGTGCTGATCGATACGCGAGGTCAACGGGGCCAATATACAAACAAGGTCAACAGAGCCAATCTAGATGCAGGCCCACCTATAAAGACGTGGGGTCAATCCTGCCACTCTAGACACAGGGTAAACACGGCCCATATCGACTCTGGCTGAATGTGGCCCATATCGACTCTGGCTGAATGTGGCCCATATCGACTATCTGGCTGAATGTGGCCCATATCGACTCTGGCTGAATGTGGCCCCATATCGACTCTGGCTGAATGTGGCCATATCGACTCTGGCTGATGTGGCCATATCGACTCTGGCTGAACGTGGCCCATATCGACTCTGGCTGAACGTGGCCCATATCGACTCTGGCTGAACGTGGCCCATATCGACTCTGGCTGAACGTGGCCCATATCGACTCTGGCTGAACGTGCCCTATCGACTCTGGCTGAACGTGGCCCATATCGACTCTGGCTGAAGTGGCCCATATCGACTCTGGCTGAACGTGGCCATATCGACTCTGGCTGAACGTGGCCCATATCACTCTGGCTGAACGTGGCCCATATCGACTCTGGCTGAACGTGGCCCATATCGACTCTGGCTGAACGTGGCCCATATCGACTCTGGCTGAATGTGGCCCATATCGACTCTGGCTGAATGTGCCCATATCGACTCTGGCTGAATGTGGCCCATATCGACTCTGGCTGAATGTGGCCCATATCGACTCTGGCTGAATGTGGCCCAATATCGACCCCATATCGACCTCTGGCTGAATGTGGCCCATATCGACTCTGGCTGAATGTGGCCCATATCGACTCTGGCTGAATGTGGACCATATCGACTCCAGGTCGATGCAGCCAATGTAGATGTGGGGTTAATGTGGCACATCTAGATTGGGGATCAATGTGGCCCATCGAGATGTTGGATAAATGTGGCCCATCGACATGTGGGGTCAATGCGGCACATCTAGATTTGGGATCAATGTGGCCCATCGAGATGTGGGATTGATGCGGTCCATCGAGACATAGGATCAATGAGTCCCATCAAATCATGGGATCAATGCGGCCCAACGAGATGTGGGGTCAATGCGACCCATCGAGACGTGGGATCAATGCAGCCCAACGAGATGTGGGGTCAATGCGACCGATCGAGACGTGGGATCAATGCAGCCCATCGAGACGTGGGTCAATGTGGCCCATCGAGATGTGGGGTCAATGCGACCCATCGAGACTGGGATCAATGTGGCCACGAGACATGGGATCAATGCAGCCCATCGAGATATGGATCATGCTGCCCATGAGACGTTGGATCAAGTGCCCATCGAGATATGGAATCAATGCTGCCCATCGAGACGTTGGGTCAATGTGGCCCACGAGACATGGATCAATGCTGCCATCGAGATATGGAATCAATGCAGCCCATCGAGACGTTGGATCAATGCGGCCGATCAAAACGTGGGAACACTGAGGCCCATAGCTGTGGGAACAATGTGGACCATTGGGACGTGGGATCAATGTGGCCCATTGAGACGTGGGATCAATGTGGCTCATAGAGATGTGGGTCAATCTGGCCCATGGAGACGTGGGATCAATCCAGCCCATGGAGATGTTGGATCAATCTGGCCCATGGAGACCTGGGATCAATCTGGCCCATCGAGACGTGGGATCAATGTGGCCCATCTCGACGTGGGATCAACCTGGCCCATTTATGCACAGGACTGATACAGTCAGCCAATCAAGGTGCAGGTTCAACAGGGCAAATCAAAACGTGTGATCAATGTAACCAATATAGACGTGAGATCAATTCCAGTTGATCTAGAAGTGAGATCAGTGGGGCAGATCTAGGTGTTGGACGAAGAGATTGATGCAAATGCAGTCAATGTGGACATTCTAGATGTGGAATCAATTGAGCCGATCTAGATGCAGGATCAATGGGGCTGATTTTGACACTAGATCAATGGGGCCAATCTCAACATGCAATTAATAGGGCTGATGGAGATGCAGGATCAAGAGGGCTAATTTAGGTTCGGGCCAATGTGGCCAATCTGGATGCAGGACCAATGCGGGCAATCAGTATGCAGGACCAACGGAGCCGATATAGACATGAGACAAATGGGGCTGATCTGGATGCAAGAACAATGCTGCCGATGTGGATGCAGTTCAAGGCTGCATATCAGCACATGGGATCAATGGGCCCGATCCTGATGCGGGATCATATCGGCTGATCTTGACGAGGGGTCAATGCAGCCGATCTAGATGTGGGATCAATTTGGCCAATCTAGACGCGGGGTAAATGCAGACGATGTAGATGCGGGATCAATGCAGCCGATCTAGACGTGGGGTTAATGCGGCTGATGTAGAGGGCCAGGGGTCAATGCGGCCGATGTAGATGGGGGTCAATGCGGTCGATCTAAGCACGGGATCAAGAAGTCGATTTTTGAGCACATTTATCTTCTCCCTGGACTTGAAGTTGGTGCATTCGGTGCTCCACCAGAGCTGCCACTTAGATGCAAAGCGCACAATGAGTGGGTTCCGAGCATGGCAATTAACGGACGAATGAAGTGTCAAATTTGCAGAAGGGGCGATAGGTAATAAGCGAACTCGTATGAACCTTTGCTTTTCCTCCTGTTTCCTGGAACAAAGAGGAAGAAAGTGATGAGTGTTGGATACATCAACGGGCCACTTATGAGCCAGTGCACGGCAGCTTAGCACGCACGAGACTCATGAGTGAGGGAAAGAAGAACGAGTAAGTATACCGAGGCGTGATAATCATGAAGAGAGACGTAATACATACGAATGTAGATCGGATGTCCAGACAACATCAAGACGATGCAATTACGTGATCGGGTCCGATGCATACGTGATCAATTGAAATGAATGGAACGAGGTCCATGACACGATCATCACTCGTAAAGACACGACACTTACCTCGAGCGTTCAACAAGACTTTGTTGATACCCCGACGAAGAGCTCTCCTTTGGCCCGGAGTAGTCGATACATCCCCTTCCCGTGCCGGTGACGCCTCCGTGCAACTTGAATTTCTAGCCTCCGGCTGCGTTTGTCGATTCAATGCCAATTTAATGCGCAACTTGATGCTCTGCAACCGTCGCCGGGAAACTCGTCTCGAAGAGCCTTTTGCGTCGCTCCCTCACCAGATCTCTCTGAACAGCTTCACCACTGGAGCACCCTGATCCGGAGCTCAACACTTCTCGGCACACACGAGAACCTCCCCTTTGCGGGACCAAGAACTGCATGCACCCCTCTAAGATTCAGCAGACCCGCAGCGGACCCGCGATGTGGCCACCGCCCCGACTACAGCGCATCGCCAACCCCCTCCCCCCTCCACAATAAGCCGAAGCCTGCCGAGTGAGGATGCTCCGAGAGACTGCCCCCCTACCAACCACCACCAAACCCACTGCTCCTTAGCCCACCCCCTCCTCTGCCTTCTCGGACTTGTCAACGTAAGGGTCCTGCACGTCCCATCTCCGCTGCGGAAACATGAGGCGCAACGGGCACTTAACGGTCGGACGATCCGAGGAGGGGGAAGGTGGGTGGATGAATGGATGATGAGGGAGGAGGGAGGTTTAGGAGGCGGATTGGTGGGTAAGTGTAGGATGGGGTAGTCTGCGGTGGTCAAGGTATGATGGGGTTTGTACAATTAGGTGTGGGATGTGGTGGTAGTTGTAGGATGGGTAGGTAGGTGTCGGAGGAGGGCTGGCCAGTAAAACTCATCCATAAACCATAACGTTAAGCAGGCACACACACACACTCCCCCTTCAGCAACGGGGGATCGTTAGGGCTATCGGTCCTGCTTGTGCATTGCACGTCCTTTAATTGCGCCTGGTGGCGGAACCTTTAACGGAGATGTCTGTTCGTCTTCATTTATTTACCCATGTTATTCGCCAACTCAATAACTGCCTCGTTGTAAGCGCACCGTCCAGATGAGAAATACAATTTCGTTTCATCAAGTTTGCATGTCAATCGGTTGATTGGATGGAACTCCGAGGAAGGGGGCTCGCCTTTGAGACGCGTGAGTCTGCGGGTTCGATTGCCGATCGGACAAGCAGGGGAATCGAGCGTTGGTTGCATCATCTCGTCAATCCGGGTGTTCCGTTTGTTTGTATTCGCCCATGCACCTGAAACCCATCAGTGTACTCTTTCGAAAACAGCATGCCACTGCGTGCCAGTAATGAACAGACAACAGAGTCAACAGAGTTGAGGTTGAGAGCTGAACACCCACGCTAGAGCAGCGACCTGTCCGGAGTCAATTCTCTGTTATGGAATGCTTACAACAGGTTGTGGGCCTCGTTACAGGAATCGTTGTCCCCCAGCATTGTACAGCAGTGTTAAAAGCTTTGCAAAGAAGTGTGTGTGTGTGTGTGTTTGTGTGTACATGCAGCCTCAATGAATCTTTTGCGATGGTGTACAAACCAAGGTCTGAGTACCTGCCAATTTGTGTACACACGTTAACATTTTGTATCATCGGAACGGAATCACAAGTACAGTCGTGAAAGCTCGACGTGGAACTTGGTCATGTACATTTTCAAATGTTTCACATTTCAACATGGATTGTTACGTAAAATGTATGTTCGATATTCTGATGAACTTACTCTGTTAGAGATCATCGGTGCTGCCGAAACAGTTTCTTGGCAAACGTTACACTCGGTGGTTTGCCATTGCATTCCCAGCAGGAGTCAGGGCAGGAATTTGTAATTTGGTCAGGGTGCCGGCGATAGCTCTTCTACTTGTCAAGAAAGACACCATGAGATCTCCTCCACCAACTAATGCCAGCAGACGAGACACCCACCCAGTTTATTGTCCGTCTGAGGGAAGACACACACATTGATGAATCACCTTGCCTCCGAAACACTGCAATGGTAGTTTATAGCTCATTCAGGATTCAAACCAGGTGAGACAGCATAAAGGCGAGTATGCGCAACTCTAAGCCAATACATATACATATATGCTTTCTGTATATATATATATAATATATATATATATATAATATATATATATATATACATATGTATGTTTCTGTAAATAATATATATATATTATATATATATATATATATATATAATATATATGTTGTGTATGTTTCTGTATATATATATATATATATATATATATAATATATTATATTTGTATGTTTCTGTATATGTATATATATTATATATATATATATATATATAATATTATGTTTCTGTATAGATATATATATATATATATATATATATATATATATATATATATATATATGTTTGATAATATATTATATATATATATATATATATATATATATATATAATATATGTGTGTGTTTTTGTAATATATATATATGTATATACATATACAGAACATATACATATATATAATATATATATATATATATATATATATATATATATATATATATATATATGTTCGACAAGATGGTTCAAAAGAAGTGGACTAACCCTTGAAATGTCTGGCTTGGGTCAGATTCCCGACCCAAAGATAAGCTGTCGAATGGTCCTTCACAGACATGCAATGCATCACAAATTGTGTGTCCCTCAGATAGATGTTGAGCTGATTGTCCCATCTTCTCGCATTAGTTGGTGGATGCTGAAGATCAGTGTATTTTCTGAATAGTAGGCGAGTTTGAACAGGATCCTAAATAAATTACAAATTAACTCCCAAACCAATATCAGTCGAACATCAAACCTAAAGCGTTCGCAAAAGATTGGGGCGCACGCACGCACGCACGCACACACGCACACACGCACAGTGTCCGCTTTTCCTGAAATATAATATAATTTAATGGATTGCTGTAAATGATGTTAATTTCACAACATCCTATATTCAATTTTGTTACCTCCACCACCAAAGGTGAAGAAGGTTGTGTTTTCAACCCATTCTGTCTGTTTGTTTGTCTGTGTACAGCATATCTCAAAAAGTTGTCGACAGGTTCGGTGTGTGACATGGATAAACTGATAAGATTTTGGTGAAGATCTGAATCCGGATTAGGATCTGATAATTTTTTAAGTGATTCTTCACCATTCAGAGATGGGGCGAAACCGATATATAGCACGATATCTCAAAAAGTTGTGCACGGATTCGGACAAAACTTGGTGGACAGGTTCGGTGTGTCACAAGGACGAATTGGTTGGATTTTGGTGAAGATCCGAATCCGGATATGAATACGAGAATTATTTAATTTTTAAAAGTGATTCTTCACCATTGAGAGATCGGGCCAAAAACGATTATATAGCATGATATTTCAAAAATGTATTGGGCCCAATATGTTCTTGTGGATCACGCATCATGTGACGTAGGCATGTGCTCTACCGAATGCCCTTCTAGTTTTTTTTATTCTTATTCAGCCACTCCAGTGTAGCTTTAGCTTTGAGCTTGAGATCATTATCCTGCTGAAATGTGAATCCTCCTACCCAGTTTCTGATTCATGGCTGACTCAAACAGGTTTTCATCAAGGATTCTTCTGTACTATGCAGGATCAATGATAAAGTAAGAACCTTAACCTGTAAGCAAATTAATGGTTTCCTGACCGCACGGATCTTCAGCTGGTCACCGTTCTTCCTCAAGGTTTCAATCCTTTCAGCCCAGAACCTCTCCAAACGGCGTATCCACAACCTTGGTCATGGATCCACATCAGTAGTTCACCCACATCAGTAGATCCACAACCTCAGTTGCATCCAGGCAGTCGATTAAAGTCGACACACACACACACACACACACACCTATTTTCCTTATCCATAAAAGGACAATACTCCGTTTCGCATTCACCGCACACCCGAGATCCAGTGAGTGCTCAAAGCTTTTACGACAACACGTTTCCCATCTGCTCGCCAGGGGTCGCATCGAGCCCAGAAGTTCTCCCAGAGGGTCGCTTCGCCGTGGGACATGGGCACGACAATCCGGTACAACCATCATGAGAGTCAATGCGTGTGGCGAGAAAATCACCACGGACCTTCCGAGGTTCTGGGTGTCATTGAATCCTTCACAAACAATGGACCTGGTGAGAAGAGCAGATGGAAGTTTTCCCCTTTTATTGAACGTGCACAGGAGAGAGACTGTGTTTAAATATCTCTTGAGAGAAAGCGTGAAAGGGCGGAAGAAACCTCAAAAATGTCATTTGGAGATAGCTACATGGAGTAATGTCTACTACCTGCTATCCTAAATTCCGTCACACCTGTGCTACTTCAGGGTTGCCCAGAAAAAAGTAAGCCACTGCTTACGGTTTGGGGCATTTTTGTCAGTTGCTTTCTTTACTATTGTAAAGGGTTGCTTGTTTCTGTGATGAGTTATAATTTGCTTTTATATGTAGCATTTCCATACAACTTTATAATATTTCTCTCAATATCAAAAGGATACACAAGGAATCTAGATGCAGGAGGATACCCATTTGGCCAATCATGCATGAACCCCATCAACAACAAACCAATATATATATATATATATATATATATATATATATATATATATATGTAAATACACACACCAATTACCCATCAATGCTCAAACTTACTTGAAAAGTTCTGTCAACATCTCTACATCCCTATATCTCCAGTACTTCCAGGTACCTATCCAATTCCAATTTAAACTTGTGGACCGTTTCTGCTGCAATTCCCTTTCCAGGGAAACCATTCCTTGCATTAACTACTTTCTGAGTGAAAGACTCCTGTCTTACTACCATCTTAACTCTCCTCTTCTTTACTCTCAGGCTATGGCTCCTGGTCCTATTACTGTCTATCTCCTCTGATGAACAATTCTTATGCACTTATTATGTCTATACTCTTCATTATCTTTCACATCTCCTCATAATCACCTCCTTTCTAGTGTATAAAGCCCTGTCTCCTTCAGCCGCTCCTCATAGCTGAGTCGAGCTTGGCCCGGAATCAATCTCGTAGTCCTGTGCTGAACCCTCTCTATGACAGCTAAATCCTTCCTGAGTTGTGGTGACCAAAGCTGCACACAATATTCTAGATGTGGCCCTCACTGAATTCCTGTACAACGTTAACACCACCTCTTTAGATTTATAATTGATCCCCCTCCAAATACAACCTAAAACCCTATTTGCTCTACCTATAGCTGCATGGTCCTGTGCTGCCTGCTTACCTCCCATATCTATTACCACCCCCAGATCCTTCTCCTGTGTGACAAGCTCCAAAATTACCCCTTGCATCCTGTAATCTCTATTTTCATTGTTCTTTCCCCTCCCCAACACCTTACACTTGCTCAGGATAAATTGGATCTGCCAATCATTTTCCCAATCAATGAACATTGTCTAGACTTTCCCAAAGCTGACCATGCCCTCTCTGTTCTTTACCTTACCTCCAACCTTTGTGTTATCTGCAAATTTCGAGAACCTACACTTAACCCCACTGCCCAATTCATTGATGTAAATTATAAAACGTAATGGTCCCAGAACTGATCCCTGAGGTACCCCACTAATTGCATCCTCCCCCAGAAAGACATCCTCCCACTCACAGCCACTCTTTGCTTCCTATCACAAAGCCAGTTTGCCATCCAATTAGCTACCTGACCAGCCACTCCAGAAGCCCTCACTTTGGCTAACAACCTCCGATGTGGTACTTTATCAAATGCCTTCTTAAAGTCTAGATATACTATGTCCACTGCCTTTCCCTCATCCACCCAATGTGGAGGGGACTACAGGTTTGCTGTTTGTATGTCCATCCGGCCGTCCATCCCAAATGTAGTTTTTCAAACTTTTTTTTCCCACACCCTTTAACATTTTCAAATGAACCTTGATACATGGCTTTACTTTGATAGGTCACACAAGTTCGAATTTCAGGGCGTTTCATCAATTTTTCAGAGATTTGCTCTCTTTGAACCAAGAAAATATCACATCGGTCGGGGACATGTGTTGTCGCCGACCGATGTAACATCCAGGACATCCAACTCAACAATTGCTGGATCAGCCTGGAACAGCCGTTCAAAGTAACCGGCCCAGCAGGCCTTCACTTTGGAATCCTCTGCCAAGAGCCTACCACCCTCTGCTCTAACTGCAGTACACTAAGGGATGGGCTTGGAGGAACACAATGCACAAATTCCCCTATAAGCAGGACGAGAATCACTTGTCCACAGGTGATGCTCTACCCACTCACAGATTCCTCTCACATAGGCCTCCTTGTCCACCTTGAGCACACGTACAGTTTTATGCCTCAACTCTCTGAACTGCTCAGCTCTGCCATCAAGCCTGGCCCGGCGACTCTGGTCAATGGTATCCAGTGTCCCTTAAGAGACAAAATTCTTCTTCACCCTTTGGTGAGTTCCAAGATATCCACCGGTAACATCAACGACTGTGGCCTTGAAGGCACTCCACAACTCTTCAGGATCC
>CM068966.1:82010165-82049841 GCA_035128595.1 Eptatretus atami
AAAATCACTTGAGTTGTCCTCCATTGAGCCAGTGTAGAACTCCAATGGCCTTGTAGACTGTGAGAAGAATTCTGGTTTACAAAGATCTTTGCATAATGGAGGATACCCAGGATGCTCTTGACACCCAGCAGGGCTAACAATAAGTCAAGATGATCTGAGCTTTGTCGGTCTGTCTGTCTGTCTGTCTAGTTGTCTCTCTCTCTCTCTCTCTCCTCTCTCTCATACTCTCTCTATCTCTCTCTCTCTCTCTCTCTCGTCTCTCTTCTCTCCTCTCTTTGAATGCAAGTGGCTTGATGTAATTACTATGGCCCTCTAACCATCACCACAGGAGGAGTTTTTACTTTGCTTATTGCTTCTCTTAATGCTTCGGATAAAAGTGAAACGCAAAAGCAGCGTAAGCAATTGTTCACTTTGTCTGATCTGTCTCTGATCTGAGCGAAGAAAACTTGATTTCAATTGAAATGTTATCATTTTTTTAACATGAATCATGAAACAAACCTGCTGTTTATCAGTACTTTGGCTCTGAATTTCTCCAGATCAGCGTATCACTGAGGGGAGTGAGATAATTCTTTCACTCTGTCTGCCTGGTTCTAGCAGTGAAACAAAATTGAAAATCATGCCAAACAGGAAACTTATGATTTAAGGAATTCATAAAGGACACAAACAACTGGCACGAACGAATTAATGTTATGCAGTTTGTAGGGTGGTGTAAAAGACAGCCGCATCAACATCGGTAAACTTCCAAATTATTTTTTTCTCCACCCTTTAAAACCACGACGATTAATTTAAATTGAATTATATACTTGAATACTGGAGAAAATAAATCGCCTTTTTGGCACTTTTATAAACCTTTCGTTTATCAGTACTTGGACAAATTATTACAGCATTTTACATCCTCTCGACCAATCAGATTGGCTGCTCGCAGACCCTGCCCATGTCCTTTTTTTCTTAAGACTGTGTGGACTAAGGTGTTCTCTGAACTCTTTATTATGAATTGTTGTAAATTGAATTAAAATGGGTATTCATTCACCTTGTATAAAGCTTTCCCCATATCTACTTTGCACTGAAAGCATCAGCAGGAAATTCTGCTCTGATTTTGTTGTAAATGACGAGGTCATAGGGATGTTATGGGTGATGAAAATGAGGCCTCCTGGCTCACTTTACGATGAAGTGTCAAGCAGTCTTCAAGTTATCCAGAAGCTCTGCTTTTTAAGCTTCTTTTGCATTGCTGACGAAGCTTGAAGGCCAAAACATGTCCAAGACGAATGGTTGAAATGCTGAGTTTGCACCCACACTTCCCCTTCGGGGTTGCTATCGTACAACGTCTCACGGTGTGCAGTGGATTTTGCTCGGAAGTATGCAAGTTCATTGTACACCATTATGTTGTACAAAGAGTTTTCTTACTTTTGAGAAAATGGCTTTTGAAGGACAAGTAAGTTATTCATCTCATTGACGAAATAAGAAGTGGAAGGTAAAATCAAAATAGAGTGAATTTGTTGACCCACGTTACCTCCTGTGCGACTGATGTCTTTACATTTCTGCTGTCATTAGTCACTCGCGAGCCCTGCCAATCTATGCAGCACTGCAAAACAATAATCGTGAGAAAATTTAATAAAATGATGGGAAATGCGATTCATTCATTCACTTTTTTTGTGCAGCCTGTGGCTGCTGGTTTGCAACATTGCTGAGAGTACAGCTGCACCACTGAGGCTGTTTCCCCTCCTGGTTAGGACAGGAATTTGTAATTTGGTCATTGTGCCAGCAATAGTTCACCCACCCTTCACAAGGAACACCATGGGATCTTGAACGTCCACCAACTAATGCCAGCAGGCACCATACCAAGTTTAACATCCATCCAAGGGACGGTGCACATCCTGATGAATCACCATGCCTGTTAAACACCAGGATGGCAGTTTATAGTTTGTTTGGGATCCAAACCCAGGCGACATGGCTTAGAGGTGAGTGTGCATACCTCCAGACCATTCTGCCAGCCCTATGGGAAATGGGATAAAAGCACCTATTTTTTTCTGTCGACCTAGAATAATGCTTTCATTTGGAATAAAACTCACCTCTGTGTCTTCAGAGGTCCTCAAGATCATACAATATGTTGCTATGGTATTGCAGGTTTCGGTTAAAGGAAGGACTACATATAAGGCAACACAGCGTCCGAAGCGTGGAGCAACAAGACAACATGTGCGATGCAACACAGTGCCGATCAACACCAAACAGAGAAGGGCGGTAGGGGTAGAGAATACGAAATATACTTGCCGAGACCTGCAGAAATTCCATTTAAAGTAAAATGTGATCTTAGGTCCTTTTTGGAACTCCGGGGTAAGTTGGTGGCGGGGGGGGGGGGAGTGGTAAGGCACCAGTTGCAACCTCTGTCTTATGAATTACCATGAAATACCACCAGTCGCTTCGCTGATAGGTAATACTAAGAAGGGAGGGGGGGCGAGGGAGGAAAGACAGGAGAGAAAGAGGGAGGGGAGGAGAATGGAGGAGGGAGGGGGAGTGAGGAAGGGTTGGAGTGAGGAGGGGTGGGGAAGGGAAGGCAGTGCGAGAGGGGGGAGAGGAAGCGTAAGGGAGGAGAAGTGAAAGAGCATAAGGGGAGGGGAAGGGAAGGCAGCATACCGGGGCGTTACCGGTACAAAAGTGCTTTCAATCTTCAATAGTGAAAGCAACTTTGTTGCTGTTGCAGTCTTTGGTTTCTTTGAATCCGCATTCTCAACCATCACTAAAAGGTACACTCTCTGGTGTTTGGTTTTCAAATGTTTCAGCATATTGAATGTATTACAGTGATGAGCAATGTCGATTGAACAAAGTGAACATGCAACTATTGGAATGTCATCTTTAACCTTCCCAAAATGGTTCCAAACTGCACTTCTGGACCTTTTGAACGACATGTTGTCAAAACTTTTATATAGTTAATGTATTGCCTACCCGTCCAGCAGCAAAACAATCAGCACACTTTACCAGCCAACTCTCAATGCCTTGCTTTTCATTGAAAAGGAACATGCCCTCGAAGCATCTTTCATTTGCAAGTGACTTGCTTTTGCTAATATATTGCAAACAGGATGCCCCAGAGGCGTGTTCTTTTGCAATTCTCACATTACCAGGCCATGTGTAATTGGAACATACCAAACAGGGATGAAAAAAAATTTCCCCGAAAAAATGCTCTTCGATGAAGTTGGAATTACTCAGAATCGATGTCGATAATGGTTCACTACTCGATTCCTTTTGATTCCATGGTTGGAATTGAGTACAGTACTTTGGAATCGATTCCTCCCACCACTATTAAGCACTCAAGCAAACACTCCAACAAAACAGTGCAGAAGGAACAGCTGGCTGGGTCATACAAAATACCTTCCGGAGACGAATGGAGACATCCAGAGCATCAAACAATGTGTGAATGGGACAAATGAACACTTATGCAGCAATTGAAACTACTGCCAATGTTCAATTCTGCAGTTCAAATTTTGAAATTTGGTTCAGGTCCAGAGATTCTAGAGCTTATCGAATTTCAGGTGTAATGCTTAAAACATCCCAAGAGTTGTATGGGGATGGAGGAGGAGGGAGGGGGGAATGGAGGCGGGGGGGGGGTTGGAGGAGGGGTAGCATCGAGATGAGTGAAGGTGAGGGGAAAGGAGACGCGCGGTGGAGCATTAACTACGATTCATACTGTCTCATCAAAATGATTCTGCATAGAATAACAGTGAAGATAGAAACAAAATAATGCTTGAAATACATTTTATACCGGTCATACTATAAACACCACTCGGACATGTCTGGAGATAAACACTTCCCAGATATGTCCAGAGACAAACACCACCCGGACAAGTTCGGAGATAAACACCGCCCAGATACCTCCGGAGACAAACACCGTCTGGAGATAAACACCTGCCGGACAGGTCCGGCGTATCAAAAGATGTGTGAACCCAACTCTCTGGACATTTATAAGCATGTCAGCTGAAATGCACAAACCTCTATAATCTCTTAACCTGAATGGTATTTCAAAAATTAAAATGCAGCATTGACCTTAGCAGTGGTTCCGACTGATAAACCAAGTGTTCATTTGTCCAATTCACACATTGTTTGATATATTGTATGGTTCTTGAAAGTACTACATTGCTACAATGTTTTATACAGTCTTTAAGGATATAATTCAATTCAAATAAAGGTTTAAAGATGTTTAAAACTCTATTATATCAATATATATATATATATATAATAATATATATAATTATAATATATATATATATATCTTCTTCTTCTTCTTTCGGCTGCTCCCGTTAGGGTCGCCACAGCGGATCTTGGCACATGTTTTACGCCGGATGCCCCTTCATGACGCAACCCTGGTCACCTCTAACGACACAGGGATATGGTACACCTATTTTAACCGGGTATACACCGGCCCAGTACAATGCTACTCATTTTGCCGACCTCGAAAGATGGCAGGCTGAGTCAACCCCTCGGTATTAATTCAGTGGCCCAACGGGGCTTGAACTCAAGACCTTTTGGATCCCAAGCCGCTGCCCTAACCACTGCGCCAACACCAGGCTGATATATATATATATATATTATATATATATATACTATATATATATATATATATATGTATAATATATATATATATATATGAAAGAAGTCCTTTCTTTCAAGCCTCGGGTCTCACTATCTGCCATGATCTTTCCTGGGGAACCACATTTCCAACCTGGCCTGCAAAGCTAGTCACCGACCGGGAATTCTCCATCGTGCAAAGTCCTTCGTCGGCCCACCTAAGCTCCTGACCACATACAAAACTTTCATCCGCAGCCTGATGGAGTACTGCTCTCCCCTCTGGGCTGGTGCTCCTGCCTCCCACCTTTCTCGGCTTCACGCTGTGGAAACCAAGGCATTTCGGATAATTGGCATCTTCCTCGATGAGGCCGAGTCTTTGGGCCTCTCACTCTCTCACCTCAGGCTGGTGGTGGTCTTTCTGTCTCCACCATCTCCTCTCTGGTCTCACCCCACCCCTGCGTGTGTCTGCAATTTGTCCCCACCATATTTGCAGGGCGCTCAAGGTCCGCCAACAACCCCCTTCTGGTAAAACTACAAAAATCACGAATCACTGCTCACCTTCACTCTTTCATTCCTCTTTTTTCGTGCCTTTGGAATAAACTCCCTCACTTTGTTCAATCCTATTCTTCCTCCAGGCCTTCAAAACAGTTTTCACCACCACGCTTATCTCCCCATCCAAATCCTCGATCTTTTCCACCCCCGTTAATCCACTCTCAACCCACCTCAATCAAATTCCCTGCTTTCCTTCCTGAAAGTCCCTGTCGTGTCCATCTTGTTTACTGTGTACCCACACAATCCCTCATCCTTCCACAGATCTCGTAAGTTCTCTGCTCCCACTGTTTTGTCCTTCTCCCGCTCCTGCCCTCTTGTCTCATGCCCCCCCTTACTGTGCATTGTGTGTTAGCTCTCACACGAGCCTCGACAAGGTATACAAAAATATATAATATATACTATATATATCTATCATATTATATAACTCGTATATATATAAATATATATATATATATATATATATATATATATAATATAAATTATATGTATACATATATATATATATATATATACTTTCATATATATATATATATATATATATATATATAATACATATATATTACATATATATATATATAATATATATATAATATATATATATATAATATTATAAAATTCCTGCTTACCCCACCATCGAAAGTGAAGGTTATGTTTTCACCCCTTTCTTTTGTTACTTGCAAAATTGAAGAGTTTTAAAGTTATTTGTCAGTAGATTTTGTTATTGTATCTGTCTGTCTGTCTGTCTGTGTGTCTATTTGTCGTGTTGTCTGTCTGTCTTTCTTCGCCTACAGGTTACAATTTCAGACCGATCCTCACGAAACTTACCACATGGTAGTGTTTGTCAAAAAGAAAAGCCGATTGTTTTGAGGTTAAAAGTCAAAAGGTCAACATAGTCCCAAGGTCAACACTTAGTGGTGTTTCTAAAATCCTCAATTTTCATCCGATTGACTTGAAATTTGAAGAGGATTTATATTTCAGGTCATTGAATTCAACCACCGATTGTTTTTGAGGTCAACATAGGCCCAAGGTCAACAACTGAGAAGGTATTTCTAAAATCCTCAATTTTCATCTCATTGACTTGAAATTTGAAGATGATTTGCATATCAGGTCACTGAATTCAACCACCAATTATTTTCAATGTCAACATAGGCCAAAAGAACAACATCGGACAAATTTCTAAAATTGTCAATTTTAATCCGATTGACTTGAAATTTGAAGAGGAGTTGCATATTTGGTCATTGAATTCAACCAGCAATTATTTTTGAGGTCAAATTTGTTTTATGAACTTTGCAAGTTTCGTGCTCTCCATGACGTCTTCTTATTTTCTTGCCTGTTTATTTGTGAACAGGATATCTCAAAAAGCTGTGGATGGATTGGGAAGAAATTTTGTGGACAGGTTCTGTGTGTGATAAGGACAAACTGATTAGGTTAGGATTAGGATCAGGACAAACTGACAAGCAACATCTTTCTAAGCTCAAGTCTGAACTTTCAAACCTCTTTCCCTCCTCAAAATCCTGGTGGCATCTAATCAAATCTGTTCCTGGTGTATGTGCCCCCTCCATCCCCTCCTTTACCTCAAATGGCCACACCGCTGATACCGCACGTTAAAAGGCTGAAGCCTAAACTCGGTGTTCAGCTAAATCTTGTGTCCAAAAGCCATCGCTTTCTGTACCCACCTTACGCAGTCGTACTCAGCTGTTCCTGACTCTGTGTCCTTTCTTCCTGACAGAGTGGGAGAGCTTGCTGTCAAACCTCAAGTCAGATTCTGCAACCAGTCCAGACGGCATCAGCCCACGTGTCCAAAAACCTGCTCTTCTGCTCCTGCTCACCTCTCTCTGTTCTATTCACCCTCTCATTTGCTCAAGTCATCTACCATCTGCTTGGAAATCAGCAAAACATTACTGCCCTGCATAAAAAGGTGCAAAAACAGATCCCTGCAACTACAGACCAATCATAATTGGCATCTTCCTCGATGAGGCCGAGCTCTTGGGCCTCTCACTCTCTCACCTCAGGCGGTCGGTGGTCTTTCTGTCTTCTACCTCTCCTCTCCGGTCTCACCCCACCCCTGCTCTCTCTGTGATTTGTCCCACCACATTTCCGCAGGGTGCTCAAGGCCCTCCCACAATCCCCTTCTGGTAAAACTACAAAATCAGAATCACTGCTCACCTTCACTCTTTCATTCCTCTTTTTTCCCGCCTTTGGAATAAACTCCCTCACTCTATTAATCCATTCTTCCCTCCAGGCCTTCAAAACAGCTGTTCACCACCACCTCTTATCATCCCCCTTCCAAATCCTTGATCTTTTCTACCCCGTAATCCACCCAACCCAACTCTCAAATTCCCTGCTTTCCTTCCTGAAAGTCCCTGTTTCCATCTTGTTTTACTGTTCCACACCAATCCTCTCCCTTCCACAGATCTCCTATGTCTCTGTTCCCCACTGTTTTGTCCTTCCCACTCCCCCCTCTTGTCTCATGCCCCCCCCCCTTCTGTGCGTGTGTTGTTAGCTCTCACAGAGCCTCGACCAGGTATTCAAAATAATAATAATAATAATAATAATAATAATAATAATAAAAAAAGGTTTTATTGAAGATCTGGATCCGGATCCAACACTCGAATTTTTTAAAGTGATTCTTCACCATTGAGAGATTGGGCCAAAAACAATATATAGCAACATATCTCAACAAGTTGTGGAAGCATTCAGATGAAGCTTGGTGGACATGTTGGGTATGTGATATGGAAGAATGATTTCAATTTTGGTGAATATCCGGATCCGGATCCGGATCTTTTCATTTTTTAATTGATTCTTCACCATCAAGAGATGGTGCTAAAACGATGTACACCACAATATCTCAAAAAGTTGTGCAGAGATTCAGATGAAACCTGGTGGACAGGTTTGGTGTGTAACCATGACAAATTGGTTCTATTTTGGTGAAGATCCGAATCCGTATCCGACGATTCTAATTTTTTTAAAGTGATTCTTCACCATTGAGAGATTGGGCGCAAAAACGATATATAGCATGATATCTTAAAAATGTATTGGGCCAGATATGTTCTTGTGGATCATGCATTACGAGGTGGAGGTATTCACTCTACTGAGTGTCCTTCCAGTTTTACTACTATTTTGCCCAGCATGCATTACACCACCCCATCTAACACATTACATTAGTTATTCATGCCTGTCATACATGTGCATTATGACGTCCTTAAAACCAGCAAATTTCCTGTTTGGAATGATTTAAAATTTTGATTCATTGCCAGGCAGGCAGAAAGAGTGAAAATATTATCGCCCTTTTCTCTGCGCGTATGCTATCAGGACGAATTCAGTGCTAATGCACGATAAAACGAAGTGCTTGTCTATATATTTATGTTCCGATTCATGTTTAAAATACAACATTCGATTTAAATAAGTTGTTCCTTGATCATAAATTGAAAGATGGACAGACGGACGGACGGACGGATAGACACAAACCAATTGCTTAACCCCATTTTTCGCTTTGCACGTGTGGGGTAACATTACCACGAGGAAGATGCCTTAACAAAAAGGAAACAACGTCGGAAAGCTACTATAAAAGCTTCAAATAGAAAATAAATGCAGAAGCTGAAAGGCATCTCAACTTTGCTCTGACAAATATCTGCAAAGTTTTCAAAGGAAAATACCGAGAGTAACAAACTGCACAGGTCCTTTCATGAACAAATCATTGGCACACAGGGAGAAGGGGGAAGTAGGCGGAAGAATAAAAAAACAGGAAAATCATGCTACATCTATTGTTGATTTATAATCTCAATCAAGAGAAATGAACAAACAAGTTGTCGAGACCTTTAGTTCCAAAAAATTGCCAAAAGCTCGTAGAGAATAAAACTCCCTTTTTCTGTACTTCTGCTTGGAAATGAATGATAATCCACTTTATTGATATTTCCATTTCTATGACGATAGATTGTAATTGTTTCATTGAAAAAAAAATGGTGCATGATGACAAAGGTCAAGAATGTTTCGATGGATACGACAATGCTGGACAGGTTTCCACACCATTGCCAGGTGTGCAAATTCCTATTGAGCATCCATTGGAGTTGAAACCACACCGATGAGGGCAAAACAACACAATCACAATAGTTTTCATTGTGCATCACTTTTCAACGGATATATTTTCTGCGAACTCATTTTATTCTTGCCCGAACACTTGTCATTAAAAAAAAAAAAAAATCCCAATTAAAACTAATTAGAGAAACTAAAATGTCTTCCTTTGAGAGCAAAATCCACATTGTCAGCCGAATATCGCCAGCCACGGGTTGCCCTGTGTGATGATACAGACAGAGCACATGCATGCAGACAGGTCTCAATTGCGAGTGATCAATCTATTTTACAATATAGCCTCAAGCGGAACCAAAGATCTACCTGCATGGTGCAAATTACATGGACTAAAACTCATGAAATCATGAGCATAATGGAGGTTCCAATATTCTTTCGTCTCATGATCAGTCTCTTCATGCACATCTGATCTCTTACCTCGCCAGCTCCATCCCCCACCCCATGCGCCTTTATGATGAGAATACCTAATTTATATCCAGATCTCTACCCACAGGATGATTGTACACTCACAAGCTTTACTCATTATTATTCCATTTGAGTTTATCCCTTTAATGTACAGTGCAACAAATATCATCGTCAGTTACTGCTTGCTCATCTAATCGAAGATCACCTGAGTAATTCATACAAGAGCATGGCTTTTGGGATAGCCATTACAGAAATTTGGTATTTTTGCAAATCAAAATTTAGGAGCCGACAAAAGTCAGTCTGTGAAGCATGGAAGGACGGCAACAATCGGGGTTACATTCTGAGAAGCCAGAGATCACAATCGCAAATTTAGGCAAGGTATCGGCACAAAGGGCCGAGTGTTCCTCGGCGTCTTACAAAATTGAATGGCCAATCAAAAATTCAAGTAAACGGGACACTCCGCTTATTGTGCCACCAGAAAAAATGGTGTACTACAACATACAGCAACCCGAACCAACAGCTAATACTTATTTATGGAATTTGAAACCAGCCATCACACCTTAATGATAAACACATTATAAAACGAGCTTTATTGATGCCAAGTCCCGGAAAATAACACGTTCAAAGAAATGGCATCATTTTGAGAGTGCTTGTTTATAGGGTGTGGCCAACATTACACACATGCTCATTTTCAGGGTGTGGCCAATTTCTACCATTGATTCCCATGGCCGTTCAACGCAGAGCTTCTGTTGTCCTGTCCGAACACTCATATAGAACACGTACTGTAGCAGCTAAAGACAATACAGGAAATAAAGAAAGTCGACACAAATAAATCGGAATGCAGCCAAGAAAACAGCTTTCAGGAATAAAATGGAAACGCAAAAGAGAATAAAACTGGAGTGGAGTGAAAACCATTAAAAATTCAGGAAACTTTTTGTACCTTTTCAGCACTTTTTTCTTGAAATACAAACATGGAGACTGATGAAAACTAGAGAGTTCATAGAACACCTTACCCCCAGAAGTTTTGAGAAACAAGGCCATGGGTGGGGTCTACAAGCGGCAAATTTGATTGGTCATGATGACGTAAAATGCCGTAATATTTTGTCCAACTACTGTTAAACGGAAGGTTTTTGAAAGTGCCAAAAAGGTGATTTGTGTTCTTGAGTTTTCAAGTGTATAATTCAATTTAAATAAAATAAAGATTTTAAAGGTTGTAGAAAACATTTTTTGGGATGTTCACTGCCGTTGATTCAGAGTCTTTTACACCACCCTATTTAACACGTTACATTATTTCTTTGTGCCTGTTGTTTGTGTCCTTTATGACACCCTTAAAAACAGTAAGTTTCCTGTTTGGAACGATTTTCAATTTTTCTTGACTACCAGAAAGGTAGAGTAAAAAAAAAAAAATGTATCTCACTGCTTTCTGCACATGCGTGATCGGGACATATTCCGAGCCAACGTACCATTAAACTACAGGTTTGTGTTCCAATTCGTGTTCAAATATAACATTCAATTGAAATTAAGTTATTCCTCAACCATGAACTAACATTTGTAGACAGAGAGACAGACAAACAGACAAAGTGAACCAATTGCTTATCCCTGCTTTTTGCTTCACACGCGCGGGGTAAATACGCCAACTATCAGATGCCGAGATAGAACACACCAAAATATAATATGTTCTGGCTTACTACATCTTACCGAGTTACCATCTTATAGTGACTGAGCCAAACAAAGTCATGCAACCATCCAGGATCTTATCCATTATAAAATTCCAGCCCATATTAGTCTATATTTCAAGTCAAACAATGAGCAATATTATAGACAACAACCAAGGGTGAGTTAAAATGGTTGAATTTTCTTTTCCCAAATGGAAAACCTGTGCTAATGTTCCATTAACAAACCGTTTGGGAACTAATGAGACAACTACACGATTTATGCCGTTGTGAAAAGGAAATGTCTAACAATATTGAGCTCACAATATGGAACATGATATCCCCATTTCTATTACCAGCTCCGATTTTTGCTTTAATCATAAAGAAAATGGTGCTTCTTGAAGTTGGTCTTCTGATGGAAAACCGTTTCGGAAAAAAGTCATTACTATTCGTGCGCGTCAATCGGGAAATTAGTCAAAGCCTTATGGAACAGCATTGCATTTGCTTTGGTGAAACGTCAAGGAAAGGTGAAAAAGGAGAGGAAAAAGGTGTCGTACAACCCTGTCGCAGTGTATATTTGTTGAATGCCTATTGTGAAATTTGTGGCACAACGGCTGTCTGAGCACAAATCACGTGATGGACTAACGATCCTGGCCCTCACGGCCCCACAGCCACCCCTCGCACGGTCACCCCCCGACCAATGAAAGCCTCATGACACCCACTGGCATAGCCAATGGGGCTGGTAGGATCACTGAGAGGTATGTATGCACACTCACCTCTGAGCTGTCTATCCTGGGTTCAAATGTCAGCCCAGCCATAAATTGTCCTTACGGTGTTTCACTTGCAGGGCGAGACATCGATGTGTGTGCATCGATACTCGGATGGAGGTTAAACTAGGTGACCCTTATGCTGGAATTAGTTAATGGCCGTTAAAGATTCCAAAGTGTCCTTGGTGAAGAGGATGCAAAGTATCGCTGTGGCCCTGATCAAATTACAATTTCCTGCTGTAGACTACAGGGGACATTGCTCAGCAGCACAGCCATGCCTCCAACAAATGATGCTACCCACAACCATGTGCTGCATATGACAGAAGAAGAAGCATGGCCCATAATTCGACTTAGCCAAGACAGACACTACCCCTAAAACTAACATTAAACCCCTGTTAATTCACGTCTGTCTTGCATGCCTTTATCCAGCACTGCCTGTGCAATTCTCATGTCGATACTTCATGAGTGTCATGTAACTGATACATCCTGTTAAACTCACTGCCGGTTGTCATCTCACTCACTCAACTCACTCATCCGGTAAACTCACTCATCCACAGATTTTAATATTTATTCAACCCATTAGTCGACATCTTATTCTGCAAGCTCTAATCATCACCAAAACCAGATGATGACGATTTCCATTTTTTGACCAAATTAATACAATCGGGGTCTCAAATGATCCCAGATAATACAGTTGCATGGGGGACATGCAAGTGCATAATGTTCATAGCCAGTTATGCAAAAATTACAAAAATAAGCAATTCAGCAACCATCCTTCCGCATTCACATGCTGTGGCTCTCCTGTTTCCACCTGAGAGGTAGAGAGGGGTCCTGCCCTTAGACAGCATAACTGTAGCACAACAGGTTACTGAAGTGCTGTGTGTTGATGTTTTTATCCTCAATGAATGAATTGCACATGAATTAAGCTAATAAGATCCCAAAACTCTACTACCAAAAGCTTTCCGGCCAATGGCTGAACCTTGAATTTTTTGGCTGATGTGAATCAACAATGTCTTCACTCCATGCTGGCTCACATTTAGCCTTGCTTGAAAGGATAAACCGAGGTGTCATCATGTGTTAAAACTTCCTTCCCCAAATAATTTCAATATATCTGGGAGTGTTCCAAGAACTGATTTGTATTGACCACATAAGTTGCCATGAGATTAAACACGAGATAGTTTCGAACCAGCATTGCACTCACCTTACTGGATTTCAAATGTGAATGAATGATTGTCTCCACTCTTACAAAACTGACAGGCAACTCCTCTTGCAATATTGTGTACAATTATGGTCACCACGTCTGAGGAAGGATAAAGCTGCCAGAGAGGGTTCACGGTCGAGCGACTAGATATTAAATCGATTCCAGGGTTAGCTAGACTCAGCTATGAGGAGTGGTTGAAGGAGACAGGACTCTATACATTATAAAGGAGGTGATTGTGAGAGGATCTGATGGAGATGTACAAGATAATTAAGGGTATCGACAAAGTAAGTGCAGAAGAGTTTTTCAGCAGAATTGACAGTGACAGAACCAGATGCCCATTTCAGGATAAATAAGAAGAAAGTTACGACAGTTGTTAGGCAGGGATCTTTCATTCAGAGAGTAAGTTAATCCATTACCAAACCATGGAATGGTAGTGGCAGCATAAAGAGTAGATAGGTTTAAATTTGAGTTAGATAAGTACAGTACCTAGAATCATTGGGGATAGATGGGAACATGGACATTGGCAGGAATGGAAGGTAGCTTCGGTATGGATGTGCAATTGTAGTATTATAATTGTGATGTCTGTTTGTTCTTCGCTCACCCTAAAACCATGTCCCCTCACAAACCCCTCCCAACCAAAATATAAAAAAACAACATAAAAATAAAAATACGCACTGTTAAATCAAAATTATTTCAGAATTTTTATATTAATTAATTACATTGTATATATATATAATATATATATATATATATATATATATATATATATATATATATATATATGAGGCCCCACGAGGAGGAGTGATGTAAGCGACATTTTTTAATGATATGATGATGATGATAGGCTCCGATGATAGGGGAAGGGTTAAAATAGTGCTATATGGCATTAACTCCAAAATGGCCAATGTGGCCCTTACATCACTCCTCCTCGCGGCGCCTATACATATATATGTATTTATATGTATACATATATGTATAAATATGTATATATATATATATATATATATATATTATATATTTATCTATATATATATATATATAAATATAATAAAGAAAGAGCCACCCACATCTCTCACCTGTGCATGGAGAGAATAACCAATCAGCTCTTACCTTATCAATTAAACCAAGGTGGCTCAGATTATATAAATAAATCGACTCCTCCCATGGTCTTCTAGTGGAAGAAACTGCATAAAGCAACCAAGATGGGCTACCAAGGAAAGCCCTTTGCTGTTTTTGACATTGAGTTGAACATTTAGTTTGACATTTAGTTTAAATTAGGATTAGATAAGTACCTGGAAGTTATGGAGATAGAGCAGTATAGGGATGTTGATAGGACCTTTAGGTAGTTTGAGCATTGATGGATGATTGTGTGCATGTGTACGGAGTGCTGTTGGTGGGGGTCTTGTCAAGGGGTGTTGTGTGGTTAATGTTGTGTGTTTTTAACCAAGCCCATGCCGACTCCCCTGAGGGGAAGAACAAAAGGAACAATTTTTCTGTTTTCCTTGTATTCCTTGTATTTCAAACCCTTCCCAGAGTTCCTCCATGGCTGTAAAAGACATTCACAAATAATACACACATGAGAATCCCAAATTGATTAGGTGAAGCTGATTGGTTATTCCCTCAATTCACAGATGAGAGATGTGGGTGGGTCATTGTATTATATTTATATATTGACTGCTTTTGACATTTGCATATGGTACATGCTTGGGAGCCTCATTGTTATGCATTTCTGTCTGCGCTGTTGCTGATGATTCGCCAATAATTTAATTGATGAAACTGGTCCGGCAGCTGAGGGTGTGTGTAGCATTGGGATTTTCATGTGTGTATTATGTGTGAACGTCTTTATAGCTGCTGTGGAGGAACTGTTAGGGTACTATGCAAATCATCTCTCACCATCGGATCTTTAATGTCCACTGGGAATGGTTTGAAACAGCAAAGGGCTAACCTTGGTTGCTTTATGCAGCTTATTTGGCTAGAAGAGCATGGGAAGAGTCGATATATTTATATATATGTATGTATATATATACATATATATACATATATATACATGTGTATATGCATTTGTATGTATGTAAATGTGAAGAAGAAGAAGGCATTTCGGCGAAGAGGAAACGAGATCTACTCCACAAATTTGAACAATAAGCAAGAGCAGACCCGGTCTCTCTGCTCTTGCTTCTTATTCAAATTAGCAGAGTAGAATTAGTTTATTTTGGTTGCAAGTGCTTTCTTCTTCTTTAAAAATGTGTAACTCCAACTGCCCCAATCTATACAATATATATATATATATATATATATATATATATATATATATATATATATATATATATCTGTCCTTTTACATCATGCAAAAAACGAGTGATATCTGTGCCAACTCCAATGTTCTCACCCTCACTCCTCCACTCCCATAACCCCTCACTCAGTCTTCTTCTTTGCATTTAGTACAAGACCTCGGGTAGCATTACTGGCCGAGGGTGTGGCTGTGCCATTGATCAATGCAATTCCCCAATATCTATGTTCGTTAGAACAAGAAGTTGTAATTGTTCATGGTGATGTTTGATAGCTCACCTACTCTTTGTCAGGGACACCGTCACCATAGGATCTTTAATGTCCACCAACTAATGCCAGCACATGGGAGACCAGTTTAACGTCCATCCAAGGGATATCGGACACCAGTTTAACATCCTTCCTCAGGATTTAGGACATCGGTTTAAAGTCTATCCATGGGACATCACAAGTCAGTTTAACGTCCATTCGATGAAAATCGGACACCCAGTTTATTGTCCATCCAAGGGACATCAGACACCCATTTTATTGTCCATCCGAGGAACGGCACACACACATTGATGAATCACCCAGTCTGTGAAACACCGGGATAAGAGTTTATTGGTGGGTTTGGATTTGAATCCAGCTGAGACAGCTTAGAGGCAAGTGGGCATACCGCTAGGCCTTACTGCCAGAACTCCTCCCTCAGTGAATTTATTGGAATTGATAAACTTATTATATATGCCTGGTGTTGGCTTAATGGTTTGGGTGGCAGGCTTGGAATTCTCGGGTCCTGAGTTCAAGTCCCACTTGGTCAATGAATTAATACCAGGTGGGGTTGATTCAGCCTGCCATCCTTCTGAGGTTGGCAAAATGAGTACCACTTTGCTGGGATGATTGAGCCATTTGAGTATTCTGTTTGGAGTGGTGACCTGTCCAGGATTGTGCCCAAGAGCCCAGGAGACCGCTTTGGCAGCACCAACACTCTGTACAGAGTATGGTCATGATGGATGGATGGATGGAGGGATGAAAGGATAAACTTATTATAATTCATGTGTTGTTGATGTCTTGCAGGCTTGATGGGTGAAATAGCTTATCCTTGTGCATCATGGTCTTACCCAGAATGCTTTTCCCAGTGGTTGTCACTTCTTGTATAATCTATACAAAGTGAACAAAATATTTGCCACAATTTCAGCATCAAACTAATATTTATACAACTTCTACAAAAAACATGGTCTACGCCGGCCTCAAAACGACCACCTTCCTTTGCACGAAGGTAATGAAATGTGAAAATGATTTAAAAAGCAGCATTAAATGGAGTTGAAAACTCCAGACTAATTAAGACAGTTGTAAAAAATAAAAAATAAAAAAGGAAGAAAAAAGAACTCAAAATCAAATAAAAAGTTTAATCGCCAATATTTTTAATCATCACTTTGAGAAATATTATTACATCAGACGATCGAGGTATCAATACTGGAGAGACACGAGTGGGTTCGGTGCAATTCCTTCCATGCATATATAATCTCGTGAAAAGCCTCCAAACGATGCAGTGATTGTTATCAAACGTGCACAAACTACATAGAGCTAACATTCACGCTTAATCGCTTAATCGGGCGAGATATTTCAGAATAATATCGGTAAGTTTGCATCCCAGATGTTATTTGAATTGCCTGAAGACAAAATCGCAAAACTTACATTCAAATAATAACATTCGGCGCAGGAAAACCTATTGAGAGAGAGAAATTAGTATTTGCATAGTACTAAATGAATTGTATAACTAGATGGAAGTAATTATCTTCAAAAACGCGCTATCATTGCGTCAATCTGAATTATACATTCGCACTTTTAACAACTGTGTAATGGAATTCTTAAGAAGTACCGAATAACGTAATCCAATTTCGAGGCTGTTATATTGGTTGTACCATTTTCTCTGACAGTAGAAGCCATCGACATCAACATCACCAACTACTGGTGGAGTGTGATGCTGGCAGGAAGTCCTGTAACTGTATTGTGAAGCTTATTGGCTTTCCTGGAGAAATTGAGGAGTCGGACGAAGGGGTTAATTACACTTTCTTCATTTACAAGGATTTTGTCGTTAATTTGTCTCATTTTTGTGCTTGTATCTTTTGGAATGTCGAGGGTATAATTATTAGCAGCAGAACTTTTGCTAATAAACGTAGTGTTAATGTGAATATTTGTTGGCAATCATCTCCCTTGTTGGATCAGCATTTTAGTAAGAAATCTATTTTCATGGTTATTGATATCATTTTAGATTTTCACACAAGTATTGTGGCCCATGGGAGAGTAGAACAATAAGAGGTGAAGGGAAAAGAGCAAGACAAGATTGACGGGTTCAGGAGCTATAGTCTCGGCGTAAAGAAGAGAGTCAGGTTAGTAAGGCAAGGATCTTTCACTCAGAGAGGAGTTTATGCATGGAGTGGTCTCTGGAAAGGTGGTGACATCAGAATCAGTGGATAGGTTTAAACTGGAAATCGACATGGGTACCTAAAAGAATTGAGGATAGAGGGGTACATGGATATTCGCAGGACTTTAAGGTAGCTTAGGTATGTATGGGTGATTGCATACGTGTAGTGATTGTGATTTTTGTGAGAGAGACTTGTCTAAAGGTGAATCTGCTGTCAAGGTGTGCTCATTCCTCACCTGACAACCATCTTCATCTTACTAAAAAAGATAAATAAAGAAATATAAAACAAACAGACAAAAATATCACCCTCGTGGTGTCCCTGTACTCTCCCCGCTGTTCTCCTCCTCAAGCCCGCCTCCCACCTCCTCAACATTTCCCAGTGAAATCAAGTTGATAAACTGAGAGATGAAATGGGTGTGATGTCGACATGGCACAGTTATGTATGATGGGACAAATAGCCTCCTACTGTGTCAAAGGTGTTTCCATATCCTTGTAAGAATGCAAGGATGAACCACAACACGAGAAAATGAGTTACGGGAAGAAAAGTGGACAAGGTTGCAGGGTGGTGCAGTCAAGCTCAGAGGAAGGTCGACAAGGGAGAGATCATGAGAATGGGCAGCAGACTCGATGTCTTTGAGGGAAGAGAATGAGGCAGCAGATTCCTGCGTGCAAATTCTGGAACTCAAACCTGATGTTATTTAATGGAGCGAATTGTACCATATATGATTATTTGGCCTATCAGTATGGAAATAAAATTATCAATTGCCTTTGAGACCAAGTTCCAAGGCCTCCCTCGCAGGCAACTGAAAACAAATTGACTGTCACATGTTGCAAAATAGAGAATGGCTGCTTATTCTGACAGGCTATTATAAAGTGGTCATGATTGTGCATTTATATCTCCACTTGATATATTGCATGTAAAAAAAAAAAACATTTAAAATTATATTCATTGCCATTGCTGTTTGAAAGAAGTATTTTGGTGTTGTTGTGGTGATGGAGGTCCACATACAAGAGAGTACAGGGGTGTTCACGATAGGTTGCGAATGTTCCCATCAACAAAGGCCAGCTCTGGACAGATCACAACTCCATTGCAGGACGCAGAAATTTCCACTGAGCAACCATGGAAATTGAACCCATCCAGGTGAGGGTGACAGGATCTTATCAATGACCCCATCAGTTGAGTGGGTCTTTACGAAGACAAGTCTTCATGCACTCAACCACCAAGCCGCTATTCTTGTACTAAACTCAAGTGAATGGAACTGAAAATGCTATAACTGTTTGCTTTCTGTCATGCACTACAATATTGTTTCTAGATATTTGTTCATTTTCCGAGACGTGTGTTCGATATGTCAAACCTGTGTTCTCTGCTTGTGAACGACGGCGAGTTTCAGAAACACGATGCCCTGAGGTGCAGATCAAAGTGAAATGTGATTTTACTCTGAAGTGGCTGAGGTCAAACAAATCCAAAGTTCAAAATGAAATTTATGATGTAGTATTGGTAGTGCAATGGTTGGAGAATCCACTTTGAGTCTGGGAGGTCGTTGGTTGAAATCCCGGCTGACTCACATCAAACGCTAAAAATGGTACGTGCTGCTTCCTTGCTTGATGCTCAGCATTTAAAAGGATGGACAATGAACAAACAATGCTGGGAAGGTAATGGCAAACCACCCAATATAACCCTTGCCAAGAATCTGCTTTGGCAGCACCAACACTCTCCAAAGAATGTGGTACATCAAAAAATATAAATAAAAACGACAAGATGCGACTTAATAGTTATCAAATCCTCTTAAAACAAAACTATGAAAGCTGATCAGAAAAGTCTGTGCCTTTTTTCATAAACCGAGAGTCAGAGATTTGAAATATATGTCGTAAACAAATGAATATGTCGGATATTTACACAAAAGAGTTTATATAATTAAATATGTGAGATCTCAATTTGAAGACAGTTAACTATTTTAGTGTTTTCTGAAGTAATGGAACATCTGTAAAGCACATAAAAGTGTGAAACTTTTATTTTGTTTTTAAGAGATATCGAGGCTCAGGGAAGAGCAGAATTGTATCCATCCATCCATCGGGACCATACTCTGTGCAGAGCGTTGGTGCTGCCGAAGCAGTCTCCTTGGCTATTGGGTACAATCCTGGACGGGTCACCACTCCGACACAGGATAACAGCAAGCTGGTGCTCATTTTGCCGACCTCAGAAGGATGACAGGCAGAGTCAACCCCACCTGGTATTAATTCAACCGCCAAGCAGGATTTGAATTCACGACCTGAGGATCCCAAGCCCACCACCCTACCCATTAAGCCAAAACAAGGCATGGAATTGTATATCATGTTTTAAGTAAAATTTTCATAAATTTCTCAATACAATTACAATGTTGGGTTTCCACCTGCATGAAACCGATTACATTCACAGGTTAGCAAACCATCCTGATCCCTTCTGTGTCCTCGCTCGTCCACGAGCTTCAACTGTGTACAACAACAAAAAAAATGCAACAATATAATGTTCAGAAATAATTTAAAAAAGTATGTCATGAGACATTGTCATAGCCCTGTTTTGGTCTCATACATTTTTCAAACTCAAACAACCAACAACACACACAAGCAAGGTAGACATCTATTATGGGAGTTGTTGATGGAGGTCCATACTCTTAACAGTGCATCAGAGCACTAATAATGAGATACGCCCATTTCCACGGCCAAGAACCTATTCTGGACATGTCACCACTCTGTCATGGGGTATGGAAATTTCGGCTGAGTAACCTTGGGAATCGAACTCGCATCATGCGATCCAACACTTGTGGAATGAGGACAAATGCCACAACTGTTTACGCACTCTACCACCAAGCTGGTGGGATTAGATTGTGGGAGGCAATACATGGCAAAACACTTGGATTTGGAAAGCACAAAGAAGCAATGGCTGAAAACGATGGTAGGATAACAAAACAACTCACTTGGTATAGTGCTTACCAATGAGCTGTCTTGACTGGGTTCAATGCCTGATTTGGACCTCTGACTTGTGGACTTCCTTTTCCCTGCGAATCCTTATCAACATCAGCATTGTTTGGTCCTGATGATGGCACCACGTCAGTTGGCCTGTTGAGGAATAGCCGAGGAAGTCTCGTGGAGAAGCTTCAATATGTTTTCAAAAGAGGAGTATTAAGTAGTGGAAACTGAAACGGCAAAGTCTTCAGGATTGAAACAAATTATTCCTGAGCTGTTAGAATAATGATGAATGTGCTGTGAAGGAAACCCGATTTTTAAAAAAGGGGGATGCTCAGCTCAGAAAGGATGCAGCGCGTCGGCAAATATTACGAAGCGGTTGAAGAATATGAAGTGGTGAAAGGACAAATTTCTGCTCTTGCTTTTGTTATATTACATCCTGATCCATTTTTTTGTTCTCGCTGTTCCATAAGCCTCGACTCTGTATACAAAAAAAAATACAACATAATCTTCAGAAATGATAAAAAATAACAAGTTTGAATTGCGAACAGCCCGTGGGAGTTCATTCGTACAACTCTCAGGTGAGCGATAGCACGGACGACAAGATAGTTTTGAAATTTGGTAAAATTTTCATCGCATCAGAAAAAGAAACCAGAACACCTCACAAGACTGAGGCTAGTTTCATATCATCATTTGCGACTTAATTTTGCGCTGGGCATTTAATTTAACCCAGCACATTTAATTATTTTTTTAATAACAATTTTAAGAAAATGGGCCGAAAGGGCCGTTCCTCAGCCAAAATGATGGGAATCACACTTTGGGCTCAGGTAATGCCTGGGGAATGGTCTCTAGAACATACCTGTCAAGTTTGGTTCGGTTCCGTTCAGTAATAACCGAGAAATAACAATTTTAAGAAAATGGGCCGAAAGGACCGTTCCTCAGCCCAAAGGGCCGGAATTGCACTTTGGGCTCAGTTCATGCCTGCGCATATGTGTCTAGTATATGCCTGTCAATTGTCATCGAATTCTGTTCACGAATAATGGAGAAACGGACGTTCAAATGAACTGTACACAAGAAAAGAGAGAACGCGAGCGGCGCTTAGACCCCGTGGGGTAGAAGACCCCATGGGGTACGTCATGATATATCGTCATCACTTGAAATTTTGGGATTTTTTTTTGGAATTAATTTACAGCAAAATATGTTTCCAAAAGTATTGGGACAGCACTCCCAGACTTGAAAAGAACTTTGCCAACCTGCACTTGCGATTAATAACGGTGTAGCAGGTGTTGAAACCAATCCCGACTCAGCGACAAACTGTCATGCACGGTGTTTCACAGGCAGGGTGATTAATCAGTGTGTGTGCCGTCTCTCGGATGGACGTTAAACTGGGCGCCCCATCTGCCGGCATGAGTTGGTGGATGCTAAAGATCATATGGTGTCTTTCATGAGTAGATGAGCTATCACCGGCACCCTGAACACATTACAAATTCCTGTTCTAACTGTAACAGGAGGCACCGCTTCAGCAGCACATCCATGCACCCCAGCAAATGATGCTACCCACACCTGCAGCCATGTGCTGCATACTAAAGTGGAAGAAAAGAAGAAGGTGTTGAAACCCATTTGTAATGAAGGCACCATGAGGTAAAGTGCTGATTGACCTTCACGGCTTCACCATAGAATAATGATGGAGTATCGGAACTTTACAACATTTCTGTCACTTTTGGACGTTCCCAAACCAGCTGTCCATAATGTATTCTGGAAAAGAGCTCGTATTGTGAATGTTGAAAAGAGGAAAGATGGGCCAAACTTTTTGACAGGTCAGGTTAGAAGAGTCTTCAAAAATGGAATGGCACAATATTATGTCTAATAACTATAATTAATTGGTACAAAATGTTTGTGAGAGTGTTCAAGCTATGCTTGTTGTCAAAGGTCAACCGACACCTAATTTGATGATTATTTATTTACAAGGTCCAGTCTCATGGAAGAGGAATGTGACAAAGGCTATGAACTGACAGTGGGCCAGCGTTGCAACAGTTGGACACAATAAGCATGGGAAAGAACAAAAAGGAAAAGAGACGAGAGAAGGGATTACCACCACCTGCAAATAATAAATATTGTAGGTAAGCAAGGGGAATGATGTGAGAGGGAGGTGCATTGCCTGCTTGAAGCCCTGGTGGTAAGGGTGGGATAGAACAGTCTTTGGAAGGTGGTTCCACAGACCGGAGAAGAAAGGGAAAGAAGAGGTTGGTTGAAGTGTAAAGTTTAATCATAAAGGGTTGATGGAACAAGGCGTATATATTGGATTTTTTGAGGAAGGTCAGAGGGCTGAGAGAGCAGGAGTGAGAATGGAGGAAAGGTAGTAAAATAAATAAATATATAAATCGAGAGACCACCGACATGCCTGCAATGTGACATCAACAGACCTTGTGCTTCAACATCATCACGGGAGACTCAAATAATGTTGAGAGCTTTAGATTCCACAGAATCCAGGAGAGACGGATGTGATGCTGGGGTGCCATCCCATAGCGGAGAGCAGTAATCAATTGAGCTAAGGAGAAAAGCCTTGTAGACTATGAGTATGTCTGATTTTTCATGGAAAAACTTACAACAAGGGTGGATGGCCATTCTGTGGCTCGCTTTGGAGGCTATCTTTGCCATACAGTTGGCCTCAGAGAGAGATAATGGCTGAAGGTGAGGCCCAGAGCTTCAAGAGACTGAATTTATCCCAACGGCTGATCATGCAAATAGATGTACGGGTTATTTTGAAATGAAATAAAATGTTTTGAATGTATAACCCTGAATGTTTTATATCACAATACCTTTAAAAAAAAAACAAGTGTTGGTTGATAGTTAAATAATTTTCAGAAAAGATTACCGACAGAGAGAATCCATGTTTTAACCATGATGAAGCCGATTGCCCTGGTCATGAGAGGCATGGAAACGTAGTGGTTCCATGGAGATGCCACATTAATGGCAAAGACATTTTTTTGTGTGTGTCAAATTTTATACTTTAATGCACACCGCAGTAAGAGCCCATGTGGTAACTGTGCCATATTGGAAATTGTCATGACACCTGCACAGCCACCTTTACAGAGTTATTGCCAAGAACCTTTGCTCGAACGATCGTCACATGCTACAGAATATTGGCATTTTTTAACGAACCAGATTTCCGAGTGAATTTTAATTAATGGGAGATAATGCAGTGAAGATGTGATGTGCTGGCAGGATAGCCGAGAGGTATGCAGTCACCTTGGAGCTGGCTAGCCTGGGTTTGAATCCCGAATCAGCTACAAACTGTCATCCTGGTGTTTCACATGCTTGCATGTGAAACACCAGGATGACAGTGTGTAGTTTATAGCTGATTCGACATCGATGTGTATGCCGTCCCTCAAATGGACATTAAGTTGGAGAAGCAGTCTACCACTACTGGTCATTGGTGGATGTTAAATATCCCAAGAAGAGTAGGTGAGTTATTTCTGGCATCACAAATAAATGGCTAATTTGTCCACAGTTTAAGGTCAGGCCTGGCCAGCAGGTTCCAGAAAGATTTGGGACAGAATTGTCCCCTGCCCCCCTTAGTCCCTTAGCTGACACCCACAAGGTGGTAATAATTATGATAATTTGGGAAGAAAACTAGAACAGCACTCTGGAGAGCATGTACCTCTACCTCTACCCAACGAATCCACCAAGTTTTGTCATAATATGTCAACAACTTCTTGAAATTTCATGCTATATATCGTTTTTGATCCTACTTCTCAATGGTGAACAGAGGCAGATCCAGGATTTTAGGTTGGGGGCAAAAATTTATATTACATTGAAAAATATAATTCTGCCGAGCAGAGCGAGGGGAACATTTTTTGTGGGTGTTACTTTTTGTCATAAATTCTTAAAACTATTCTAAATATAGACAACGAACTCTCGAATACAATTGAAAATAAGTACTAATCGTTTTGTTTAAAAAGAGATGATGAAACGTTAAATTAAATTTAAAAAAATAATAGGATGTGACAAGAACTCGGGATCTCTTGTGTACGAAGCAATGATGCAATTACGTCACAACACACGGTGTGTTCTCTTTCTTTAGTGGATAGTTCACAATCACAATGCATAAAACGACCAAACCAGCAAAATATAACAATACCAACAACACGACATCACTCATAATCATCATTGATACTGAATTCCAAACACACTGACAAGGCTCTACCAGTTGGTGGAGTTATAAAATCAAATTGTAACAGTTTAACTATTCATTACCTGTTTTCTGCATCCACATCATGGTCCCATAATTCAGCCTCTTGAAAAAAAATTGTGAATAATGATTTTAATTTTCGTACTTTTTGAGGAACATCATTCTGCTTTGGTGGTGGTGATCGTGCTCATTACCCTTGCTGATCATCATCATCATCATCATCATCATCATTTATTTAAGTCAGTATTATCCCCCTTACGGGAGGTTGCTGACTTTCACTCCTTCCATGACATAACTCCAGCTCTCCACTTTCTTCTATCTTCTGCGTCTTCCAATCCCAATCCCAATTTCTGACTTGCTTTCATAACCAACTCCTTTCGAAGGAGAGGGTATTGCATTTGGGTCTGTTTGTTTTGTTTGTTTGTTTCTTTGTCGGCACAGAACTTTCGTGTTTTTCTCCGCAACCGCTTGTCGGATTGTGACGAAATTTTCATGACTCACGTAGAACGTTTTATTGATAATTATGACGTCATAGGTTACGTGGTGTGGCAGCCATGTTGGAAAAATGGTAAAACTTTGGACCTCTATCTCTGAAACCGCACCAAGGAAAAAATGGAAACTTAGCACATGACAAGTACTCCCCATGGGGAATAAGTATGATTTTTGTATGATGTCATAGATGCCTTCGTTGCATATGCAGAACGCTACATCTGTTCAGCATGAAAATTTTTGAGGGTCATCTAGCGATAAAATGGTCCACAGAAAAAAAAAAAATGATGACGTAATCAGTCATGTGATTTGGCAGCCATATTGTTTAAAAGGAAAAAGAAATCCCTCAAAATTCCTCTGAAGTGGCTGAACAGAGTGAAGTGAAACTTTACACGTGTGACCGCCTATCCATGAGGAACAAAAGGTTCACACATATGACATCACAGGTCACATGGTTTGGTAGCCATATTGGATTTACCCTAAAACCTATAAAAATCTTCTTCTCCAGAATGGCTGGACAGATCGAGAGAAACTTTACACAAATGTTCCCCAAGTCATGGGTGTAAAAGTTTGTTATGGAATAAATGATATGTCACATGGTTTGGCAGCCATATTGGATTGAAGAAAATATTAAATAATGTTTTCTTTGGAACCGCTTAATAAATCGACATGAAACTTCACAATTATGATATCGTCGTGATGGGGGATACATATTTTAAATTTCAACTTGATTGAATGCATGGTCATGCAGCCAGAATTATTTAATTATGTGGTCTGGGTTATTTTTGAATAAGGTTCAATTGGCTGTGCCTGGATTGGTTTGAGGGTCGAGGAGTAGCAGCTGAAATGTGAATACTATTCTGTTTCCTCCTGATGACTTCATCTTTGCTTTTTGCTTGTTCGGGTTCCTTCTGATAACTCCAATGCAGGACTTTACCTATTTGGTCTTCCATTTGATTTGAATTGAATTTATTTTAATACCACTCTGAATTGAATTGAGTAATAATTTAAAAAATGTTGTGGGTCAGGGTCAGGTGTCTAATCAAAGCGGAGTTGCATCAAATTGAGACGTCTGGGTACCCGGTCATCACTGCCAGCAGTTAATAAAGTGGTAGTTCTAATTATGTCTTTTATTAATTTCGGAACACACCAGTACATAAACGCCACGCAAAATACACCACACAAAACTACGCAAACACCACACAAAAGTTCTGGCAAGCGTCTGCAATTTCTGATTGCTGTTGTTGTTGTTTTCGTTGTTGTTGTTGTTCAATCGGGGAAGTAAAATGACAATATAAACAGAAAGTTTTCCGAAAATACCTAATATTGATATCCATCTTTTTCAACAATGTTTAGAAACTAACAGACCTTGATTTTTGGCACAATGTATTAGAAAACTTCAAAAACGTAAACATAATCAAACACTTTAAGCATTTTCTTAAATATAATCATTACAAAGTTTACGTTTAAACTTTTTAGAAATGCTATGCAATATTAAGTTGGTTTACTTACATTGTTATACATTTATGAAGTCTTTACAGTGGAAATTCGAAAAATTCCCCGTACGAGACAGCTTCATTTGCCACATTCCGAGCCTGCGTCTTGGGTTATATACAACCTCATTACATGTTAAAATCGATCACTTTTAATGGAAAAAGTGGGGTTTAGGGAGGGTGTGCACCGGGTGCGCCACCCCCCCCCCCCCCCCCCACATCCACCCTGGTGAAGAATCACTGAAAAAAACTTCTCGAATCCTCATTCGGATCTTCACCAAAATCGTATCAATTATTCCTTGTAACACACTCGATTTGCCCATCAAGTTTCGTCCGAATCAGTCCATAACTTTTTGAGATATCCTGCTCACATACAGACAGACAGACAAACAGACAGAGGTGCAAACAAAATGTCTGTCCACCTTTGGTAGTGGAGATAAAGAACGCAGTAAATGCAACACTTCTACCTTTCGACGAGACCACGCAGGATGGAGCTTAGAATTTGTAGACGATGTTCAACATAGAAAAGGAATTACATTTACAATTCACGATCCTAGATACTAAATTTACTATCCTACATTTATTATCCATATCTACCTCGTAATGTTTCTGGTTATTCCTTTGTTTACCTGTTAAAGTTACCTTACTCGTACCTTTTAACCGCAGCGGTTTACTATCCCTTTGACCTCGTGCCATTTCAGGTTACTACATTGTTTAGCTGTTAATCAAAGTTATTGCATTTTTTAAAAAAAAGTACTTTCCTGATTTGAAACTGAACTTTTGGGTGAATCTACACCTACCAGAGTTGTGTTCCGTTAGCAATCAGCTTGCTTTCACTATCCAAGACAGTTGTTCTGTTTCAACCACTTTGCAAGTCGCTCGCCGAGCCGCTCAGCAAGCGATGAAGAGAAGAGGTTTCTGTGTGTCAATGGAGAAGAGGAGAAGAGGTCAATGTGTCTTCGTTATGTCAGCAAAAATTGCCGCCATAGTTGGATTCAAAATGACACCACAACCAATGAAATGTTCAGAGGCCTTCAGGTACCCCTGCTTTGTATAATCATCATATCACTGAAACATGCATTTTATACTTTCATTGTTACTTCTACTTTTCATCCCAATTCTTCAAGATCTACAAACACGCAACCCCCTCCCCAAAATGCACAATTGTACGGTCATGTTGTTATGTGCTGCCGAGCACTCCGTTCCGTTGTTGTGCTTGCTTGAGCGTTTTGAATCAAGCAAGCAGCCTGGCAAGGTATATCAAGCTGCTTGCTAACGGAACAGACCCATGTTGGCATTGAGGACCAGGCAGCAATGTACCTGTTGGCTTAATGGACTTAATAACTCTCTCACCTCGTTCTTCCATGAGCCTCGACTTTATATACAAAAAAGATGTTTTTTTTTAATAAAGGGGGAATTTAAAAAAAGTGAACAGGTCCAACGATAAAAACGGTTTCGATTTGTGACAAAGGTGAGGTGTGACATCAATAACAGGTAAATGACTAAAAGTTTTGCCTATGGTTCTTTTCATCTAACTGAGATCGCAAAAGGTAAAATACATCTTCATTTTCCGGTGTTACAGCTTTAATTGTCGTGGTGTTGGGTGGAGATATCATCAAACATTTATTTCACTTGCAGTCAAACTAAAAGTGAGGACTTCGAGTGTGCTCTGAATCGAAACGTGGGGGAATGAAAGAATATTATCCCATTAGTGCAATCAAATTCATTCTTCTGCTTCTTAATTGATGAGCTGACAGGATGAAAACGAATTTAATGTCCTCGTAGATTGTTCCAAACAATCAAAGAGAACAGGTTTTGCTTCCAACTGAAAACGGTGCCAAGGTGCTGGTTCCACCATCTGGCGTGCCGCTCTCGGCATTGTGTTCGTCTTATCGAATGGCTCCATCACAGGCAACGTGAGACCGGCTGTGGCGACAGTTCTTGATGCTCAACCACACGGAGGGGACCTGGCAGGGAGGTGATCGAGAACATGAGATGTAATTACGAGGCCATGGCGAGGGGCTCTCATCGACGTCAAAGCCAGGTGATGGCTTTTGGCAAGAATTGTTCACAGCCAAGTGTCCGCAGCGGTCACAATGGCAAACCTGAACTGTGTGCCAGAGACCTTGCTGTGAAATGGAGGTGTCAAATAATTACATCGTAATAGTTTTATGTCACAACCCGCTTTGGAACAGCAAGGATGGTGGCTGTTAGTTGTAAGGGTAGATTTCCGTTTGCTTCCTGCCTTTCTTGCCTAATGCCGCATTGATAGAAGGAAAAAAGTTTCTCAACGCAGCTCACCAAGCTCGAAGCTGATCAGTGCCTGATAAAAACATTACAGAGTGAAATCATTATTATTAAGTCAAACCATGATGACTGCATTTACTGCTGGGTATCACGTTTGGGAAACTAGAGGAAGTTAATTTAGCTACAATCAACACAGGTGACACCTGTGGCATTGTGTGGAAAGTGCTTCGAGAGATGACATCCGATCCAAAGAGGATTTTTATTAACTCCAGAATCAAGGATTGTGGGTTTCCAAGATAACAGGGGAGGAAGGATAAAGTAGTGACAGTGAGGCAACAAGGAAAGGAGTTGACGATGGATGCATGGACAAATGAATGAATGAAGAAGAAGCTTGCAAGAAGTGAAAATGGAGGGGAGGTGAATTAGCTGGGGTGGATTGCAGATGACATGAGATGGCAATGGATAACGATACCTTAAGCATTGGTGAGAAAAGCAAGATTGATTCAATGATGGGGAGAGAGAGTGGAAAGAAGAAGAGAATGAGCCAACACAGGGAGTGAGATAAAAATGGAATAAAGAAAAGGAGGCAAATGTGAATCCATCCATCCATTAGGACCATACTCTATGCAGAGAATTGGTGCTGCAAAGAAGTCTCATTGGCTATTGGACACAATCCTGGACAGGTAACCACTCCAACACAGGATACCAGCAAGCTCCCACTCATTTTTTCCAACCTCAGAAGGATGACAGGCTGAGTCAACCCCACTTGGTATTAATTCAACAGCTAAGCAGGATTTGAACCCAGTACTTGAGGATCCCAAGCCCACATCCCAAGCCCACCACCCTAACATCAAGCCAACACCAAGCAAAAATATGAATGCCTAGACTCTTTGTATGTTAGCAAGGAGGGGTTTACTGGAAGAATATACAGGACCCAGAGCTGGAAGGACAGTGAAGAAGCAGAGGGCTAAACATACAAATAGGTGCAAGATTCAATTAAATATTGACCAACAACCTGTCTGTAATGAAGGAATAGCCACCGCTGTGCCACAGGCTCTGGTGAGTGATGTTGATAATGCTCAGAGCCTTCCTCTATAGAACATACAGGATTAAGAAGTGTGATTCTGGGCACTAGCCCAAAAGGGCAGGAATAATCCATTGCAATGCAGTGAAGTCAAGTACAATGGAAGAAGAACTTTGCCTTGTTTAGAATGCCCAGCCACTGGCAATAACTGTGAAAACCAGCTTGTCAATGTGTCCTACTCATGAAGCGTCGTGTCTGTTGGTAAGGCAATGAGTTCACAAGACTGACCGTCTTCTGGAGGTTGGACAGAGAAGTCGATGCCTTGGATCACTTGACAGTCCTTATGGTATGACATTGTGAAGATTTGAGACATGTCTAAAATCAATGTCACAAGATCAGAATTAGCTGGTATTCAGATCAGCTTCTGATATTGTCGAGGTCAGTTAAATGAGATGCAGCTTCTGATAACGTATTATTCAAATAGATGAGGAGCAGAGAAGGGGATTTCTGTGTGGAAGAGGTTGTTGCGGTTCTGCAAAACCGCATGCCTCTAAGGCAATGGCACCCAACATACAGTGATCCTCACGCAGTTATTTCATTAGTATTCATGTAGTAGTTCTTCCCTCATGTCTAGTGGGTAAACGGGACAAATTGCATTGCATAGGACTCGGAGTTAGGTCTAATATATATCTCTTTAATCCTTACTCCGACCTCCATTCTAACCCCTTCCTTTTAGCCGTGAAAAACACTGAGCAAGCAAGCACACAGGCCGTTCAACAAACAATTTAGTAGATGCGCCACGATGAAATCTGTGGCTTGGATCGCCTTCCTCATTATACACAAGACAACCTTCCTCGGGAATTTGCGCGCCATTTTTCATTCAAAGCTACATGCCAATTTCCAACTAGCATCTCACTTCGCTCCTCACCTCTCTCACCAAATCCCACCATCTTGACCGCAGATGCCTCCCACACATGGGGGAAAAAAAACTCCCACACCTCCTCGTACCTCTGCCTCGTGACAATTCGCCGCTCCATTTCAAGCACCACGTGGTGCCGGCCATTGTTCTTGGCGCCACACGACACTCGACCACGACAACAGATGCTATATTCTCCACCACATCTCACCGGAAACGTCCCAGGTGAGCGTCCAGAATTACAACAGCCCTCATCCAGTCATCAGACCACGGCAAGACCGTAAGCAATGAGGAGGGATCGTGGGAAGGATGATCCAGGGATTTGGTTCGCGTCCCAAATGTGCAATGTGGCTTGTAAAGGAGCCTGTTGGTAGCAGAGAAAGTCCGCTACTATCCCACGTATAAACTACGCTCAGTGCACATTCAGGGCCGAGGTGCCAGCTCGATGAGCATGCTCGCCATGTGAACTGGAGAACTCTGAAGAATGCCAAGGCTGGCGGGCATCTGAGCCACCTTCTGGTCCCGGAGCCACTGTGGCCCAATAGAGGAGCAGGAATTGGGCCACAGCACATTGCTTTCCAGTCCTCACCCCATCCTTCGCCTGGGCTTGTAAAAGGGAGCGGCGCAGAGCCACTGAGAGCTTCTTTGAGGTGGAGCATTATTAGTGTGCGGTTGCCGTCCTTCGAGAGCATGCAAGTGGGACTTCCTGCTGTGCCGTCGATGTCCTGCCACCCCCGCGAAGCCAGATGGGTTCACCACTGGCCACAGATGGCAGACAAGTGCAGAGCGCACATTGCCACGAGTCCCGGTGAACTAATAAGGAGAAAACACACCATATCACGAGATGGGAACACTCAGGCAGAGCGTTCCACGGAGGTACACCCTTACACATACAGATCTTTACATGGTTAGGTTAGGGATCTTCCTTCTCACACCTCTATTCTTACATCTCACTATACACCCCTCTATCCCATATACTATGGGCACACAAATAAGAATGTGTTACAGATACACAATCACATTTTCCTCTTGCACGTCACCGCACCACTCACGTCACATACATCGCACCTACCACTCCCACATTGTAGACACCAGTATCTTTCCCACCTACCCCCCTCCCCCCAAAGCGTCCTGGGCCACGTTGGCAGCCGATCACACCAGGTATCTTGAGGATGCTTATCCTCACCTTTTTCTCTCTTTCTGAGCTATCTAACTATCCTCGGTTGTGTGTGTGTGTGTGTGTGTGTGTGTGTAACAGTGCCTGTCCTAGTATAAGTAAGATTGTGGAAGGTAGCCAGGATAATCCTGCTCTGTGTCCGCTTTTGTAAGTTGTCTTTTGCCGCACACCACTAATTCCTTGCTATCCCCTGCTGTACATTAAATAAAACCCCACTCACTGTGCCACAAACCTTTCCTCGCTTCTGTATGAAATAAATGCATTGTATAGAAATGGTCCCAGCTCATTTTCGTGTTTTCTTTCATTGGTCCAGCGTGGCCCGCACCCTAATTTAGCCAGGACGTTATTCCCCAACGATCTGTTTCATAGCCAGTACGTGCTCGGCAGTTCTGCTCGGCTACATCCGATCTGGTAAGGTGATCTGGTTTAAGCAAGTGCCTACTGAGGGCATTTTCCCCGGTGAGTTTTAAGTAAACAGTATGAGACGGAGGACCCAAAGTCACGTGGTTGAGTTATTGGCGTTCATGGCCGATTAGCGACCCGCCGCGTCACAAAGTTATTCGTGTGTGACGGCCTGTGATTCTGGTGAGTCCGGTGGGAACCCAAGGTAGTTCACCCATCGTGCTCTTCGCCCCCGACCCCGGGTCCACAACAAGGTCATGGATGTTTGTAAACCAGGAAAGAATTATCCACACAAAATGCTGCCTCGTCATGCTCAGAATGGTGTCTCCTGCTTTGGAGATGTATATAGCTGATTCCACATTGTTACTGAACATTTGCCAATAATTGATGAAACTAGCATTGTGGTGAACGGAACATGGACATCAACTGTTCTCTTCACTCAACTCATGTTTCATATAACTACTTTTGCTCCTGACATTCTTGGGTATTGCACAAAGTAGCACGAAACAAAAACAGCATGTCTGCCTCTTTGAGAGATTTCTTTCAGGATTGTAGAATTCCATTTGTTAAAAGAGTTCTCCTGTCTGATTCTCTTCCCATCAATGAGTCAATCAATCTGGGTATCACTGCCGATGTACTGAGTTATGCAATAAAAGCCGACAAAAGAAACCCTCAAGCAAGGTGGAGTCAAACAGTTAGCATTCCTCTCCAAAAATCCTTCATATTTAAAGGTAATATTTATTTTTCTGATGATTGCATTAAGAGGGGTGGCAGCATCACTCAGATGAATGTGCATTCACCTCCTGAGGTTCAAATGTCAACCCAGCGATAAATGGTCATCCTGGTGTTTCACATGCAGAGTGAGGCATCAATGTGTGTGCCGTCCCTTGGATGGATTGAGCGTTAAACTGTGCATCTCTTCTGCCGGCATTCGTTGGTGGACGTTAAAGATTCTACGGTGTCCTTCGTGGAGAGTAGGCAAGCTATTGCCGGCATCCTTGCCAAATTCCAAATTCCTGCCCTAACTACTGTAGGAAAGCAAAGGAAAACCATCCAGTATAATCCTTGCCAAGAAACTGCTTCGGAAGCACCGACACTTTTTTTTTAACAGAGTATGGTACATCAGAATCAGAAAGTAGTAGTAGTAGTCGTGGTTGTAATAGCAGTTGTGGTTATGATTACATTCAGGATGAACCAGGAATTGACCTTGTACGAGTATGAGCCTGCATTTTGACCTCAGGACCATCGTGTATGTGCAGCATTTTGTCAAACTTGGCTTTAATGTGTGGCCGACCTCATTCTTCAAGCTGAACTACACATGGACTTTTAATGCTTTGCTTGTTTTTGTTTTTACAATTTTGATTTTTTATCATGTTTTTATTTATATATTATTGTTTTTAAAAATTATTTTTAAGATGTTACTTGTGCTTGTTTTTATTGTTTATTTTTGTCTTAATGCTTTGCTTGTTTTTATTTTATTATTTTTATCATGTTTTTATTTATATATTGTTGTTTTAAAAATTATTTTACATGTACTTTGCTTGTTTTTATTGTTTTATTTTTGTCTTAATGCTTTGCTTGTTTTTATTTTATTATTTTTATCATGTTTTTATTTATATATTGTTGTTTTTAAAAAATATTTTTACATGTACTTTGCTTGTTTTTATTGTTTTATTTTTGGCTTAATGCTTTGCTTGTTTTTATTTTTATTATTTTTTATTATGTTTTATTTATATATTATTGTTTTTTTAAAATATTTTTACATGTACTTTGCTTGTTTTTATTGTTTTATTTTGTCTTAATGCTTTGCTTGTTTTTATTTTTATTTTTTATCATGTTTTATTATATATTATTGTTTTTTAAAATTATTTTTACATGTACTTTGCTTGTTTTTATTGTTTATTTTTGTCTTAATGCTTTGCTTGTTTTTATTTTATTATTTTTATCATGTTTTTATTTATATATTGTTGTTTTTAAAAAATATTTTTACATGTACTTTGCTTGTTTTTATTGTTTATTTTTGTCTTAATGCTTTGCTTGTTTTTATTTTATTATTTTTATCATGTTTTTATTTATATATATTGTTGTTTTTTAAAAATATTTTTACATGTACTTTTGTTTTTATTGTTTTATTTTTGCTTAATGCTTTGCTTGTTTTATTTTTATTATTTTTATTATGTTTTATTTATATATTATTTTTTTTTTAAAATTATTTTTACATGTACTTTGCTTGTTTTATGTTTTATTTTTGTCTTAATGCTTTGCTTGTTTTTATTTTTATTTTTTTATTATGTTTTTATTTATATATTATTGTTTTTTAAAAATATTTTTACATGTACTTTGCTTGTTTTATTGTTTTATTTTTGTCTTAATGCTTTGCTTGTTTTTATTTTATATTTTTTATTATATTTTATTTAATATTATTGTTTTTTAAAATAATTTTTACATGTACTTTGCTTTTTTTTATTGGTTTGTTTTTGTCTTAATGTTTTATTTTTAATATCTTCTGCATAAAAATACATTCAAGTCGGTAAACAACAAGCATACTAATTGTAAGACCCCACATTATGGCCTTCGGGCAGGGTCAATGCGAGTTGCTTTGATACGCTTTTCATGGCCTTGTACTGCTATGTACTTTGGTTTAGGCTTCAGTACATGTACAGACTTGTTGCAATCTGAATTCACCACTTCTATCTAAAAACTCAAAGTTCAATCTTTTATTCAGGACAAGCTTTTAAAGCCGATTTGAACATTGCCCTCCAGGTGTTTTTGTTGTTGTTACGTCCTTGGAGATACACGAGGGGCATCAATAAGTTAAACGGACGAGAGACTCTCAATAATCCAAGACAGGAGACACTTTTTTTTCCCAATGTACAGAGTGTTTCAAAAGTCCAAAATCATATGGATATATATTTTTCAATTTTACTGTAATAATTGTTCAAATTGCAAGCCACTGACATGCATACACATATCAATTTTTGTATGTAGGTTTATTTGACCATTTCTTAACATTGACATCGATTTTAGCACATTTGTTTCTGATTTAATTCCTTAGATCTTCAATAATATGTGGTCTCATGGTATAAGCCACTGATTTCATCCATCCATCCATTGAGACCATACTCTGTGCAGAGCGTTGGTGCTGCCTAAACAGTCTCCTTGGCGATTGGGCACAATCCTGGACGGGTCGCCTCTCTGAAAAAGTCCCAGCAAGCTGGCACTCATTTTGCCGACCTCAGAAGGATGACAGGCAGTCAACCAAAACTGGCATTAATTCAACAGCTGAGGGGGATTGGAACTCAGGATCTTAGGATCCCAAACCCACCACCCTATCCATTAAGCCAACATCAGGCATACTGATTTCAAGTGTCCCCAAATTAAAAAAACCCAAAGTAAAGTAGCGTTAAATTTCGACTAAGTGGGGCTATTCTATTGGATCCACCTCAAAGGCATCATCTCAAAAAATAAAACAAATCAAAAATATTTCCTAGGATTCTGGATTTTTTAAACACCCTGTATAACTCGACGGAATAAGTGAAAAAATGTTTCTTCTTACCGATTTCTATAATTTTATATTGAAAATTAACAAAGCTGATATTTTTGGCACTATTGTGAGCATCTCATTCTGAGAACATTTTGAATGCCCCTCGTGTAGGTGCAAGAAAACCAAAAAAGGAAGAAGAAGAATACGAAGAGGAAGAAGAAGAAGAAGAAAAACAAGAAGAGAAGACAGAACAAAAGTTGGGAGAGACAGATGTAGGATTACAAGTAACAAGCATCCTCTTTTTGTCTGTGTCCAAGCCAAAAACTCTTGCTGATTTTCCTGCAGCTTATACACAGTCCTTTTCACAACCCACCCTGAAAGCGCAACATCCTTCAGGAATCTAATCATTGAGTAATGAACCAATACATCTAACCTCCACGACAAAGAGCTCTACAGCCGAACCCTTCCGTTAACTTTCTATCCACATGCAGTAGATACTCAAAATGAAGTAGGGCCACATAAACAGCATCTTCCCAAAGTACAGTAAAGTAAACCATGAAGATATATTTTTCTTCCAGGAGTTCGATGCATTAAGAGCAGATAAGGCCAAATCTGTAATACTGCTGCATTTTAGCTGGAGTTGAACCCACAACCTCTAAGATGTGTGTCCAATGTCGTTATCATGTGGCAACTAGTGTGTAACACATGTGTGCAAGAATAACCATGTATATGTACATAGTTGTAATGCAGCTGCATAAATCGCTCATTCGTCCACACCTTCCCTATTGTATTCAAGTTTGGAGTCTCTATCTGGAGAAGGATAAAAGGGTACTGGGAAAAGTAGAAGGGAAGGTCACTGAACTCTTCCCAAGTATTAGAGTACTACCATATGAAGCTACACTAGAAAGATTGAACCTGGCAACATTGGAAACTACCAAACGAGACAGCAACCTACTCCAAATGTTTTACCGCATCTTCCACCAGATAGACACCATGGATGAGGAGTTAATCTTTGAAAAAGCAGAACATGTGGGGTACGAGGAGTCATTTACTGAGTCGAAAAAAGCAACACACTCTTCTGGATGTTAGGATGTCCATATACAGCCCGAGAATGGTGGCTGAGTGGAAGATGCTACCAGAGAGTGCAGTAACTGCCAAATCAGTACGATACTTCAATAAAAACGATCAAAGCATATGGGTTCATAATGGGATACAGATATATCCTTTTCAACTCAACCATGTGTCAGTCTTCTTCCTGGCCAAAGGATCCTGGGGCCCAAAGGATCCTTCAAGGTGATGACTACTCTATTACTCCTTATTAAAGGGCCCAATTATTCACACCTTTGTATGATGTCAGCAGGAGAAAGTCTTTGGCTCAAGCCTTTCAAGAAATGCCTGGCTAGACCGACGTTTGATTGGAGGAGGCTTGAGAAGGAATTACAGTGCCAACGATAACTCACCTACTCATCATTAACATCCACCAAAATAATGCTGGCAGGAGCGATAGGTATCCAGTTTAACATCCGTCTTAGGGCTGGGATACTGTGATGAAATGTCCTGCATGCAAAGCACAAATCTGACAGTGGATAATTAGGTCGGGAATCAAGCAGAGATTAAGTAGCTCAAAGGTAAGTACACTACTTCCGCACAATGTGTCAAAAACGTATGTACCTTCCCAAACACACACACATTTAAAAAAATTAATTGTCCAGTTCCAGCTATTCCTAAAATCTTAAGGTCAGTTTGTGTTTGTGCCACAAGTGCCACCTATTAAGGAAAGGTGTGCATGATTTAATGTGTTATAATGTAATAGAACAGGCCACACCTTCACTTCTCTCCCCCAGCGTCACAAGCATTGTCCATTAGCCAGGTTACGCCTTTCCCACCAGCAGACCAGAAATCGCCACCATTTTTTTTTGCTCCGAATAGCTCTGAGGCTTCATCGGCCTCTGGTGTAATGTGTCTTCTAGATTCAGTAACATCATTTAAAGGATTGCTGTAAATGATGTTAATTTCACAACATCCTCTATTCAACTTCATTTATTGTAAACCTCAAAAAATAGTTCCCTTACCAAAAGTAAGAACCTTAACCTGTAAGCAATTGATTGGTTTCCCAACCGCACAAATCATCAGCTGGGCACTGTTCTTCCTTAAGGTTTCAATCCTTTCAGCCCAGAACCTCTTTAAATGGTGGATCCGCAACCCCGGTCATGGATCCATAACAGTAGATTACCGACATCAATGGATCCACAACCTCAGTTGCGTCTTGACAGTCAGTCAACCCATCAATACAACATCATTCTTCAAACTTTCCTCTCGAGAGGATTTAATGTATCACCATAGTTACGACACCCATCACACATTCTATTACATGATAACACATGAAATCATGCACACCTTACATTAAATATTACATGTCCACCAACAAACATGACCAACACGTGCACACACGCACACGCACACGCACACGCACACTGAAAAATTGGCAAACTCGGACGACATCCAAATGGAATTTGACCAAGATAAGAGTGTGAAGTGCACATTCATACAAGGTAAACTAACACAAATGGACAACATAAAACACACCTAAATACAACACTAGAGGAACTAGACAATGGAGCATCATACAAATACCTCAGAGGAGAAGAGGGCCATGAAATATGTCACAAAACAAATGCACAAAACAATCGCCAAAGAGTACCTATGTAGAACGAGGCTGAGCCAGGAAGCATACCTCTCTCCAAGGAGCAAAATCAAAGCCATAAACCAACTCCTAATACCAGTATTCCAATACCGCTGCAGAATAGTGAAATGGCCACAATTAGAAATCAATAAACTAGATATCAAACCAAGGAAAGTCCTCACCATCCACAAAGTGTTTTACAAAAATCAATGCATCCCGAGAATGTATCTGCCGAGACGAGGAGGAGGTAGCGGCCTGATGGAACTCAACCACGTGCACAGAATGACAAAGGAAGGATTGGCTGAGTACATGAAAAGGGCAACAGACATCCAAATCCAATTTGTAAGCAAACACGAAGATATCAAACCAGAGAAGGTATCCCTAACCCACCGAACAAAAAGATTTCAAAAGAAAGATACACTGACAACTGGGAAAATGATAAAAGAGCAGGAAGGCATAAATAAAAAAGAAGAAGAAAGGATTGGACTGAGATAGGATCGACAAAGAAGGCTCATTGGAAAGGCTAAGAAGAGGTCAGCTCAACTAGGATGGAGAACGAATCATAATAAATACCCACGATCAAGGACACCACACCAATGGATTTAAAAAGATGGCGGGACTGAGTCAGATGGACAAGTGTGGGTTCTACAAGATAGACATAGAAAGTACTAGTCACCTACTTTCAGGATGTAAAAAACTATTATCAGAACAACTTTACA
>CM068966.1:82049851-82080926 GCA_035128595.1 Eptatretus atami
CAACAAAGTATGCAAAGTGATTCATTGGAATATCTATAAAAATGTCACCATCCCAGTTCCAGAAAACTCATGGAAGCACGAACCAAAGGCAATCATTGAAAATAATGATGTCATGCTCTCGAACGACTTAATGATCCCATCGAGCGTGAAGAAAGAAAACAATGCCTTGCGATCGGACAACGTTCTCAGGAACAAAAAAGAAAAGACAGCATTGCTGATTGAGATATCAGTACCAAGCGATTTTGGCTTAAATAATGCAGCAATCAAGAAAATGATCAAATACCAGGACCTCAAAAATGAGATCAAGAGATCTCGCAAGCTGAAGAGTGTCAAAATTTCACCACTAGTGATAATTTCATCAATGGGAATAACAAAAAGTAACCTTGCAGAGATCTTAAAAACCATCCCTGGGAATATTACCACAAGCAACTTCAAAAGAGTCCTCGTGACAAAACTTGGCCAACAAGAAAGCTTCCGAAATTGGTCCATGAATCATGGTCCCTTACTGAAATGGAGGTGGATACTTCGAGAACACAAGGATAACTCTGTTCCACCTTCTGAAACTCTCATATGATAAAAAACCAACGACACAAAACAACACACACACACACACCAACACACACAAACACACACACACACACACACAACACACCACACACACACACACACACACACACACACACCACACACACACACAATTATCGTTGGTCAAATGCTAGATTGAAGAAGATTTCTAGCGTTAGCAAATATGTTTATGGCCACTCACAACAACTTTCGGAGCACCAATCGTAAGAAATCATGGAAATATATTTTTTGTTTTCTGAATGGGCCACTGGATTCAGGAAATGAGATGTTACACATGCAGGGATTACATTCCTCCAGATATAGTCCATGCTGCATTAAGTGCGCACCTGTGATACCTGACCTCTCTCCAAATGCACCATCATTACTGCTCTCCAGCAAATCCAGGCTCAGAATATTTTGTGGAGTGATGCCAGAATGCAGAGTACGCTGAGCTTAATTTCATGACCCCTCAAATAAATGGGCACACTGCCCGGTAAATTGGTAAATGCATGTCTGTACTTATCAAACAGTGGACAAAGAGGTTAAAATCAGTGACCCGGTGCCATTGGCCAATTAATAACTGTTTGCAAGACATAATAGGGGTCAAAACTTTGTCTCGTGTGATAAAGTTGTGAAAAAGGGATGTTTTTGATCATGAAATGCAACTAAACCTGAAAGTGCACGACATTATTAAAGGATTTTGAAGGACTGCACACAGCGATTGATTACAATGAAGAATGAGTCGTGCTTGGTTGGATTTTTATAACTGCTTTTTTTTTTCCGACAAAGGGTTAATGCCCGAAACGTCAGCTATCCTTGCTTTCCATGGCTGTGAGCATACCTCAACCAAAGTTCTGTTGATTCCATCCGTAGTTTATAATTACAAACATTTTTCAATGAAATAGTAATGGGAGGTTCACAAGCTAACGAAGGGTAACGGGAGGCTGGGGTGAAGGATTGGAGAGATACACATACACACACAAGGAAGAATGGAGGCACAAGACAAAACAATGGCCCTGAGAGGCACAAAATTAGAAAGAATGAGTGAGTGTAGAAGAGCTCATGGATATGCATGGTTGAGTGCATGAGGTAGTGTTTGGCAGCACATTGGAGAGACTGAAGTGAGTAAGACAAGACAATGGACAAAAGGGGGACAATTCCAATCAGGAGGCCTTCAAGATCATTTTGTAATCTCCTGCATTACCTGCAATGAAGCTGAGTCAATGGACGTATCACTTGGCCATCCCAGACAGGTTGGTGCTTTGTCTTCTACCACCTCCTTTCTGATCTTGCACCCTTTGCTCTTTCCATGCTTTGTCTCCTCTCAGGTTTCTGCAGGGCTCACTTGGTCCAACATCAACCCTCTTCTGGTGAAACTACCTAAATCCAGGATCACTACTTACCTCCACTCATTTGTCCCTCTTTTTCCCCACCTGTGGAATCAACTTCCACATCCTCTTTAATCTCATTCTTCCCACCAGGTCTTCAGGACAGCAGCTTGCCACCATCTCAGATCGTCCCCAGTCCTAAACCATGATTTTTTTTCTGCTTTTGTCATCACTCAATAGTGAAGAATCACTTCAAAATTTCTCTGATCCAGATTCAGATTCGGATCTTCATCAAAATTGAATCAGTTCGTCCGTATCACTTCCCCAAGCTCTCCACCAAATTTCGTCCAAATCCGTCAACAACTTTTTGAGATATCCTCTTCACAAACAGACAAACAGACAGGGGCGAAAACATAACCTCCATCCACCTTCAGTGGAGGAGGTAACTAGACTCACTCTTCCACGAGCCTCGACTATGTATACAAAAAAAGTTTTACTATCAAGCGCACAAAGCAATTGCCCAGACAACACACAGTTGCAGCACTAAAGGAGCTTAAAAGTTGTGAGAATGGGAGGGATAATTATCTCATTGTTTAACTATCCTCCAATCAGCAATCAGCTTGAATTAACCTGGCATTCAAAAATAAAAAACCATTTCGGAAAGCTTTTGCGGCGTCACACTCAAGAAAAAGAGGCCAAACACTTTATGGTGGTGACATTTTGGAGGCGTTTTCTTTTTAAATCTTTAATCTTAATTAAACTGTCATCATAGACAGGAGATTTTCACCGCTCCAAATCCACAAAATTACTATAGCTCTTTTTGTATTGTCGTTTCAGCAGATTTAAGAAGGGTTGTTGTGAAAGTTTTCATGATCGTGGATCAGAAGTTGTGCAGTTTCCATTGACAGTATCCCAAGAACAGAGTTCTTTTATCCTGGATCCGTTTGACAGTGCATATTAAGCATGTTCTTCCGAAATTCCCTCAAGCTTGAAATATCTGACAAAGCAACATTCGAAGAGATGTGATCATCAAAGGCATCCATACAGTCTCCACTTGCTCTGGCATTTTAGAAATGTCTTGCTTCTTTCAACTCTGGTTGTGATGTTTTCTTTTCACCATCCTTGTCTCTGCCACCCACCATTCCTGAAAACCCCTCTTCCACCCACCCCAGAAGATTACAGTCAGAGTTAAATATGTGTTTTAGATAGTTAACATGATGATTTTAAGTTTTGTTATGCAACTGATGCATTGTCATTTAACAAACAACAGAACCTGAAGAAATGTCATAACTAAGCACGATGCATGTCAGACCAATGGTTTATCTAAATGACAAATAGATAAAAAGGTATAATCTGGAAATGAGAAAACAAGCAAATATTTCCTTATATGCCTGGTGTTGGCTTCATGTTTAGGGTGGTGGGCTTGGGATCCTTAGCGGTCCTGAGTTCAATCCCGCCTCAGCTTTTGAATTAATACCAGGTGGGGTTAACAACCACCAGGTAATGCTAGGAGATGGGCCAATCAGCTTAATATCTATCCGAGGGACAACATATCCTGTGATGTATCACCCCACCTGTGACGCACAAACCCAACAGTTTATAGTCGGTTTAGGAATCAAACCCAGACGAAACAGCTCCAAGGTAAGTGCATGACCACTGATACCTCCTGTCAGACTGATACTTTTGAGAAAGTGAAATGACATTAACCTAGAGGAAGCATGGAAGCAAACAATACAACAAGGAGGTGATTCCACAAACTATTGAGTAAGGTCAGACATGATTCCCTAATTTCCAGTATAAGCTCTCTCAGTCCTTGTTATGTGTTTTGTATCCTGAATGTCCACACCAGAGGGCTCTCTGGTGACAACATAGTGGACTACTTCAAAGGAAAAAAGGTTAAGTATCATGAAGAAAAGGACCACAGAAGATGTTGAGATGGTGAGGGAGGGGAGCAAGGGAATTGCTCCACCTTCATTGACAGTAGACATTTTGCCCCACCGTACTCTACTGAACAGAAACACAAAAACTCATAAGCGAGAGGAAGGACTCAAACTAAGGACGCATTGGTCGAGAATGCTTGTACTCAATTTGATGGTAAAGGCAAGCTTGTACTCAACCTAAAAGGAGAAAGAAACTCAAAATAGAAATGATATCAGGGAAAGTTTAAAAAAAACTATGATGAAGCCAACAACAGAAGTGAAGAAAACCATCTGTTTGAAAATAACCCAAAATGTTTCATCAATAATGAGAGAAACAGAAGCAGAATATGTCAATTCCCACCAAAAAATGAACTCAAAAAATTCTGGAAAGTAATTTATGAAGATCGAAAATAACACAACAAGGAGGTGGAGTGGATCCAAAACTTGGAAAAGAAAAATCAACATATCGCCAAAATGCCCAAAGTGATAATCGAGAAAGAAAATTTTTTTTAGAAACAAACTCGCAAAAATGGCAAATTTCAAAAGCCCTGGCCCAGATGGGATTCCAAACTTCTCGCTAAAGCAACTAAATTCTCTTCACAGTCATTGCACTCGAGCATTCAATGAACTTATCCAAGGGGAGGAAGTAATGGATGAATGGCTCACAGAAGGTAACAACTTCCTCGTCCTAAAATTTGAAGAAATCACAAATCCAAACATTACAAATATAGGCCAATATCATATCTACCAACAGCGCACAAAGTTTTAACAGGAATAATCACAGAAATGATGTAGCAACACCGAACACAACAAGGAGGTCTCGAGTCAAAACAGAGGGGATGTAAGAGAGGACTTGACAGAACAATAGACCACCTACTACTGAACAAGACCATACTCGAAAACTGCAATACGGAGAAGGACCAAACTGTCCACAACCTGGATAGACAATAAACAAAAAAGGAAAAGCTTTTGATTGTGTCCTACATCCGTGTATGCTAAAATGCATGCAAGCAGACAGGATCAATCCCCAAAATAATCAAACCGATGAGAAAGCAATTGAGTTCTGGAAAGCAAAGTTCAAACCGATGAGAAAGCAATTGAGTATACATTGATATAACAGCGCTCAGAATGAAATATCAAGTTACCAGGAGTGGAGATACTTTGTGGGATCTTCCAGGGAGACAGCCATCCCCCTACCCATTCCTATATTGTCTGGCCCTGGATCCACTGAGTAACCTCATTTATAAGGAAAGACATGGACACACCCAAACATCCAACAGAAGAACGTTCAAAGGAACAGGAAAGGTGATACATCGACTGTGTATGGACAATTTAAAGTTCTTCGCACCTACCAAATAAAAACGGGCAGGAATACTAAGACTAGTAAAATAGTACTCTGCAGATATACAAATGGAATTTGGCCAAGATAAATGTGCCAAGTGCACATTCCTAACAAGTAAACCCACAAAAATGGACAACATAAATATTAACCTAAGAACAACGATACAGGAGCTAGAAAACGAAGCATCAAACAAATACCTTGGAATAGAAGAGGACCACCAAATATATCACAAACAAATGTGCAAAACAATTGCCAAAGAAAATACCTACGTAGAACGAGGCTGATCCTGAAAACATACCTCTCTCCAAGAAACAAAATCAAAGCTATAAACGAGCTCACACCACCAGTGTTCCAATACAGTTGTGGAATAGTAAACTGGCCACAATCAGAAATCAACAAGCTGGAGACAAAAACAAGGTACTCTTCACCATACACAAAATGTTCTGCAAAAACCAGTCTATTCCAATAATATACCTGAAAGATGAGGAGGTAGTGGCCTAATGGAGCTCAACCAAGTACATAGTGACAACTGCAGGATTGGCCGAGTACGTGAAAAGCTCATCAGACTACTGAATCCAATTTGTATGCAAACACGAAGACAGCAAGCCAAATAAGGTATCGCTAACTCCCCTTGATAAACATTTCAAGGAGAGGTTTGAATGCAACGATAACCCATAGCATTGAAACAGCAACAAATATAACCCCAATTATTGCAAAGAAGACAAAGGAAACATATAAAATGAAATACACGTATCAACAAATGTATACCGACAACTGGGAGAAGGACAAAAGAGCAGGAAGATTAAAAAAACAAAATCTGGACAGATTGGCGATAGACAAAAAAGGTTAATTCGAGTGGCTCGGAAGAGGTCAGCATAACTGGGATGGAGAACGAGACATAATAAATGCCCAGGACCAAGTACACTAAACCAATGGCTTTAAGAAGATGGCAGGATTGAGTCAATCGGACAAGTGTTGGTTCTGCAGAGCAGAAACAGAAATCACGAGGCATCTTCTATCAGGATACAAGAAAACTCATGTCAAAACAGCGGTACACACAAAGGCACAATGGCTTCCGGTTCTCAACGCAAAATTTTCCAGACTAGGTTAGTCATGTCTTTCTATTAAATTTTCATGCCTGTGTTGCTGTTTGTGTTTTCATCAAATTTTCCATTTTAAATCGTCCCTTGTTATGCTGCACTGTCGAATCAGTGTCCATGTGGCTCGGGCCACTCCTAGGATAGCCGGCATGCAAATTATGTCCTGTATGAAGCTACGTTCCTCATTCTGCTTCTTTTCTCCCATCTACTGTCCTTTCAGCCTCCTCCTAAACTTTATCCGATTCTCCCTCCTTGCTTCAACAAGAACAAAATATACATTCTTTTCACTCCAAAACATGAATTTCAATCTGTTTCATATTCCTTCTGCCGGTGTTTACCATACTCCATTGTTCATCTCTTAGTTTCTCAATATATCCAAAATGAATCTTCCTTGAATTAGACACGTCTTCCTTCTTCCATTAAAATGCTTTAAATACATTTTAAAATCCTTCACCACCCTTATTACAACATCATGAGCACTCCAGGCTGAAAAGGATGGCCTAGAAGTATGCACACTCGCCTTTAAGCTGTCTAGCCTGGGTTTGAATCCTGACACAGCTGCAGTTGCTTGCAAAAGTATTCACCCTCCTCCAAAGTTTTCACATTTTGATGCTACCTGAGCTTATTTCATGATGCTTTAAAATCAAACTTAACACATAGTCTTCACAAACTGCTCCAAATTGATAAAGCTAAAAAATACAGATAAAATGTGAATACCGTATTTTCCAGTGTATAAAGCGCTCTTTTTTTATCGGCAAAAAAGTGAAAAGTTGAGGGTGCAGTTAATATACGGGTCTAGAAAAATAATCATTCTTAAAAACGATCAATGCTGAATTTCAATTATATTCCAAATGAACACTTTTGTAGAAGTCGGAACTGCTGCTAAGTTCAATTCCACCATTAAAATTTTGAAAATCAGTTCAGGTTAAGAGTTTGTACAGCATTTTATAAACTGTGTGCGGAGATTAAATAAAGGGACGCTCGGGAATGTCCGGGGTTTATATGTGTGGTGTCGATAGAGCCTGGTGGCTTTGAAAACACCATAAAACACAAAAGAAGAAGAACACCTGGTCTCACATCAAAATAAGAATTATTCACAATAGCTAGAGTCCAATAACGGAGCACCCCCCCTCAAATAAGCTTGCGTGGCAAAGTTCCCTCATATGTCGTGTTGAAGAGGAAGACACTGCCCAAAGATAAGTTTCCAGCCGACGTGAGGCCATCCCCGAGGCAGATGCCTGGCCCATCCCCATCTCCTTGAGATGCCGATCAACCTGCTGCAACCACATGGAACGTGGTCGGCCCATTGGCCTCCTCCACTCACGAGGCTCCCTCGCTGAGAGAATCTGGTGAGCAGGATCAGCGTCAGGAGAACGAGCCACATGTCTATACAGCTGCAGCTGACGCTCACGGACTATGCAGGTAACAAGTCTCATTTGAGTCTCTCTCAGCAACCGTTCATTGGATACAAAGTCCGACCAATGATAGCCACTAATTCTACAAAGGGACCTGGTTCCAAAGCAATTAAGTCTCCATCTCAGATCCCTGGTCAGAGTCCAAGTCTCACATCCGGAGAGCAAGATTAGAAACACCAACGACCTGAAGACTCGGACTTTCGTCCACCTGCACAGGTACAGGCAGCACCACACCCCATGATCTGGTGAATCTATGACTGGGGAGTCTATTGGGGAGATCCAGACGTCTATTGACCTCTGGCTCACAGCCAGACATTTATAGAAATACTTTTTAAAAACATTTTCAGTGGTTGTTCAAGTTAGAGTCAGTGTATCACATGGTAAATCCGTTAAAATGTCAGTTTTTGTATTTGAATAACATCTCGATTGGGTGGTCAGCAAAATGGATGTGCTGGGTAACGTATGTGTAATCTACAATGTAAGATGTACATGATTTAATGTTAATGACAGACAGCATCTATGTGTTATTACATACTCTCTGCCATAACAACAACAACAACAAAAAAAACGAACAGATGTTTGCTGTTAATGTGATTCACTTGTATGACATCATATAACACAGATAAGTTGCAAAACTCTGACAGAGATAAATGCTGGATAAATGAATACCGGGTATGTCCACCTCCGGCAGCAATCACCTCATTGCACCGTTGTCACATTGGCCAAGTGAGCACTCAAATCTGAGCCTGGGGAATGGCATTCCACACCTGAATCATCTCCTGTTCCAGCTCATCGAGAGTCTAAGGCTGTCTTGGCAAGGCTTGAACAAGGCAATCGATGATATCCAGATATGTTCAATTTGATTTCAATCTGGTGAGATGTCAGGCCAGGTGGTCAAGACATTAACCTTGGCATTGACAAGAATGTTCCTTGTTCGAATGGCCCTGTGAGCAGGAGAATTATTGTGCATTAAGATGATTACTGGACCATGTTGTTGAAAGGTAGGCAACACATGTTTCTGTAAGATCTCATTAATGTATCGATCTGCTGTCAGATTACCATGGTTATGGATCAATTTGGGGCGAAAGGTTTCAGCAATACCACCCCACATCATGACGTGTCCATGTCCAAAATTTGCGGCTTCCTGGACACAGACTGGGAAATATTGTTCATTGCATCTACTGCAGACCCGTGTACAGTCATGATGTCTTTCAAGGAGAAACATGGATCTATCATTGAACATAACGCTTGTCCATTGTCACGTGTCTATCGAACTTGCCAATTTCACCACTGCAAGCATGCTTGCATACGTCATGGTGTAATTCTTGGATGCTGAACAGGATGATGCGCATGGATCCCTGCATCATGGAGACACCTCAAGACGGTGTTAACACTTAAAGTGGTGAGAAAAAGTTTGTGAACCCTTTAGAATTTTCTGTATTTCTACATAAATTTTACAGATCTTCATCTAAGTCCTAATAATAGACAGAGAACCTGATTAAACAAATAGCACATACAAAAAAACTACTTATTTATTGAGCAAAATGATCCAACATTCAATTTCCTTGTCAGAAAAAGTATGTGAACCTCCAGGTTAATCGGCTCAATTGAGGGGGTAATTACAGTCAGGTGCTTCAGTCAATGGGATGACAATCAGGAGTGAGTTTGGGTGGCCCTGCCCAATATGAAAAACATAAAGTTTGTTCGTCACCATCAGAGTTTGGTCTTCACCACACAAGTTTGTGGAAGCGTGTCATGGCACGATCAAAAGAGATTTCTGAGGAACTCAGAAAAAGAGTTGTCGATGCTCATTGGTGTGGAAAAGGTTGCAAAACCATTTTTAAAGATGTTGTGTCCACCAATCCACTGTCAGGCAGATAATGTACAAATGGATAAAATTAAACACCTTTGTTACTCTTTCCAGGAGCAGTCGTCCAACGAAAATCACTCCAAGCGCAAGGTGTACAATAATCCAGGAGGTCACAAAGAAACCCAGGGTAATGTCTAAGGATCTGCAGGCCTCTCTTGCATTAGCTAATGTCAGTGTTCATGAGTCCACCATTAAGAAAACAATGAATAAGAATGGTGTGCATGGGAGGATAGCAAGGAGAAAACCACTGCTCTCCAAGAAGAACATTGCTGCCCGTCTCAAGTTTTCCAAAGACTACCTGGATGATTCAGAAGGCTATAGGAAGAAGGTTCTGTGGACAGATGAGTTGAAAGTGGAACTTTTTGGCTTAAATGAGAAATGTTATGTTTGGAGAAAACCAAACACTGCATTCCAACAAAAGAACCTCATCCTGACTGTTATGTGAAGAATGGTGGGGGAAGTATCATGGTTTGGAGCTGCTTTGCTGCCCCAGGACCCAAACAGCTTGCCATCATTGACGGAACCATTAATTTTGGATTGTACCAGCAAATTCTACAGGAACATGTCAAGACATCCATCCACGAGCTCTGAAGCTCATCAGAAAGTGTGTCATGCAGCAAGACAATGATCCTAAACACACAAGTAAATCTCCAACAGAATGCCTGAAGCAGAAGATATTTTGTGTTTTGGAATGGCCAAGACAAGGGTCCATACCTTAACCAAATTGAAATCTTGTGGCAGAACCTGAAGTGAGCAGTTCATGCAAGAAAGCCCACAAATATCTCTGAGTTGAAGCAGTTCTGTGATGAGGAATGTAATCGAAATTCCTCCAAGCTGATGTGCAGCTCTGATCAAGAGTTACAGGAAATGGTTGGTTGAAGAAGTTATTGCTGTTCAAGGGGGTGCCACCAGTTACTGAATGTTAAGTTTCACAAACTTTTTCCAACAAAGAAATTGAATGTTGGATCGTTTTGCTCAATAAATTAAAAAGTAGATTTTTTTGTGGATATTTGTTTCATCAGGTTCTCTTTATCTATTATTTGGACTTCGATGAAGATCTGATCACATTTTTGGTCAAATTTATGCAGAAATACAGAAAATTCGAAAGGGTTCACAAACTTTTTCTCACCACTGTATCCTATGAGGTCCAGGGAATGTGTCTGTAGTATTGGTCCTGAGAGGGAGTTTTTATCCTGGGAGGTCCACTTCTTGAGATATCTTTTGTTGATCCAGTGGCATGATGAGGGCCATGGCTAATGGAAGGCCCTGCTAGAAGGTGTCCAATTATTTGATCCTTCTCATTTTCTGACACATGTGGCATTGTAATGGATTGTTAAAGGATGTAATCAGTGTGTATTTTTGATGAATTACAGTATATGCTGGTGTCTTGGAAAGACTGTTTCTAATTTGCTCAGAATGCCTCGTGTGACTTCAAAACCTAAGGGTGCATGAGTTGCACGTGCTGACGATTGTTGCATGAGGCAATTACATTACGTGGAAACTTGCAATCAGGTGTTCTATAAATCCCTCGTGCCAAAAAGTAACCTAGAATGAAAGTTAAAACAGTCCTTCACAATATTACACTCATAATAGGCGTCCACATCCATCCTTGACGATGTTGTGGAAAGTCGGCCGACGTCTTCACTTTTTTTTCTTCCGTCCTCACTTTTTCACCTTTATTCACTTTTAAATTTGTTTTCTCCACAGTCGCTGTCTACAAATGTCAGTTTGTGATCGAGGTACGAGTTGATTTTAATTGAATGTTATATTTTGAACACGAATCGGGACATGGACCTATCGTTTAACAGTAATTTGTCTCTGAATTTGTCCCGATCGCACATGTGCAGAGAGGAGTGAGATAATATTTTTACTCTGTCTACCTGTCTGGCAGTCAAACAAAATTGAAAACCATTCCAAACAGGAAACTTACTGTTTTTAGAGACATTACAAAGGTCACAAACAACAGGCACTAATAACCAATGTAATTTGTTAAAGAAGGTGGTGTAAAAGGTTCCTGAGGTCATAAAAGCATGAAACCTAGCGACCTAGCGACCTAGCGAAATATGTATTTCCATTAACAGCGGTAAACTTTCGAAAAAAATTTTTCTACAACATTGAAAATCTTTAATTAACTTCAATTGAATTATATACCTGAACACAATAAATACAAATCACTTTCTTGCTACTTTCAAAACGCTTTCGTTTCACAGTACTTGGACAAATATATTACAGCATTTTAGGTCATCATGACCAATCAAATTTGCCTCCCACAGACCCTGCCCATGTACTTTTTCTCACTCACTACTGCATGAGGTAAAGTGTTCTGTGAACTCTGCAGTTATAATTGTGAGGAACAAATTAACGAAAATAAGCAATCTGTCTGTTTATGTGTTATTTATGTGGAGGCCGTTGTAATGCGCAATGCCTTTACAGAAGTGTCTCAGATCTAGGAATGTCGTGGGAAAATATTTTTTTTCTAAATGGTTCACCCAGAGGGTATTTAGTGAAGGTTTTAAGGCATTTTCTGTGATTTTCAAATGCAAATCAACAACAGCACATACTACCATGGGATGCCTCACATGAAAGGTATTCTATGGAAGTATCTCAGACCTGGGAATGATGTGCCAACATTTCACAGTGTGCGGAACCACCTCCGGGGTGGAGGCAGGTGGGTGTACCTTTTACAGTTCAGTTAAAATTGAAGTCTCCTGTTCAATACAATATCAATTCCATTTGTTTTTTTCTTGAATAACAAATATGAGACTCATGGAAGAGCGAGAACAGTGAATGGATCAGGAGGGAACAGAACAATAGGAACAGTAAGGAGGTTGGGGGGGGGGTATGGTGACACCAACAGCAGAGGTAAAGGATAAAATAAATGGAGACTTGGACAAATAGGGGAAGTGGGGAGTAAAGAGGGGTAGAGGGGAACACAGGTGGTGTACAAGATGGATACAGAAGCAAACTCTCAAGAAGGAAAAACTGTTAATTTGGAATGTGGGCTTGCGGGATTAACAGGGGTAGAAAAGAGCATGGTTTTGGATGGGGGATGATCTGAGAAACCATTAGATATGTGACAATAAGAAGATTCTTATTATTAGCTCACCTGGAGCATAGTCAAGGGAGCTTATGGGATTGTTTGTCGTCTGCCCGTCCGTCCATAAATACTTGCAACTTCTTCTCTGAAACTACACATACAATTTCGATGAAACTTTACCACAACCATCATCATCCTGTATGTACCAAAGTTTGTTCATGGCATTAAAAAAAAAACGTCGGGGTTTAAGGGGGTCTACGAGGTGGTTGCCCCCCAATATCGGAATTTGCTTTATTCTCAGAAAGTACACAAACAATTCCAATGAAACTTGACCACCACCACCACCACCACTCGTGATGCACCAAAGATTGTTCACAACATTATAAAATTGTGGTCTGAGGGAGTGAGGGAGGCAGTGGGGAGGGGTTTCCCCCCATAATATGTATTTCCTTTCTTCTCCGAAACTACTCACACAATTTTGAAGAAACTTTCGCACAAATTCCATTCTGCATGAAACCTGTGATGTAGCAAAGTTTGCTCACGCAATTAAAAAAAATTGGGGTTGAAGGGGATTTACTGGGGGAGGAGGGGGGGTTGCCCCCAAATAGGTATTTGCGACAACATTGGTTCATTGGTACATTTTGCTGATTCTGTCCCACTTTGAGTTCGTCCTCAGTATCATTATTCTACCAGATGAGCACCCAGGGGTATTGCCCCAATTTTTATTTTTATTATAATCATATCCAAATCTTAGATCGTCAACATAGAGTGCGATGGCTCCACCACCCGTACCAGACACATCCGAGTTCGAGGAACCGTGTCGTGGATGTGCTTCGACGTGACGAACAAAGTGAATAAGGTGACACAGAAATGACAAATCAATGGTGGGTCCTCATCAGAAGGTTATAATGGAGAAGAGACAATGGTGCATGGAACAGTTCATTTCTAGAAAGAAAGTGAGATGGAAACTTTGAACATCAGATGGAAATAACATTCCTACAAACATGCAATTAACTCAGCACGATTCGGCACAAATTGAAGAAAATCTATCGCATTACAAGCATTGACCTCAGGCCCTTCGCATTACTGTATTAGCAGGAAATAATAAATTTGGGGCTCAGACCACAAAGGCTTACGTTTGAAGGGCTTCATTGGTATAATTACTCCAAATTGTCCAAGCAGTGCCCAGAAAGCCATTATGTTTCACCACGATTCGAATCCTGTCCAAAACAGCAGATTATTTTGACAAGGTCTGGTTCATGTACATCCACAGCGAGAGCTGGGCCCACTGTACATTTTACACAGACCCTTTAGCTTAATGTGAAGCAAAATCGTTATTTGGGAAAAGCCTTCTGTGTACTCTACAATTTATGCCTTTAAATAGGTAGTGTAATCGAGCGAGCAGTCTTTTGTCTTTTTTATGTGGGAAGCAGGGCACTTACGTTGCAGCGTTCATTGCTGCGGCCGGCGATGATTAGAAGCCCTTGCGGTTCTTTTCCTTTCCTCTGAGCTCTCGTGTTCACCTGCATGAAATGTCTAATTATTTCTCAAGCACACCTCGACATGGCCCAATGAGCACTACCAAACCGCAAGTGCGTTGGAGTAACCGCATTGCCAGAGGAGGCCCCTTGGGTCACCCACATTCTCTGCTCCATTCCCACCAGACCTCCTCCATTTTGCTCCTCCTAATGTCCAAGGCCGTTGGAGGAATGCAAACACACGTTAAGAACAAGACAAGTACATATTATGGTTGAACCTGGGAGTCCAACATTGAGATTAATTTGTGTTCAGATGGAAATTGAAAACCTGATGACCTCATTGTTGAGGTTCCTCCATTTTGCTCCTCCTAATGTCCAAGGCCGTTGGAGGAATGCAAACACACGTTAAGAACAAGACAAGTACATATTATGGTTGAACCTGGGAGTCCAACATTGAGATTAATTTGTGCTCAGATGGAAATGGCAAACCTGATGACCTAACAGCTTGGTCCAAAAAGTTTTTGTTTTTTTTAAAATCACTTTGCACTGTTTTTAAGTGAATTTCACAGATGTGTTTTCAGTGCTACGGATGAATCGATTTCTCAAGTAACCAAGAACGGAATGATATCAATGAGTCACACAGCTGCCAAGTCAAATGCAAGCAAACGTGATACCACGTGATTGAATGAGAAGCAGGAGATGCTTCGTATCAAAACAATTTTCTGGTGAAAATCAAGTTCTGCAGAAAAAAATAAAATTAGCTGCATTGCAGGGGGAAAGGAAGAACTTGGGCACAAGAAGAGGTCATATGCCTGTTCCTATGAACACCATGTTAATTCAACCCATCAGTTCATTTCACAAGGTGGGGGGGGGGGGAAGTGGATAGTTGGGTGGAGATGGAATGGGGAGGAAAGTGGGACAGGCACAGGGACACCACAGTTCACAGGGGTGCATATATATATACAGTATATATATAATATATATATATAATATTATATATAATATTCTTCTATAATGATAAATGTCAGTGTGTGTGTGTGTGTGTTGTGTGTCCTTCCTCACATAACTCCAAAACCATGAAACCTAGCAGCCTGAAACTTTGCATGCACACTAAGAAAACTCTAAGGAAGTGCAAGAGTGAAAATTGGATGATTGGGTTAAATAAAACACTCCTTTTGAAGATAATTAACGGCATTATTTAATTATATCCTTCATCAAGGATTCATCTTTGGTCAGCCACTTTGTCAGCCCTCTGTCAGCTCGCTGGGGTCTGAATTCGCCTTTTTGTTCTGCCAGCTCAACAACACCTTGATTTGGGATAGTCCACAATGGTTTCTTAACAATAAAGCACTCAAATATATTTCTTAACTTTTTTTACTCATATTATTGAATGCCTGAACTTCATCCCTACAAAAGTGCTGCGCTTTTCAAATGAGGAGGTTGGAGCGATTCTGTGCATGATGTGATGCTCTTTTCCACGATTTCCCTGCACAGATTTCTTCTTATTCTTGTGCATGGCAACTTGGCTGCCAGGTAGTTATGAATTTTGTTGGCACCGACTATGCCACTGATGCTGTGCCCCTACGCTGGTACTCATTTCGCCGACCAAGGAAGGATGACAGGCTGAGTCAACCCCACCTGGTGTTAATTTCTCATGGACTAGTTGAAGTGTACAATCAAAATATAATTTCCGTTTTGAGGATCTGATCACGTGGACGAAATAACTGTCGAAATCTGGAGTGAAACCTGAAAATGTGAAGATAAGCGATGTTTGGTTTTTGTGGGCATTCCCAATCAGCTTGCTATCGCTTGCCAAGCCAGACGTTCCTGATCAACTGTTTCTTTGGAGTGCTTGCTTGAATGCTTAAGTTACATTTAAAATTGGCAAGCACTCTACAAGCTGCTTGGTTGTTGTTTGCAAGCCATGGCGATGCACTGCAAAAGGGAGTCATCAATGTGCGTGCCATCTCTCAAATGGACGTTAACCTTGGCATCACATCTGCCAGAATTCTCCCCCCCCCTTCCTCTCCCCTCTCTATCTACTCTCCATCTCCCTCCTCCATGACCACCCTCTCCCTCTCTCTTCCTATCTCTTCCAACCCTCTCCCTCTCTGTCTCCCACCCCTCTCCTCTCACCCCTCTCTCTCTTTCTATCTCTCCCACCCTCTCCCTCTCTGTCTCCCCCTCCTCTTCCTCTCCCACCCATCTCCTCTCCTCCCTTCCTCTCTTCTTATCTCTCCCACCCCTCTTCCCTCTCTCTCTCCCTCTCTCTCCCTCCCCCACCCTGCCTCTCTCCCTCCTCTCTCTTCCCTCTTTCTCCCCCTCCCCTCTCTTAATATTTCCATCAGCAAAGCATCAAAAATATGGAAACACCAGGGTACACGGGCCATACAACTTATTCACAAAGTACAGGCCACCACATGTAGGTGACGGTGTATAACATATGCAAATCTCTCCTTGGAATCCTCTCATCATGAATATGTAAGTGTGTTGTTGCTCAAGTCTGGTATTAAGAGCAAGGATGACTGCAAGGGGAGACTTCAAAGATGTCAAAAAGGTTGTGTTTGTTGGTGGGCGTTTGGCAGGTGCTTCAGTGACAAAAGCTGCAGAAATTTCTAATGTGTCGTGAGGAACCGGTGATGGCAGCCTGGGGAAAACGAGGAAAGACCGTCATTGAAGGGAAACAGTGGACGGAAGCACATACTCCACAAGCATGTTACACGGGTATTACTCCGAACTGTGAGGCAAAACAGGGGAACAATGGTGGACGAACTGGGTGCGGAGTTCAACATGGGGCATGAGCATCCTGTAACATCAGAAGGGAACTTCACAGGGATGGCACTCTTTGGCATGAAGGGCCCACATACTTAAACCGGGCCCACATGGCTGCTCAACACGAGGTGAGTCCTTCGGCCCATGTGGCCCACATTCAAACATAAAGTACAACAGTCTTCCCTTCGCCGTCAATGGCAACATATTGGTGGGACCACATGGCCGCTCAACGTGGGAGTCTTTTTGTCCCACGTGGCCCATATTGAAACACCAAACAATGGTCGTATCTCAGTAACGGTGAGTTCCTTTGACCTTGTGCTGGCCTTTTTCAATAGACAGAAGGCCCAGAAACTGCCACGATTGGCCCACAATGGCCTGGCAACAAACACACACAGCAGGTGAGAGGCAACATAGCATGATGGCAGGTATTATGGCAATGTGGCAGGCATGGCATGGCAGGATGGACAGGGCATGCAAACAGGCAAAATGACATTATGGTAAGGCAAGGCAAGCAAGGCAAGGCATGAATGGGCCGGCAGATGTTGCAAGCCGGCCTTGCTGATGTTGTTCTCATAGCTGGTGGAATGGGGGTGGGTAGTGGCAGCAGAACAGGTGGCCGGTTTCAGCCCCAACCTATCCTGATCTATCCGCACTGCTAACCCCTCGAAACTAACTATACTGCCCCTGTAATCCATCTGCTCTAGCTCTACCATTGTTCCTTTAATTCACCTTGCCTAACTACTGCTGCACTATGAACTAATCTGTCCCTCCCCGGCCAACTAAACCCATTAACTATCCTATTTTCCAGAAGGAAAATCAAGGTATATATGGTGTTAAACATGATGAGGTGGCGTGGCCCGACAAGGCTCGTCGGCGGAGTAGCCCAATGTGGTGGGTGGTGGGGTGCCACCCCCAAAACTAAAATTTGAGTCACAATGGGTCCTCGCAAAATCCAATTACCCCACTCCGTTAACCCAGCAGCCGCAGAAATTCAAAAATGGTACAAAGGGGGTTAGCAATCCCTACTCTGTCGTAAAATTCTCAAAACACCTCTTTTATCATTAACCCCCACCCCTTCAACAGTGGATCCATGCAACCAATCTACCCATCGTCCCACACGTTGGTGCTCCAACAAGCTTGGGCCCAGCCCTCAAATTTTCTTTCTGTGCCGATGCACAACATTGTAGTTGGGCAGTGTGGCTTTCTCCGGCAGGTTCTTCCTGTGCCACTAGTGTCACCCCTACTCGAGCTACCACACTCCTTAAACTATTAGGGGGAGGCCTCTCCTGCCTTCCCTCTCTGGTGCCCTCTCTGGCAGTGGTGCCTGAACCCCTCTCCTGGGGTGTTCGGCACATCTCAACAAACTCCCCTGCCTCCGTTGGCTTCTGCTCAGCTCGAGCCAGTTGTGTCAGCACCAGAATGCCAATCTCTTCAAAACATTCTCATAACAAAGCTGCACCCGTCTGCACCTCTGCAAAATAAACTTTTCTTCACCCAGAAGCAACCGCAGAACGACATCCTGAACCAAATCATCGGAACCCTCTCTAATCGAATGCCAATAAAGGCAAGGGTCTGTTTCCACAGGGGGGTGTACTAGCTGCTCCACTTCACACACAAACACCCTCCTTGTGCCATGCACTCTTCGTGACTAAAAAAATTTCACCACGCACCTCATTCACACCTCATCTTCACACAACATCACTCATCAGACATTCCTCTATCCATCCCTCAATCGTCGGGATGATGAGGAAGAATGAGGAAGGCTCTAATCTATGCCTGCCGATTCAAAAATAATTACAACCCACAAATCGTCAATTTAAAAAGTCACTATCCCTTCTATTCCTGTAATCGTCTCCCGTCAAACTGCCTGCTCTGTCTCTTAGGCCGGTTAAATGTAACATACCCTCTCGGCAACGTGATCCCCCACTGACATCTGCAAAAAGTGACACATGTGAAGAAAAAAACAACTGACATGGGCATCTGCAAAACGTAAGAGGATATCATGAGAATGGAGGAAGTTATTAGAGGTAAGATCAGTGCTGGTTTTTTGTGTTTATCCTGGATAATTCTTCACTATCCCTTCAACTTGTTTACCAATTGATTCACTCTATATTGTCCCCCAAACCTCCAACAAGGTCGGAGAAGGGGACATTAATATGAGCTCCATCCGTGACTGATCATCCATCCATGTACTTTTGTGTATGAGATTTTTTTTTTTTAAATCATTGAACATTTAGATTTCATATTGCAGACATATACAGTGGCCTGCGAAAGTATTCACCCCCTTTCAAAGTTTTCACATTTTGATGCTACCTGAGATTATTTCATGATACTTTCAAATCAAACTTAATTTCTAAAGTCTTCCCAAACTACTCCAAAGTGATAACGCTAAAAAAATGCAGATAAAATGTGAATAAGTTTGATTAACAGAGAAAAATGAGATGATTCTCCGTTACATAGGTATTCAAGCACTTTGTCTAATTTACCCAAAATCACTTCAGGAGAAAATTATTTGTTTTAAAGGTTCCAAAATACGTGTAATAGGTTTCACCTGTTTGTAATCAGTGGTTTAACTTGAAAATTAATCTCCCCTACTTATCAAACGAGTTTTATGGTGAAACTCACTTGGTCAACCAACAAGGTAAACATGAAGACAAAAGGAGCTTTCCAAAGATGTCAAACATAAAGTGATGGAGAAGCACCGTTCAGGAGAGGGTTATAAGAAGATTTCAAAGTCATTCATCCTTTGAGTCACTCACGGTGAAATCCATCATTAAGAAGTGGAAGACGTATCATACCACCCAGACTCTACCCAGGTCAGCTCACCCATTCAAATCCAGCAGCCGGGCAAACAGGAAACTGGTTCAGGATGTCACTGTAAATCCAGCAATGACTTTGAAAGATCTACAAGGCTCCATGTCTGAGATGGAGGTCAATGTTCATCAATCAACAATATCCCATTCCCTTCACAAAGCTGGCCTCTATGGACAGGTGGCAAGAAAGAAGCCATTACTGAAAAATATGCATCTAAAAGCGTTAAGCATTATGTCTGGTGCAAGCCGAACACTGCACATCGCCAGTCAACACCATCCCTACTGTCAAGCATGGCGGTGAGAGCATCATGTTATGGGGTTGCTTTTCTTCAGCAGGGACTGTCAAGCTTGTCTGGATAGAAGGGAAAATGGATGGTGCAAAGTCCAGGAGAATCCGTGATGAAAACCTGCTTGAGTCAGTCATGAATCTGAAACTGTGTAGGAGATTCACATTTCAGCAGGACAATGATCTGAAGAACAAAGCTAAACCCACACTGGGGTGGCTGAAGAAGAAGAAAATAAATGTTCTTGAGTGGCCCAGTCAAAGTCCTGACTTGAACCCAATTGAACACTTATGGTGAGACTTGAAGATTGCAGTCCATCGACGGTCCCCATCAAACTTGACATAACTAGAGCAGTTTTCACGTGAATAATGGGCAAATATTTCACCATCTCACTGTGCAAAGCTTGTAGAGACCTACCCAATAAGACTTATCACAGTCATTGATACAAAATCTTCTTTCACCAAGTGCTGACTGAAGGGGCTGAACACTTGTACAACCAGTGAATTTTGATTTGTACATTTGACATCTAACCTCATTCAACCTCATTCAACCTCATTTCAACTATAACGGTGTTTAGTTTGATCTCTTCAGTTATAAAAACAAAAGATCATTTGGAAAAATAGTTTCTACATCATTTGTAATTCATCTAATAATGTGGTATTATTGGGAGGGGGTGAATACTTTTGCAGGCCACTATATTCCTCATGACATGATCTCAACCTCATTAGATCAAGGCTGTGATTGGCGGAATTATGTTGCCATGGCAACCATCTCGGTAAGTTGGTTTGTGTTCGGGATATTTCAAAAACCGTTCCAAGGTTTCGCTTTCACATCGCGCAGATCTTTTCCTCATACCACCCCAAAGACGGAGCACATAGAGTATCAGCTCCCTGTTGAGTTAAAACCAATGAAATTTCTTGCTAATGCACTACTAACACAACTACAACATTGAGCAACAATGAACACACCACACACCTTACACATAAAGCAAATACTCATGTGAAGGAAAACAAAAATAGCCACTTATTCTGTTCACCTTAAGGAGTGCTGAATCACCAAACAATCTGAAATGATCATTGAGATCTTTCTCCTCTAAAAAAACGTTTTCTGTTGAAATACATCAAGACAATAGGGGGGCAGCACATCTGCATTGCACAAACAATGAAGATGGGATGCATAATATCTTTTCACAACCTTATTTTGGTCAAAGAGCGGCTTATGGTTTCCAGGCATTCATAACGGATGAAAGTGGTATCTCCACTATCAACAAGCGAAACACAAGTTTTCTTCCTAAGATCCTGTGAGTCTCACCGGTTTTACTTGTGTTTTCTTGAAATGTAGAGGCAAAGCTCATGCAGATGGATGGCATGGGCAGCTGAAAGGATTGCTGGGAGATATGAAAACCAGGGGACACTGCTGCCTGGGTTCTATAGAAAAGCTGTAACAATCTACTGGGGTAAGAGATGAGAGGGAAAAGGAGAAAGGTAAGACTAAAGAGGAATTAGCTATGCAGCGTGAAAGGCTATCTGGAGTGTGAGCGGTTAACATGGGTGTGTTGGGGTAAGAGGTGAAAGGCAATGGTCGTACTTGTCATCTAAACACAAAGCGCAGGGCTCATCGTGTAGGATTGCAAACACAACAGGGAAGCCAGATCACCCAACTATGCCAAGATGGACTCACCATAGTACCACCACTGGGGAATGGCCTGGGTGACCAACGGAACTGAGCTTCGTCGGCTGAGAGCGAGCTCCAAGGAGGTGGAAGCCAGTGTGATCTCTGAGGAGGCAGCACAGCTGTGTATGTGTTACGGCTCTGAATGCAAGCAGTGGGAGTTTATCCCGTGGCTTTTAAAGCTTTTAAAAAGAGTGTCAAGACAAAATTTGAAAGAAGAGCACAACACATTGGTTTAAAAGAGCAAAAGTGTGCAGGAGCGGAAGCACCCCCACACTCAACCAGAAATGCCAACTGCACAGGTGTGGTTAGCCAGTCTGTGGCTGCTGGCATTTTAAAAGAAATTCGAAACCGGGTTGTCCGGCATGACACTGAATGGTGGCCAACTTTAGGCGCAGTTACTAATTGCTATTCATGTCCAGCAAACTTGTCCGAGTACAGCGAAAGGAGGGAGCTGGGAATATCAGACTTTAATCTCACGGCCACCACTTTCCCTGTTCCCGAATGAGGTGTCAGAGGAAATGCTGAGCCTTCAGTCTATGAGTCTACTATTACATGAGCAAAACACCATGATGGTCTCCTTTTACTCTTAACTATATTTTCACTTTTAATCAGTGTGACCACTCCTCATTTTCATAAATGCCAAGGTGAGCCAATGAAAAAAGCCAAGAATTCACAAGGTTTCGGAAAAGCGATGATAATAGAAAACCTATACGCCAAGAAAACCTATAGAAAACCAAGACGCAAAGGTGAACAATGAATAGTCAAGATCTTGTGAAAAAAGCCAAGGAGTGGTCACACTGCTTTTAATCACTGATAGCATCCTCAATTGAGAGGTGTGTTTCCTACTGTCAGGACTTGAGACCAATTAGATACTATTTTCAACTTTATTTATTACATTATAGTTGATGAAATACTTACAAAAAGGCATTTTATCTTATTAAAATTTGGCTTAATTTGACCTGGTGAACCACGGCTGGTTCTGGGATACCAAGGAATCCAAACTGGTTTCAATTAATTCCGATTCTGAAGATGATAGAGGTCTTGCTTGAGAGAATGTATCCTGTTCACCACGACGCCAGAGCCTTGCTACTTAATCATGCTTGGTGGAGGGTCTCACAGATCAGGACATATCACTGAAATATGCAAATCTTGCTTACCCCCATTGCAGGGTTAATTGGGTGTTACTTTGTGCTCAGGCTTGGAAACTCATTACTTGAGGGTTGCTAACATCCTTTATATTTCGTTTTATCTGTCTTCGAGGCTCCAAGAGCATTTAGTGATGCAGGTATTTTGCAAATCAAGCCGACTTCTCGCCTGTAATTTGAAATGAAGTGAAATTGCTCAAAGGTCATTACGACATTTGGCTCATATCACATTTTCAACTTCACAATCAATGGAAAACTCCAGAGGAAGTGAAAACGATATCTGAGAAGTTTGGGTTCAAATCCAGTTGAGAGCAGCTGTATTGAGGATTTGGATTCGCTTCTAGAAACTACACTAGTTCCAGGAGTTACCATTTTTAAATTGGATTGTCACTAAAAACCCAACTGGCTCACTAAGAATCTTCAAGGAGGGGGTAATCGACCTGCCGCATCTGGTCTGGTCTACAAATTATGCCAATCTGCACATTATAGTTGAAATTAACTCTTCATGCCCCCCAGGGCACTGGGGATGCACATTAAAATGCTACAAAATAATTAAGAGACAGCACAAGCAAAATAAATAAAAGGCAGATTTTCCAGTTTATGGCGTTGACACCTTTTCTTTTCTTCTCCAGGTAACCTGCATCAAAAGCTCAGTACACCTTTCTGGATTTGTCTCTGTTGCCATTGATTGTTGTCCGCTTTCGTTGTTCGAATTGATATTCATATTATGTCCTCATTGCCGAGTCATTTGCATGAATATTTGGTTATTTGGATCTTGTGCATCTTCTTTAGCTGGTTCGGCCTTCCCATTTTAAACTATGACTCAAACACCCAATCAATCAATGTTATTTCCTCTCATTGTCTCTCACCCTCCCTATTCACACACACACACACACACACACACACACACACACACACACACACACACACACACACACACACACACACACACACACACACACACACACACACACTAGAACTCCATCCTAATGCTTTCGATAATAAAACAACAAACACACAACAGAAACAAATACCTCTTACACTATGTTTTGATTATTACTTTCGTTCTTTGTTGGCCACATGTTTGAAACATCTGCTTCCTCATTAATTCCTTCCCCACCATTTTCGTTCCTCACTCTTCCACGACACTCATCCTTTTCACCCTCATTCAACTCCCTTCCCTCACTCTCTTCTTCTCAAAACAACCAATAAATAATTTTTTTAAATCCTCTCAATTTCACCATTTCTTAGCTCGTTCCTTAACCCTTGCAGCACAGTCAAGACAATCATTAAGAAGTGGAAGGCATTGGTACCACCAAGACCCTGCCTAAATCAGGCCTTCCCTCCAAACTGGACAACTAAGCAAGGAGGAGACTGATCAGAGAGGCCACCAAGAGGCCAATGGCAACTTTGAAAGATCGACAGGTCTTTCTGGCAAACAATGGTCACTATGTGCATGTGACAACAATATTCCAAGCACTCCACAAGTCTGGCCTGTATGGTAGGGTGGCAATAAGGAGGCCATTACTCAAAACAGCCCACCTTAAATCCCGTTTGAGGTATGCAAAAAAATACATTTCGGAGGTTCTGAAGCCATGTGGCAAAAAGATTTGTGGTCTGACGAAACCAAGATGGAACTTTTTGGCCTCGATGCAAAACGTTATGTTTGGTGCAAACCAAATACAGCACATCACCTGAAGAACAAAATCCCAACTGTGAAGCATGGTGGTGGCAGCATGATGTTATGGGGATGTTTCTCATCCTCAGGGACTGGGGCACTTGCTTGGATAGAAGGGAAAATGGATGAAGCAAAATACAGAAAAATCCTCAAGGAAAACCTGCTGCCCTCTGCAATAAAGTTGAAATTGGGATGGAAATTCACCTTTCAGCATGACAACGGCCCGAAGCACACAGCTAAAGCTTCACTGGAGTGGTGAAGGAACAAAAAAGATAAATGTCCTTGAGTGGCCCAGTCAGAACCCCGACCTAAATCCAATCAAAAATCTGCGGCATGACTTGAAGATTGCTGTCCATCAACGTTACTAATGCTTCAGTCACATTTGACTCGGCGGCCGTAGGGTCTAAAAAAATCGACGGCCACTAGCAATTATAGGGCGGCCGCAGTATTTCCATGGTCACACAATGTAGCAGTCACATATGTTTTTATTTTTCGGGTAGCCGCACGGCGTATTTAGAAATTGTGGAGACCGAAAACGTGGGGGTGCCGTACGGTCTTTGATTTGATGTCGCACGGCGACCTTAGGGCGTCCCTGCGGCGGCCATATAATCTTCAAGGCAGACGCAAGGTAGCCTCAAGGTGCCCGCAAGGCGACCGCAGGGGGGCCCTAAGGCGAACGTATTTTTTTTTTTGTAATTTTTTGGGGGGTTGGCAAAATTCATTTTTCATTGATACGAGCCTACGGAAAACGCACGAATAACGTAAGCCCACCGTACGCCATACGTACGGTCAACGTGGAACACATCTACGTCATGGCTACGGCTTGTCGAATTGCTACGGCCAACCTAGAAATGAAAAAAGTTATAACTCCGCGCTTAATTCCACGGAGACCCCTACGGCCTGTAAAAGATAGCCATACGGCGTAGGGCCACCCTGAGGCCACCTCAGAAACTCTGCGGCCGCCGCATGTTTCTGTCAATTCAGGGGGGAGGGGTACGGCCGCTGTATCCTAGCCGTAGAGCAAATGTGACTCATGCTTAACACAACTTCACTGAGCTTGAACAGTTTTGTAGAGAAGAATGGGGAAAATATTACCCGATGAAAGTGTGCAGAGTTGGAAGAGACCTATCCCAACAGAGTCACAGCTGTAATTGCTGTCACAGGTGCTTCCACCAGGTATACACTCAGGGGGGTGGGCACTTATCCAACCAAGCTATTCTAGTTTTGTATTTTTAATTAATTTTCTGAAATTTGTGGAATTTATTTTTCACTTGGAAGATGTGGCCTAAGATGTGTAAATAAAGGTGGAAAAAGTCTGATTTAATGCAATTTAATTCAGGTTCTAAGTCTAAGGCAACAAATGATGAAAATTTGGAAAGAGGTCGTAGACTTTCTATAGGCACTGCAGGATTTGGATCAAAGTCAGATCTCCCAGATTCAGATTCATTCTGCTCAAACCATTATGTCACTGAGTCCTTTGCTGTAAAAAAACCAAACCCAACCAAGTTCTCCACAGTTGTGGAGTCGAGGAACTCAGGTAGCATTTGAACCTGCAAAAGACTTACCTTGTGTAGCTTTTCTTGGTTATTTTATGTAGCTTTCTTTGGCTGGAAGAGCATGAGAGGAGTTAATTTATTTGCTAAGCCTAGCCGTCACAGGTAATTGATTAGGTGAGAGCTGATTGGTTATTCGATCCAATTACGGGGGAGAGACGTGATTGGGTCTTGTTATTTATTTGTTGACTGCTATGAACATTGCACATGGTACATGCCTGGGAGCACGTTTCTGTCGGTGGTGCATGTGTTTCCCAGTGAAGTAAATCGAGGGAAAGGTAATTGGATGCTGACCGAATTGACTAAATAGTTTGTGGTTATATTATTGTTTTACCTCCGATAGGTGTGCGAACCAATGACTCTGAGCCTATACACTTCCAGTGTATGCAACAAAAATGCATACAACTCAAAATCTATATGATAAAGCAGGAGTGTCTGTCTGTCTGTCTGCCTGTCCCTGAGCTACTCCCTCAGTTTTGGGACATACCAAACCTTCTGTGGAACATTTTGAGGTCCCAATGGATGTCCTAAGGTGAGTGGGAGGTTTCATATATATATATATACACCTCAATACAATTATGATTTTGAGTTTCGATCTGAATGAAACTGCTCCCCACCCCGATGTAATGTCAGAACATCATTTATCTTAGTTTATCTCATGAGTGTTTGTAATGTTGTATTTTGTTATATTAATGGTACAGTGTTAATTTGTGATTGGAATGATGCTGTTTGGAATGAAAATTTCGAGAGAAGGAGGAAATGATGTCAGTAGAAGTAGAAGGAGGAAATGATGTCAGTGTTTCTACTAGTGACATTCGCAGATTCGCAATTGTGACATCATGGAAATATTCCCCACCTTACTTATGGCAGGGTCAGCTGCAGTAAATGGTTTTGCCCAAGTGCTTCATGAACTGGCTGTCCATGCCTGGCATTCGACTGAAGGTGTAACAGGAATGTGGAATTTATTGGTTCATGGATTGGCATTTGTGGTTTCCACATCGTCTGTTTGCAACCGGGCTCCCTCCTGTGCATAGCACAGGTACCTTGCTGGATATATATGCAGGTAATTCACCAAAAAAAATGGAAATACCTGAGTAAATGACGGACACCAAGCAATGGCTTCCACACAGGTGGAGCCCATGTGTTTATGAAGCAAATAACATCCCAGCATGCTTTGGGTCATGTATAAGGATGTTGCACAGGCCTGGTTGCCTATAATTATGGCTCTAGACCCCCCAATAAGTATGGTGTTGGCTTAGCGGTTAGGGTGGTGTCATGGGAAACTAGGGTCCTGAGTTTGAGCCCCGTTGGCTGCTGAATTGACACCAGGGGGTTGACTCAGCCTGCCATCCTTCCGAGGTCGGTGAAATGAGCACCAGTGCACAGGTAGTAGGGGCACTGCATCAGCAGCATAGCCACACCCCTTACCAATGATGCATCCAGCAAGCCCCCCCCAAAAAAACCTGCACACGAAGGGAACCCCCCAATGCCCCCATCCACAGAGCACGTGTGACCACCCAATGGTTTGATTAGCATAACACTGCCATATGTCATGGCCTTCTCAGTCACCAGATCTGAGCCAAATTGAACATTTACGGGATATTCTGGAACGATGCCTGAGACAGTGTTTTCCATCTCCATCAAACAGGTGTGAATTGATTGACTTTCTCTTGGAAGAATGGTGCTGTATCCATCCAACAGAATGCCTGATGCAGGTGGACTCCATGGCGTGGTGCATACAGGCCCGTACTTGCCGTACATGGTGGCTCAGTGCCCTTAAGTGACTTTATGTTGGTGTGTCCATTTTTTTTGTCCTCTACCTGTATAATACTGTTTGTATGCTTTTTCTTATGAATTATAATCTATAAGTGCCAGAAAAATGTGACAAATTTTGATAGACTACCATTTCAAACTTGCCAACTTTGTGGGACAGTTTGTAATTATTGACTGAAAAATAAGAGATGTGGGGTTTCTCAAGTGTAGCTGAGATGAATATAAAATATGAATTAATATGAGGGTGCAAAGAAGCATCAACTTTCATTAAAGAGTACATTTCCCAGGTGTTCTGCCACTTCAACCTTACAATTGAGAATTAAACTGTCCTCTTTGTAATGGAGTAAGACTGAAAGACTAAATTGCAGAGTTTACTAGTGTACCTGTGACTGATCTCACTATGTGATGGAGGATCACTTGAGGAGTTCGGTTGGCACGGAGCTTTGCAATCAGAAAACGGAAAGGTGAAACCTTCTTTGTAAAGGTCATCCTGTAATACCATTCTTTCTGCTGCAGCATCTTCGGGTCACCAAAGTGCTTGTACATACAATGTACTAGCAGGGTGTACTTACGCATTGTAAGCATTAACAAACTGTGCTTCCCCATTGTCTCGGGTCGCTCACCTGCATTAATTTATTTTTTAATATATTTATATTTTCATTTATGGATACTTTCCAATGGTTATATGATTTTTTTCCCCCGGTGTATCAGCTTTGATGTCCGCCGACACACAAAATTACCTTGCTTCCCATTGTCTTAGGTCGCTCACCTGCATTTTTTTCATTTATTATTTTCATTTATTTATTTTCATTTATTTATGTTTTCCGACGGTTCTGTGATTATTCCCAGTGTATCGGCTTTGTTGTCCATCGACCCGCAAAGTTTCAGCTTTCTATGTCACATGGAAGGTACCAATCTTTAATATCAGTCAGTAAGTCAGCGAGTGAGTCAGTGAATCAGTCACTCAGTGATCGGAAAGAGCTTTATATATGATATGTAAGAGGAGGAAGTTTACAGGCTTTAGTGTGAACAAATCAAAACAGTACAAATGGGATTCAAACCTGCAATCCCAATGCCGTGAATGATGTACTTGCATCCGAACAAGGCACAGCAACGTTAACGAGGAAGAGTCAATGAGTTTGTCAATTTTTATAAGACTTGAACTTATGGTTATTACATCGGATTCAATATCAATGCAGGTGTGTGTTATTTCATCGCTCCATGATTCGTTTGTTTGCTGGTAAGGAACATTGCAGAGTGCTGCACTTTAGCCTCTTTCAGCATCCAGCAGAAGGTGGAGGACTGGTAGTCATTATGAAAGAATGGTATTCACTAAATTTATGAAAGAAAGTGATAGAAATGGGTATTGACGGAAAAAAAATGCTTCTTAACACAGCAGCAGAATTAAACAGCACCAATTTGGTCCCTCGTACACAAGTGTAGCTCACGCCCTCCCTTCTCTTTTGTTTTCTCTTTCACTCGGCCTTTTCATCGTTCTCTCTCTCTGTCACCATGAAACGAAGTGCATGGCACACATTTACATGACAGAAGCACACAGTGCATTAATAAAATCGTGTTCTTCATTCCCATCTCTGCCTTCCACCCCCTCCCCAAACCCCTTTCCAAAGGCAGATTCAGTGTTGCTGAAGCAGCCCGGTGATGAGGGCTACACTGTCGTTTGCTTCAGTTGTCTTCACATTATTTGTCAGTGCAGGTATTTGTATGTTGTTCAGGGTGCCGGAGATAACTCGCCACCTCTTCGTGAAAGACACCATGGGATCGTTATCATCCACCAGTTTGTTGATGATTACAGACGGGACACCCAGTTTAACATACATCCGAGGGTGGGCACAATATGTGATACAACACCTTGCCTGTGAAGCAGCAACACAACAGTTTATAGCAGTGCCAGGAATAAAATCCAGATGAAACAGCTCAAAAACTAGAGGGGGAGCACTCGGTAGAGTGCAAAACCTCCCGCCGCCAATACTGCTGGGTCACTTAAGTGAACCTGATATCCTATTCATTGTAGGTCAAAAGGATCAGACTCTTGAACCACGATTGAATAAACTAAACTAGATCGACGCGCATGTAGAAATGCCCAAAAAATAAAATCGAAATTTTTGAAAAAAAAGGTGCAAATTTTTTTTTCTCACAATTTTTTGGGGTTGGAAATCACTTAAAACATGTAGAAATGCAAAAAAAAATTCAAATATTTTTCAAAAAAATCGAAATTTTTTTGAAAAAAAAGGTGCAAAATTAGTTTTTTTTTCTTCTAACAAATTTTTTTTGTTGTTGTTGGAAATCACTTAAAACATGTAGAAATGCAAAAACAAAATTCAAATTTTTTTCAAAATGGCCGCCATAGCGGCCATATTGGACTTTGGACCAAGTCCAAATCTAATGGCATGATCCTTGGAAAATACCTAATCCCCCACCAAGTTTCGTCGAAATCCGTCTGGAGTTTTCCGTAATACTGTTCACAAACAAACAACAGACAGGGGTGAAAACAGTAACCTCCGTCCATCTTCGATGGCGGAGGTTAACTAGAGGGGAGCACTCGGAGAGTGCAAAACCTCCGCCGCCAATACTGCTGGGTCACTCAAGTGAACCTTATATCTTATTCATTAAATATGACGTCAACAGTGTGACAGAGTATAGTTCTTTTCTCCAACATTTTTTTTTGGGGGGGGGGGGGGGTTGGAAATCACTTAAAACATGTAGAAATCCCCAAAAAAAAATTCAAATATTTTTCAAAATGGCCGCCATAGCGGCCAAATTGGATTTTGGACCGGGTCCAAAATCTAATAGCATGGTCCTGGACCATACCTAATCCCCCACCAAGTTTCGTCGAAATCCGTCGAGGATTTTTTCCGCAATACTGTTCACAAACAAACAAACAAACAAACAAACAAACAAACAGAAAGGGGTGAAAACAGTAACCTCCGATCTTCGATGGCGGAGGTTAATAAGTGTGGTTCCTCTTTCGTCACCCTTTCGGTCGTTTAGGACATAGACCACAGTGAGCCTGCAGATGTCTATTAATGCACAGCACAAAACAGGGGCAAAACTAGGACGGCACTCGGTAGAGCGCATACCTCAGCCAGGTTGAACAGTTTATGTTTTGTATGCCACTGATGGGCCGGATCTGGATTCAGACCTGGATCAAAATCTAATTGGCTTGTTCTTGTCACCTACCCAACTCATCCACTAAGTTTTATCATCATCCATCCACAACGTTTTGAGATACAGTATCATGCTCACAGGCAGACCAACAGACAAACAAGAAGAAGACGTTGTGCAGAGCACGATACTTGCAAAATCTAAAAA
>CM068966.1:82080951-82102994 GCA_035128595.1 Eptatretus atami
CGGTCAAAGGTCAAAAACGTAGGCCAGATTTCGAAAAAATCATCAATTTTCATCCAATTGATTTTAAATTTGAAGACAATTTGCATTTTATGTAAATTAATTCATCCACCAATTATTTTTGAGACCGAAAGTTAAAAGGTCAACATAGGCCAATTTTTAAAAAAACATCAATTTTCATCCCAATTGATTTGAAATTTGAAGAGGATTTGCATATTTGGTCATGAATTTACCACCTATTAATTTTAAGATCAAATTTGGTTTTTAGATTTTGCATATCGTGCTCTGCACAACGTCTTCTTCTTGTTTTGTCCTGTTGTGCTGCCTGTGAGCATGATACTGTATCTCAAACCGTTGTGGATGGATGATGATAAAACTTAGTGGATGAGTTGGTAGGTGACAAGAACAAGCCAATTAGATTTTGATTCCAGGTCTGAATCCAGATCGGCCCATCAGTGGCATACAAAAACATAAACTGTTCAACCTGGCTGAGGTATGCGCTCTACGAGTGCCGCTCCTAGTTTTGCCCTGTTTTGTGCTGTGCATTAATAGAACTCTGCAGGCTCCTGTGGTCTATGTCCTAAACGACCGAAGGTGACGAAAGAGGAACCACACTTATTAACCTCCGCCATCGAAGATCGGAGGTTACTGTTTTCACCCCTTTCTGTTTGTTTGTTTGTTTGTTTGTTTGTGAACAGTATTGCGGAAAAAATCCTCGACGATTTCGACGAAACTTGGTGGGGGATTAGGTATGCCAAGGACCATGCTATTAGATTTTGGACCCGGTCCAAAATCCAATTTGGCGCGCTATGGCGGCCATTTTGAAAAATATTGAATTTTTTTGGGGATTTCTACGTTTTAAGTGATTTCCAACCCCCCCCCCCCCCCAAAAAAAAAATGTTGGAGAAAAGAACTATACTGTCAGCACTGTTGAGTCATATTTAATGAATAAGTATATAAGGTTCACTTGAGTGACCCAGCAGTATTGGCGGCGGAGGTTTGCACCTACGAGTGCTCCCCTCTAGTTAACCTCCGCCATCGAAGATGGACGGAGGTTACTGTTTTCACCCCTGTCTTGTTTTTTTGTTGTGAACAGTATTACGGAAAAACTCCCAGACGGATTTCGACGAAACTTGGTGGGGGGATTAGGTATTTTCCAAGGATCATGCCATTAGATTTTGGACTTGGTCCAAAGTCCAATATGGCCGCTATGGCGGCCATTTTGAAAAAATATTTGAATTTTTGTTTTTGCATTTCTACATGTTTTAAGTGATTTCCAACAACAACAAAAAAAATTTGTGAGAAAGAAAACTAATTTTGCACTTTTTTTCAAAAAAATTTCGATTTTTTGAAAAATATTTGAATTTTTTTTTTGCATTTCTACTACTTTTTAAGTGATTTCCAACCCCAAAAAATTGTTAGAGAAAAAAAAAAAAATTTTGCACCTTTTTTTTTCAAAAAAATTTCGATTTTATTTTTTGGGCATTTCTAACATGCGCGTCGTCTAGTTAGTTTATTCAATCGTGGTTCATGAGAGTCTGATCCGTTTGACCTACAATGAATAGGATATCAGGTTCACTTAGTGACCCAGCAGTATTGGTGGCGGAGGTTTTGCACTCTACCGAGTGCTCCCCCTAGTTTTTGAGCTGTTTCATCTGGATTTTATTCCTGGCACTGCTATAAACTGTTGTGTTGCTGCTTCACAGGCAAGGTGTTGTATCACATATTGTGCCACCCTCGGATGTAATGTTAAACTGGGTGTCCGTCTGTAATCTCAACAAACTGGTGGTGATAACGATCCATGGTGTCTTTCACGAAGAGGTGGCGAGTTATCTCCGGCACCCTGAACAACATACAAATACCTGCACTGACAATAATGTGAAGACAACTGAAGCAAACGACAGTGTAGCCCTCGTCACGGGCTGCTTCAGCAACACTGAATCTGCCTTTGGAAAGGGGTTTGGGAGGGGGTGGAAGGCAGAGATGGGAATGAAGACACCGATTTTATTAATGCACTGTGTGCTTCTGTCATGTAAATGTGTGCATGCACTTCGTTTCATGGTGACGAGAGAGAGAGAAGATGAAAAGGCCGAGTGAAAGAGAAAACAAAAGAGAAGGGAGGACGTGACTACACTTGTGTACGAGGGCCAATTTGTGCTGTTTAATTCTGCTGCTGTGTTAAGAAGCATTTTTTTTTCCGTCAATACCATTTTCTATCACTTTCTTCATAAATTTAGTGAATACCATTCTTTCATAATGACTACCAGTCCTCCACTTCTGCTGGATGCTGAAAGAGGCTAAAGTGCAGCACTCTGCAATGTTCCTTACCAGCAAACAAACGAATCATGGAACGATGAAATAACACACACCTGCATTGATATTGAATCCGATGCTAATAACCATAAGTTTCAAGTCTTATAAAAATTGACAAACTCATTGACTCTTCCTCGTTAACGTTGCTGTGCCTTGTTCGGATGCAAGTACATCATTCACGGCATTGGATTGCAGGTTTGAATCCCATTTGTACTGTTTTGATTTGTCACACTAAAGCTGTAAACTCCTCCTCTTACATATCATATTAAGCTCTTTCCGATCACTGAGTGACTGATTCACTGACTCACTCGCTGACTTACTGACTGATATTAAGATTGGTACCTTTCCATGTGACATAGAAAGCTGAAACTTTGCGGCGTCGATGGACAACAAAGCCGATACACTGGGAATAATCACAGAACCGTCGAAAACATAAATAAATGAAAATAAATAAATGAAAATAATAATGAAAAAACGGACTAGACAATGGGAAGCAAGGTAATTTTGTTGGTCGGCGGACATCAATCAAAGCTGATACACGGGGGAAAAAATCATATAACCATTGGAAAGTTCCATAAAGAAAATATAATATATTAAAAAATAAATTAATGCAGGTGAGCGACCCGAGACAATGGGGAAGCACAGTTTGTTAATGCTTACAATGCGTAAGTACACCCTGCTAGTACATTGTAGTACAAGCACTTTGGTGACCCGAAGATGCTGCAGCAGAAAGAATGGTATTACAGGATGACTTTACAAAGAAGGTTTCACCTTTCCGTTTTCTGATTGCAAAGCTCCGTGCCAACCGAACTCCTCAAGTGATCCTCCATCACATAGTGAGATCAGTCACAGGTACACTAGTAACTCTGCAATTTAGTGCTTTCAGTCTTACTCCATTACAAAGAGGACAGTTTAATTCTCAATGTAGGTGAAGTGGCAGAAACACCTGGGAAATGTACTCTTTAATGAAGATTTGATGCTTCTTTGCACCCCATATTAATTCATTTTTATATTCATCTGCAGCTACACTTGAGAAACCCCACATCTCTTATTTTCAGTCAATAATTACAAAACTGTCCCACAAAGTTGGCAAGTTTGAAATGGTAGTCTATCAAAATTTGTCACATTTTCTGGCACTTATTAGATTATAATTCATAAGAAAAAGCATACACACAGTATATGGCACGTAGAGGACAAAAAAAATGGACACACCAACATAAAGTCACTTAATAGGGCACTGAGCCACCATGTACGTCAAGTAGGCCTGTATGCACACACGCCATGGAGTCCACCTGCATCAGGCATTCTTTGGATGGATACAGCACCATTCTTCCAAGAGAAAGTCAATCAATCACACACTGTTTGATGGAGATGGAAACACTGTCTCAGGCATCGTTCCAGAATATCCGTAAATGTTCATTTGGCTCAGATCTGGTGACTGAGAAGGCCATGACATATGGCAGTGTTATGCTAATCAAACCAATTGGGTGGTCACACGTGCTCTGTGGATGGGGCATTGGGGGGTTCCCTTCGTGTGCAGGTTTTGGGGGGGCTTGCTGGATGCATCATTGGTAAGGGGTGTGGCTATGCTGCTGATTGCAGTGCCCTACTACCTGTGCACTGGTGTCATATTCACCGACCTCGGAAGGATGGCAGGCTGAGTCAACCCCTGGTGTCAATTCAGCAGTCAACGGGGCTCAAACTCAGGACCCTAGTTTCCATGACACCACCCTAACCGCTAAGCCAACACCATACTTATTGGGGGTCTAGAGCCATAATTATAGGCAACCAGCCTGTGCAACATCCTTATACATGACCAAGCATTTGGATGTTATTTGCTTCATAAACACATGGGCTCCCCTGTGTGGAAGCCATTGCTTGGTGTCGTCATTTACTCAAGGTATTTCCATTTTTTTGGTGAATTACCTGCATCATATATCCAGCAAGGTTACCGTGCTATGCACAGGAGGGAGCCCGGTTGCAAACAGACGATGTGGAAACCCACAAATGCCAATCCATGAACCAATAAATTCCACATCCTGTTACACCTTCAGTCGAATGCCAGGCATGGACGCCAGTTCATGAAGCACTTGGGCAAAAACAATTTACTGCAGCTGACCCTCCATAAGTAAGGTGGGGAATATTTCCATGATGTCAACATTTGCGAATCTGCGAATGTCACTAGTAGAAACACTGATCATCATTTCCTCCTTCTACTTCTACTGACATCATTTCCTCCTTCTCTCGAAATTTTCATTCCAAACAGCATCATTCCAATCACAAATTAACACTGTACCATTAATATAACAAAATACAACATTACAACACTCATGAGATAAACTAGATAAGATGATGTTCTGACATTACATCGGGTGGGGAGCAGTTTCATTCAGATCGAAACTCAAAATCTTAATTGTATTGAGGTGTATATATATATATGAAACCTCCCACTTCACCTTAGGACATCCATTGGGACTCAAAATGTTCCACAGAAGGTTTGGTAGTCCCAAAACTGAGGAGTAGTTCAGGGACAGACAGACAGACAGACACACTCCTGCTTTAATCATATAGATTTTGAGTTGTATGCATTTTGTTGCATACACTGGAAGTGTATAGGCTCAGAGTCATTGGTTCGCACACCTATCGGAGGTAAAACAATAATATAACCACAACTATTTAGTCAATTCGTCAGCATCCAATTACCTTTCCCTCGATTTACTTCACTGGGAACACAGCATGCACCACCGACAGAAACGTGCTCCCAGCATGTACCATGTGCAATGTTCATAGCAGTCAACAAATAAATAACAAGACCCAATCACGTCTCTCCCCCGTAATTGGATCGAATAACCATCAGCTCTCACCTAATCAATTACCTGTGATGGCTAGGCTTAGCAAAATAAATTAACTCCTCTCATGCTCTTCCAGCCAAAGAAAGCTACATAAAATAACCAAGAAAAAGCTACACAAGGTAAGTCTTTTGCAGGTTTCAAATGCTACCTGAGTTCCTCGACTCCACAACTGTGGAGACTGGTTGGGTTTGGTTTTTTTACAGCAAAAGGACTCAGTGACATAATGGTTTGAGCAGAATGAAATCTGAATCTGGGAGATCTGACTTTGATCCAAATCCTGCAGTGCTATAGAAAGTCTACGACCTCTTCCAAATTTCATCATTTGTTGCCTTAGACTTAGAACCTGAATTAAATTGCATTAAATCAGACTTTTTCCCACCTTTATTTACACATCTTAGGCCACATCTTCAAGTGAAAAATAAATCCACAAATTTCAGAAAATTAATTAAAAATACAAACTAGATAGCTGGTTGGATAAGTGCCCACCCCCTGAGTGTATACCTGGTGGAAGCACCTGTGACAGCAATTACAGCTGTGACTCTGTTGGGATAGGTCTCTTCCAACTCTGCACACTTTCATCGGGTAATATTTTCCCCATTCTTCTCTACAAAACGTTCAAGCTCAGTGAAGTTGTGTTAACATGAGTCACATTTGCTCTCGGCTAGGATACAGCGGCCGTACCCCTCCCCCTGAATTGACAGAAACATGCGCGGCCGCAGAGTTTTCTGAGGTGGCCTCAGGGTGGCCCTACGCTGTATGGCTATCTTTTACAGGCCGTAGGGGTCTCCGTGGATTAAGCGCGGAGTTATAACTTTTTTTCATTTCTAGGTTGGCCGTAGCAATTCGACAAACCGTAGCCATGAGTAGGATGTGTTCACACGTTGACCGTACGTATGGCGTACGGTGGCTTACGTTATTCGTGCGTTTTCGGTAGGCTCGTTACAATGAAAATGAATTTTGCCAACCCCGCCAAAAAATACAAAAAAAAAAAAATACGTTCGCCTTAGGCCCCCCCGCGGTCGCCTTGCGGGCACCTTGAGGCTACCTTGCGTTGCCTTGAAGATTATATGGCCGCCGCAGGGACGCCCTAAGGTCGCCGTGGCGAATCAAATCAAAGACCGTACAGCACCCCACGTTTTCGGTCTCCACAAATTTCTAAATACGCCGTGCGGCTACCCGAAAAATAAAAACATATGTGACTGCTACATTGTGTGACCATGGAAATACTGCGGCCGCCTATAATTGCTAGTGGCCGTCGATTTTTAGACCCTACGGCCGCGAGTCAAATGTGACTGAAGCATTAGTAACGTTGATGGACAGCAATCTTCAAGTCATGCCGAGATTTTTCGATTGGATTTAGGTCGGGTTCTGACTGGGCCACTCAAGGACATTTATCTTTTTTGTTCCTTCACCATCCCAGTGAAGCTTTAGCTGTGTGCTTCGGGCCGTTGTCATGCTGAAAGGTAAATTTCCATCCAATTTCAACTTTATTGCCGAGGGCAGCAGGTTTTCCTTGAGGATTTTTTGTATTTTGCTTCATCCATTTTCCCTTCTATCAAGCAAGTGCCAGTCCTGAGGATGAGAAACATCCCCATAACATCATGCTGCCACCACCATGCTTCACAGTTGGGATTTGTTCTTCAGGTGATGTGCTGTATTTGGTTTTGCACCAAACATAACGTTTGCATCGAGGCAAAAAGTTCCATCTTGGTTTCGTCAGACCAAAATCTTTTGCCACATGGCTTCAGAACCTCCGAAATGTATTTTTTGCATACCTCAAACGGGATTTAAGGGTGGCTGTTTTGAGTAATGCTCCTTATTGCCACCCTACCATACAGGCCAGACTTGTGGAGTGCTGGAATATTGTTGTCACATGCACATAGGACCATTGTTGCCAGAAAGACTGTCGATCTTTCAAAGTTGCCATTGGCCTCTTGGTGGCCTCTCTGATCAGTCTCCTCCTTGCTTAGTTGTCCAGTTTGGAGGAAGGCCTGATTTAGGCAGGGTCTTGGTGGTACAATGCCTTCCACTTCTTAATGATTGTCTTGACTGTGCTGCAAGGTTAAGGAACGAGCTGAAATGGTGAAATTGAGGGATTTAAAAAATTATTTATTGGTTGTTTGAGAAGAAGAGAGTGAGGGAAGGGAGTTGAATGAGGGTGAAAAGGATGAGTGTCGTGGAAGAGTGAGGAACGAAAATGGTGGGGAAGGAATTAATGAGGAAGCAGATGTTTCAAACATGTGGCCAACAAAGAACGAAAGTAATAATCAAAACATAGTGTAAGAGGTATTTGTTTCTGTTGTGTGTTGTTGTTTTATTATCGAAAGGCATTAGGAGGGAGTCTAGTGTGTGTGTGTGTGTGTGTGTGTGTGTGTGTGTTGTGTGGTGTGTGTGTGTGTGTGTGTGTGTGTGTGTGTGTGTGTGTGTGAATAGGGAGGTGAGGACAATGAAGGAAATAACATTGATTGATTGGTGTTTGAGTCATAGTTTAAAATGGGAAGGCCGAACACAGCTAAAGAAGATGCACAAGATCCAAATAACCAATATTCATGCAAATGATCGGCAATGAGACATAATATGATATCAATTCGAACAACGAAACGGACAACAATCATGGCACAGAGACAAATCCAGAAAGGTGTACTGAGCTTTTGATGCAGGTTACCTGGAGAAGAAAAGAAAAGGTGTCAACGCCATAAACTGGAAAATCTGCCTTTTATTTATTTTGCTTGTGCTGTCTCTGTAATTATTTTGTAGCATTTTAATGTGCATCCCCAGTGCCCGGGGCATGAAGAGTTAATTTCACTATAATGTGCAGATTGGCATACATTTGTAGACCAGACAGATGCGGCAGGTCGATTACCCCCTCCTTGAAGATTCTTAGTGAGCCAGTTGGGTTTTTAGTGACAATCCAATTTAAAAATGGTAACTCCTGGAACTAGTGTAGTTTCTAGAAGCGAATCCAAATCCTCAATACAGCTGTTCTCAACTGGATTTGAACCAAACTCTCAGATATCGTTTTCACTTTCCTCTGGAGTTTTCCATTGATTGTGAAGTTGAAAATGTGATATGAGCCAAATGTCGTAATGACCTTTGAGCAATTTCACTTCATTTCAAATTACAGGCGAGAAGTCGGCTTGATTTGCAAAAATACCTGCATCACTAAATGCTCTTGGAGCCTCGAAGACAGATAAAACGAAATATAAAGGATGTTAGCAACCCTCAAGTAATGAGTTTCCAAGCCTGAGCACAAAGTAACACCCAATTAACCCTGCAATGGGGTAAGCAAGATTTGCATATTTAGTGATATGTCCTGATCTGTGAGACCCTCCACCAAGCATGATTAAGTAGCAGGCTCTGGCGTCGTGTGTGAACAGGATACATTCTCTCAAGCAAGACCTCTATCATCTTCAGAATCGGAATTAATTGAAACCAGTTTGGATTCCTTGTATCCCAGAACCAGCCGTGGTTCACCAGGTCAAATTAAGCCAAATTTTAATAAGATAAAATGCCTTTTTGTAAGTATTTCATCAACTATAATGTAATAAATAAAGTTGAAAATAGTATCTAATTGGTCTCAAGTCTGACAGTAGAACACACCTCTCATTGAAGGATGCTATCAGTGATTAAAAGCAGTGTGACCACTCCTTGGCTTTTTTCACAAGATCTTGAACTATTCATTGTTCACCTTTGCGTCTTGGTTTTCTATAGGTTTTCTTGGCGTATAGGTTTTCTATTATCATCGCTTTTTCCGAAACCTTGTGAATTCTTGGCTTTTTTCATTGGCTCACCTTGGCATTTATGAAATGAGGAGTGGTCACACTGATTAAAAGTGAAATATAGTTAAGAGTAAAAAGGAACCATCATGGTGTTTGCTCATGTAATAGTAGACTCATAGACTGAAGGCTCAGCATTTCCTCTGACACCTCATTCGGGAACAGGGAAAGTGAGTGGCCGTGAGATTAAAGTCTGATATTCCCAGCTCCCTCCTTTCCGCTGTACTCGGACAAGTTTGCTGGACATGAATAGCAATTAGTAACTGCGCCTAAAGTTGGCCACCATTCAGTGTCATGCCGGACAACCGGTTCGAATTTCTTTTAAAATGCCGCAGCCACAGACTGGCTAACCACACCTGTGCAGTTGGATTTCTGGTTGAGTGTGGGGGTGCTTCCGCTCCTGCACACTTTTGCTCTTTTAAACCAATGTGTTGTGCTCTTCTTTCAAATTTTGTCTTGACACTCTTTTTAAAAGCTTTAAAAGCCACGGGATTAAACTCCCACTGCTTGCATTCAGAGCCGTAACACATACACAGCTGTGCTGCCCTCCTCAGAGATCACACTGGCTTCCACCTCCTTGGAGCTCGCTCTCAGCCGACGAAGCTCAGTTCGTTGGTCACCCAGGCCATTCCCCAGTGGTGGTACTATGTGAGTCCATCTTGGCATAGTTGGGTGATCTGGCTTCCCTGTTGTGTTTGCAATCCTACACGATGAGCCCTGCGCTTTGTTTTAGATGACAAGTACGACCATTGCCTTTCACCTCTTACCCCAACACACCCATTTAACCGCTCACACTCCAGATAGCCTTTCACGCTGCATACGCTAATTCCTCTTTAGTCTTACCTTTCTCCTTTTCCCTCTCATCTCTTTACCCCAGTAGATTGTTACAGCTTTTCTATTAGAACCCAGGCAGCAGTGTCCCCTGGTTTTCATATCTCCCAGCAATCCTTTCAGCTGCCCCATGCACCATCTGCATGAGCTTTGCCTCTACATTTCAAGAAAAACAAGTAAAACCGGTGAGACTCACAGGATCTAGGAAGAAACTTGTGTTTCGCTTGTTTGATAGTGGAGATACCACTTTCACCGTTATGAATGCCTGGAAACCATAAGCCGCTCGTTAGACCAAAATAAGGTTGTGAAAAGATATTATGCATCCATCTTCATTGTTTGTGCAATGCAGATGTGCTGCCCCCCCTATTGTCTTGATGTATTTCAACAGAAAACGTTTTTTTAGAGAGAAAGATCTCAATGATCATTTCAGATTGTTGGTGATTCAGCACTCCTTAAGGTGAACAGAATAAGTGGACTATTTTTGTTTTCCTTCACATAGTATTGCTTTATGTGTAAGGTGTGTGGTGGTTCATTGTTGCTCATGTTGTAGTTGTGTAGTATGCATTAGCAAGAAATTTCATTGGTTTTAACTCAACAGGGAGCTGATACTCTATGTGCTCCGTCTTTGGGGTGGTATGAGGAAAAGATCTGCGCGATGTGAAAGCGAAACCTTGGAAGGTTTTTGAAATATCCCGAACACAAACCAACTTACCGAGATGGTTGCCATGGCAACATAATTCCGCCAATCACAGCCTTGATCTAATGAGGTTGAGATCATGTCATGAGGAATATAGTGGCCTGCAAAGTATTCACCCCTCCCAATAATACCACATTATTAGATGAATTACAAATGATGTAGAAACTATTTTTCCAAATGATCTTTTGTTTTTATAACTGAAGAGATCAAACTAAAACCGTTATAGTTGAAATGAGGTGATGAGGTGAATGAGGTTAATGTCAAATGTACAAATCAAAATTCACTGGTTGCTACAAGTGTTCAGCCCTTCAGTCAGCACTTGTGAAAGAAGATTTTGTAATCAATGACTGTGATAAGTCTTATTGGGTAGTCTCTACTAGCTTTGCACAGTGAGATGGTGAAATATTTGCCATTATTCACGTGAAACTGCTCTATTATGTCAAGTTTGATGGGGACAGTCGATGGGACTGCAATCTTCCAAGTCTCACCATAAGTGTTCAATTGGGTTCAAGTCAGGACTTTGACTGGGCCACTCAAGACATTTATTTTCTTCTCTTCAGCCACCCATGTGTGGTTTAGCTTGTTCTTCAGATCATTGTCCTGCTGGAAATGTGAATCTCCTACACAGTTTCAGATTCATGACTGACTCAAGCGGTTTCATCAGCAGGCATTCTCTGGACTTTGCACCATCCTTTTCCCTCTATCCAAGACAAGCTTGACAGTCCCTGCTGCTGAGAAAAGCAACCCCTATAACATGATGCTCTCGACCGCCATGTCTTGACAGTAGGGATGGTGTTGACTGGCTGTGGCAGTGTTCGGCTTGCACAGACATAATGCTTAACGCTTTAGATGCATATTGTTTCAGTATGGCTCTTTCTGCCACCTGTCCATAGAGCAGCTTTGTGAAGGGAATGGGATATTGTTGATTGTGAACATTGACCTCCATCCAGACATGGAGCTTGTAGATCTTTCAAGTCTTGCTGGATTTACCGTGACATCCTGAAGCCAGTTTCCTGTTTGCCCGGCTGGCTGGATGTGAATGGGTGACTGACCTGGGTAGAGTCTGGGTGGTATGATACTCTTCCACTTCTTAATGATGGATTTCACCGTGAGTGACTCACAAAGAGAAATGAGCTTGAATCTCTTATACCCTCTCCTAACCGGTGCTTCTCCCATTCACTTATGTTTGACTCTTTGGAAAGCTCCTTTTGTCTTCATGGTTTACCTTGTTGGTTGACAGAGTTGGAGTTCTAACCATAAAACTCGTTTGATAGTGGGGATAGATTATTTCAAGTTAAACCACTGATTTAGCAAACGAGGTGAAACCTATTACAGGCGTAATTTTTGAACTTTAAAAACAAAATAATTTTTCCTGAAGTGATTTTGGGTAAATTAGACCAAAGTGCTTGAATACCTTATGTAACGGAGAAATCATCTCATTTTTCTCTGTTAATGCAAACTTATTCACATTTTATATGCATTTTTTTTAGCGTTAAATCACTTTGGAGAGTTTGGGAAGACTTTAGAAATTAAGTTGATTTGAAAGCTATCATGAATAATCTCAGGTAGCATCAAAATGGAAACTTTGAAAGGGGGTGAATACTTTCGCAGGCCACTGTGTATGTCTGCAATATGAATCTAAATGTTCTAATGATTTTATATAAAAAAAATATCTCATGCCAAAAGTACATGGATGGATGATCAGTCATGGATGGAGCTCATATTATGTCCCCTTCTCCTGACCTTGTTGGAGGGTTTGGGGGACAATATAGAGTGAATCAATTGGTAAACAGTTGAAGGGATAGTGAAGAATTATCGCAGGGATAAACCACAAAAAAACCTAGACGGAAATTCCCTTTTTTAAAAACCTCTAATAACTTTCCTCCATTCTCATGATATCCCTTACGTTTTGCAGTGCCCATGTCAGTTGTTTTTTTCTTCACAATGTGTCCTTTTTGGCAGATGTCAGTGGGGGATCACGTGGCCGAGAGGGTATCTTACATTTACCAGCCTAAGAGACAGAGGCAGGCAAGTTTGACAGGGAAGATCGATTATCAGGAATAGAAGGGTACGTGACTTTTTAAATTGACGAATTTGTGGGTTGTAATTATATTTTTGAGGAAAAATGCGGCAGGCATAGATTAGAGCCTCCTCAATTCTTCCTCATCATCGACGATTGAGGGATGGATAGAGGAATGTCTGATGAGTGATGTTGTGGTGAAAGATGAAGGTGTGAATGAGGTGCGTGGTGAAATTTTTTAGTCACGAGAGTGCATGGCAAACAAGGAGGGGTGTTTGTGTGTGAAGTGAGGCAGCTAGTACACCCCCTGTGGAAACAGACCTTGCCTATATTGGCATTCGATTAAGAGAGGGTTCCGATGATTTGGTTCAGGATGTCGTTCTGCGTTGCTTTCTGGGTGAAGAAAGTTTTATTTTGCAGAGGTTGCAGACGGGTGGCAGCTTTGTTATGAAGAAGTTTTGAAGAGAATTGGCATTCGGTGCTGACACAATGGCTCAAGCCGAGCAGAGCCAAAGGAGGCAGGGGAGTTGGGTTGAGATGTGCCGAACACCCCAGGAGAGGGGTTCAGGCACCACTGCCAGAGAGGCACCAGAGAGGGAAAGGCAGGAGAGGCTCCCCCTAATAGTTTAAGGAGTGGAGGGGGGGGGGGGGGGGGGGGGGGGGGGGGGGGGGGGGGGGGGGGGGGGGGGGGGGGTGGTAGCTGAGTAGGGGTGTAACACTAGTGGCACGGACAAGAACTGCTCGGAGAAAGCCCCACACTGCCGCAACTAGACACATCGTTGTGCATGGCACAGAAAGAAAATTTGAGGGCTGGGCCCAAGCTTGTTGGAGGCACCAACGTGTGGGACGATTGGGTAGATTGGTTGCATGATCCACTGTTGAAGGGGTGGGGGTGTAATGATAAAGAGGTGTTGAGAATTTTACGACAGAGTAAGGGATTGCTAACCCGCCTTTGTTACATTTTTGAATTTCTGCGGCTCTGGTTAAACCGGAGTGGGTAATTGTGAATTTGCGAGGACCCATTGTGACTCAAATTTTAGTTTCTGGGGTGCACCCACCTACCCACCAGGGCTAACTCCGCCGCGAGCTTGTCGGCACGCCACCTCATATGGTTAACAATATTATCCTTGATTTTCCTTCTGGAAAATAGGATAGTTAATGTGTTTAGTTGGCCGGGGGGGACAGATTATTCATAGTGCAGCAGTAAGTTAGGCATAGGTGAATATAAAGGAACAATGGTGAGCTAAATGCAGATGGATTACAGGGGCAGTTATAGTTATTTCGAGGGGTTAGCAGGGCGGATAGTCAGATAGGTTGGGGCTGAACCGGCCAGTGTTCTGGCTGACACTACCCACCCCCATTCCACAGCTATAAGAACAACATAAGCAGGCCGGCTGCAACAATCTGCCGGCCATTCATGCCTGCTGAGCCTTGCCCTTGCCTTACCGATAATTCATTTTGCCTGTTTTGCATGCCCTGCCATCCTGCATGCCATGCCTGCCCACATGCCATAAATACCTGCCATCATGCGATGTTGCCTCTCACCTGCTGTGTGTGTTTGTTGCCAGCCATTGTGGGCCAATCGTGGCAGTTTCTGGGCTTCTGTATATGAAAAAGGCCAGCACAAGGTCAAAGAACCACCGTTAGCTGAGATACACCATTGTTGGTGTTTCAATATTGGGCCACGTGGGACAAAAAGACTCCAGTTGAGCGGCCATGTGTCCCACCAATATGTTGCCAAATTGACGGCGAAGGGAAGACTGTTGTACTTTATTGAATTGGGCCACAGGGCCGAAGGACTCACCTCGTGTTGAGGCAGCCATGTGGGCCCAGGGTTTAAGTATGTGGGCCGCTTCATGCAAAGAGTGCCATCCCTGGTGAGTTCCCTTCTGATGTTACAGGATGCTCTGCCCCATGTTGAACCTCCGCACACCAGTTCGTCCACCATTGTTCCCTGGTTTGCCTCACAGTTTCGAGTAATACGCCATGTAACAATGCTTTGGAGTATGTGCTTCGGGTCCACTGTTTCCCTTCAATGAGGTCTTTCCTCGTTTTTCCCAGGCTGCCATCACCGGTTCCTCACGACACATTAGAAATTTCCTGGCAGTTTTGTCACTGAAGCACCTGCCAAACGCCACCACAACACAGCCTTTTTTACATCTTGAAGTCTCCCCTTGCAGTCATCCTTGCTCTTAATACCCAGACTGAGCAACAACACACTTACATATTATGATGAGAGGATTCCAGGAGAGTTTGCATATGTTATATCAGACACCGTCATCCATCCGCTACATGTTGGCCTGTACTTTGTGAATAAGTTTGTATGGCCCGTGTACCCTGGTGTTCCATATTTTGAATGTCTTTGCTGATGGTAAATTTAAGAGAGGGGAGGGAGAAAGAGGGAAGAGAGAGGAGGGAGAGAGGCTAGGGTGGGGAGGGAGAGAGAGGGGAGAGGAGGGAAGAGGGGTGGGAGAGATAAAAGAGAGAGAGGGGAAAGGAAGAGGCGATGGTGGGAGAGGGAGGAGGGGGAGACAGTAGTAGGGGAGAGGGGTGGAGAGATAGAAAGAGAGAGAGGGGTGAAGGAGAGGCGTGGGGAGACAGAGAGGGAGAGGTTGGAAGAGATAAGAAGAGAGAGGAGAGGGTGGTCATGGGAGGAGGGAGATGGAGCAGATAAGAGGGGAAGGGAAGGGGGGGGGAGAATTTCTGGCAGATGTGATGCCAAGGTTAACGTCCATTGTGAAGAGATGGCACGCACATTGATGACCCCTTTTTGCATGCATCGCCATGGCTTGCAAATCAAACAACAAGCAACTTGTAGAGTGCTTTGCAAGTAACTAAGCATTAAGCAAGCACTCACAAGAAACAGTTGATCAGGAACGTCTGGCTTGGCAAGCGATGAAGCAAGCGATTGGGATGCCATCCAAAACGCAAACATGCTATCTTCACACTTTTCAGGTTCACTCGCAGATCGACAGTTGATTTCGTCACGTGATCCAGATCCTCAAAACGGAAATTATATTGTTGATTGTTACACTTCAACTAGTCATGAGAAATTAACACCGGTGGGGTGACTCAGCCTGTCATCCTTCCTTGTCGGCGCAAATGAGTACCACGTAGGGGCACAGAATCAGTGGCATAGTCGGTGCCAACAAAATTCATAACTACTACCTGGCATGCAGTTGCCATGCACAAGAATAAGAAGAAATTCTGTGCAGGGAATCGTGGAAAAGAGCATCACATCATGCACAGAATCGCTCTCAACCTCCCGTCGATTTTGAAAGCGCAGCACTTTTGTAGGGATGAGTTCAGGCATTCAATAATATGATAGAAAATAAGTTAAAGAAATATATTGAAGTGCATCTATTGTTAAGAAACCATTGTGGAATATCCCAAATCAAGGTGTTGTTGAGCTGGCCAGGAACAAAAGGGAATTCAGACCCCAGCGAGCTGAACAGGGGGCCTGACAAAGTGGCTGAACCAAAGAATGAATCCTTGATGAAAGGATATATAATTAAATAATGCCGTTAATTATCTTCAAAAGGAGTGTTTTTATTTAACCCAATCATCCAATTTCACTCTGCACTTCCTAGAGTTTCTTGTGTGCATCAAAGTTTCAGGCTGCTAGGTTTTCATGGGTTTTGGAGTTATGGAGGAGATCACACAACACCACACCACAACACTGACATTTATCATTATAGAAGATAATATATAATTAATATTATATATTATACTGTATATATATATGCACCTGTGAAATGTGTGTCCCTGTGCCTGTCCCACTTTCCTCCCCATCCATCTCCACTGCAACTATCCCACTCCCCCCCCCCCCCCGTTGTGACATGAGACTGATGGGTTGATTAACATGGTGTTCATAGGAACAAGCATGATGACGCTCTTCTGTGCCCAAGTTCTTCCTTTCCCTGCAATGCAGCTAATTTTTATTTTTTTTCTGCAGGAACTGATTTCACAGAAATTGTTTTGATACGAGCATCTCCTGCTTCTCCATTCGAATCACAGTGGTATCACTTTGGCTTGCTTTGAACTTGCAGCTGTGTGACTCATTGATATCATTCCGTTCTTGTTACTTGAGAAACGATTCATCCTGTAGCAACTGAAAACCACATCTGTGAAATTCACTTAAAAACGTGCAAAGTGATTTTAAAAAAAAAAACAAAAACTTTGGACCAAGCTGTTAGGTATCAGTTTGGCCATTTTCCCATCTGACAAAATTAATCTCAATGTTGACTCCAGGTTCAAACCATAATATGTACTGTGTCTTGTTCTTAAGTGTGTTTGCATTCCTCCAGACAAACGGGCCTTGGACTTAGGAGGAGGCACAAATGAGGAACCTCAACAAATGAGGTATGCCAGGTTTTAATTCCATCCTGAACACAAATTAATCTCAATGTTGGACCCAGGTTTCAGACCATAATATGATTGTCTTGTTCTTAACGTGTGTTTGCATTCGCTCCAACGGCCTTGGACATAGGAGGAGCAAAATGGAGGTCTGGTGGGAATGGAGCAGAGAATGTGGTGACCCAAGGGCCTCCTTCTGGCAATGCGGTTACTCCAACCACTTGCGGTTGGTAGTGCTCATTGGGCCATGGTCGAGGTGTGGCTTGAGAAATAATTAGAATTCATGGCAGGTGAACACAGAGAAGCTCAGAGGAAAGGAAAAGAACCGCAAGGCTTCCTAATCTCTGGCCGGCCGCAGCAATGAACGCTGCACGCTAGTGGCCCCTGCTTCCCACATAAAAAGACAAAATGCTCGCTCGTTACACTACCTATTAAGGCATAAATTGTAGATGTAACACAGAAGGCTTTTCCAAATAACGATTTGTGCTTCACATTAGCTAAAGGGTCTGTGTAAAATTACAGTGGGCGCAGCTCTCGCTGTGGATGTACATGAACGGCAGACCTTGTCAAATAATTGCTGTTTTGGACAGGATTTCGATATGGTGGTGAAACATAATGGCTTTCTGGCACTGCTTGGAACAATTTGGAGTAATTATACCAATGACCCTTCAAAGTAAGGCCTTTGTGGTCTGAGCCCCAAATTTATTATTCCTGGCTAATACAGTAATGCGGAAGGGCCTGAGGTAATGCTTGTAATGCGATGATGTTTCTCAATTTGTCCCAATTCGTGCTGAGTTAATTGCATGTTTGTAGGAATTTATTTCCCCATCTGATGTTCAAAGTTCCAATATCACTTTCTTCTAGATAATGATACCTGTTCCATGCCACCATTGTCCTTCTTCCATTATAACCTCTGATGAGGACCCACCATTGATTTGTCTTTCTGTGTCACCTTGATTCACTTTGTTCGTACGTCGAAGGCACATCCACGACACGGTTCCTCAACTCGGATGTGTCGGTTACGGGGTGGTGGAGCCATCGCACTCTATGTTTGACGATCTAGATTTGGATATGATATAAATTAAAAATAAAAATTGGGGCAATACCCCTGGGTGCTCATCTGGTAGAATAATGATACTGAGGAGAACTCAAAGTGGGACGAATCAGCAAAAGGTACCAGATGACCAATGTTGGTCGCAAATACTATTTGGGGCACCCCCTCCTCCCCAGTAAAATCCCGCTTCAACCCAATTTTTTTAATTGCGTGAGCAAACTGGCTACATCACCGTTCATGCGAATGGAATTTGTGGGAAAGTTCTTCAAATTGTGTTGAGTAGTTTCGGAGAAGAAAGGAATACATATTATGGGGGGGGGGGGGGAAATAACCTCCCACTGCTCCCTCACTTCCTCAGACCGACAATTTTATAATGTTGTGAACAACTTGGTGGCATCACGAGTGGTTGGTGGTGGTTGGTGGTCAAGTTTCATTGGAATTGTTGTGTACTTTCTGAGAATGAAAGCAAGATTGCCGATATTGGGGGCAACCACCCCTCGTAGCCCCTTAAACCCCGACGTTTTTTTTCTTTAATGCCAATGACAAACTTGGTACATACAGGATAGAGGTTGTGGTAAAGTTTCAGTCGAAATTGTATTGTATTTCAGAGAAGAAGTTGCAAGTATTTATGGACGGACGGGCAGCGCAAAGCAATCCCATTAAGCTCTTGACTATGTTCGCAGGTGAGCTAAATAATCAGAATTTTTATTGTCACATATCTAATGGTTTCTCAGAATCATCCCGCCATCCAAAATCCATGCTCTTTCTACCCCTGTAATCCCGCAAGCCCACATCCAAATTAACAGTTTTGCCTTCTTGAGAGTTTCTTCTGTATCCATCTTTACCACCTGTGTTCGCCCTCTACCCCTCTTTACTCCCACTTCCCCTAATTTGTCCAAGTCTCATTTATTTATGCTTTAACTCTGCTGTTTGGTGTCACCATAATTCCCCCCCCCAACCTCCTTATGTTCCTATTTGTTCTGTCCCGTCCTGAATCCATATCACTGTTTCGCTCTTCCATGAGTCTCATAATTTGTTATTTCAAGAAAAAACAAATGGAATTGATATTGTATTGAACAGGAGACTTCAATTTTAACTGTAACTGTAAAAGGTACAGCCCACCTGCCTCCACCCCGGAGGTGGTTCGCACACTGTGAAATGTTTGGCTACGTCGTTCCCAGGTCATGAGATACTCCTAGAATACCTTTCCTGTGAGGCAATTTCGGTCTCAAAAATAATTGGTGGATGAATTAATTTACATAAAATGCAAATCGTCTTCAAATTTCAAGTCAATCGGATGAAAATTGAGCATTTCAGAAATACCGCCTGATTTGTTGACCTTTGGCCGATGTTGACCTTTTGAACTCTTGCTTTTGACCAATTCCACCATTTTTTGAAGTTTTCTGAAGATCGATTTAAAATTTTGACCTGTAAGTGATTACATACAAATCGTTCAGCTCATCATGCCTGCACTACACCAACATCAGATGAACTAAATCCGACAAACTAACGACATCATTTCATTGTGGGGAATGGGGGAGAGCTGGGGAGAAATGGGAATGAGAAAAGTGTGGCAGGCTCAGGAACATCACCAAGGTTTTCTGAAGAAAAAAAAAGTGCTTATTTACTCTTGTACTTTTTTTATTATTATTAAAAAAAATTGGGGGTAGTGGTGGGAGAAGGCGTTTTTAGAATGAAGAATGCACAACACCGACAACATACTATCTCCTAACGAGACCCGCACAGATATCACACTCTGTACACAATCACCCATCAATGCTCAAACTACCTAAAAGTACTGTCAACATCCTGTACCCATCTATCTCCATAACTTCCAGGTACCTATCTAATTCCTAATTTAAACTTATCTCCTGTTTCTGCTGCCATTACCTTTCCAGGAAGACCATTCTATGCATTAACTCCTCTCTGAGTGAAAGACCCATGCCTTACTACCGTCTTAACTCTCCTCTTCTTACTCTCAGGCTATGGCCCCTGGTCCTATCACTGTCAACTCTGTTGAATAATTCATCTGCACTTATTTTATCTCTACCTTTATTATCTTAAACATCTCTATCATATCTCCTTGTAACCAACCTCCTTTCCTCGTGTATAAGCCTGTCTCCTTCAGCCGCTCTTCATAGCTGAGTCGAGCTAAGCCTGGAAATCAATTCTAGGAGCCCTGTACTGAACCTCTCTAATGGCATCTATGTCCTTCCTGAGTTGTGGTGACCAAACTGCACACAATATTCTAGATGTGGCCCTCACTAAATTCCTCTGTAAAATGTTAACACCACCTCTTTGATTTATAATTGATCCCTCTGAATACAACCTAAAACCCTAGTCACTCTGCCTATAGGTACCTATTGTGCTGTCTGCTTACCTCCGTATCTATTACCACCTGGGATCCTTCTCCTGGGTGACACGCTCCAACAATTACCCCGTGCATCCTGTAATCTCTATTTTCATTATTCTTCCCCATCCCAACACCTTACACTTGTTTTGGTTATTAACTCCACCTCCAATCTTTTGTCCAATCTATAACAGGATCTCGATTCAAGGCTTCCCAGAATGTAATCACCCCATGTTATCTACTCCAGGCTAAATGCTTATTACAGATGCTACATTTCCTGTGTCATCTGTAATGAGCTGACCTCCAGCTAAATGTCATCTGCAAATTGGAAAGCCGTCTTAACCCGACTGTCCAAATAACTTTGCTTCAACAAAGTGAGATGAATGCAGAAAAGTCAGCATCTTCACACGGGTGTGACATTCGAAAAAGTTGCAAATTCGAATGCAGAAGAAATCCCACACAAATCTACCGGGCAAAACACAGCAATCACACCCTGATGAGAAAACGCCTTGGGGTTTCCCAATTTTATTAGGTTTATGAAAAAATGGCAGAGCTCTTGCCTCTCACTGCTCCATTTGGCCTTGATTTCATTCCCCTTTCAACTTCCCATATGCCCTTATATCTCCTTCCATGAAAGCTTTCATGATTCCTCTCCTTCTACCTTTCTATCCTTTCACTTTCCTATTTTCTTCTTTTATAAATCTGCTACGCTCTTACTTGTTTATGGTGGAAATAAATCGATGGTGCTCACATCACGAAGCACCATGACATTGATTCTCTGTCAATTCTCAAGTTAACTCAAGCAGAGGTTTTGAAGTGGATCACTTCGTAGTTGGTATTTAAGGCAGACATCAAGATAGCTTATGGTTATTGCTGGAACGTGATGTGGTGTTTTGTAAAATGGTCCAGATAACCTCAACATCTGCCACATAGGCCAACGTCAAACTGCATAAGCAATAGCTGTTGGAGACAATTTGTGGTTCATGGCCTGATAAAGCTATTATATCTTCGTGCTGGATTTTTCCAATTAATTCTGCACTAGAACATACACCATTTGCTTCGATGAAAAGAATACGAAATAGAGAAGGAGAAGAGAGGAAGAGAGAGAGAGAGAAAGACAGAGAGAGAGAGAGAAAGACAGGAGAGGAGAGAGAAAGACAGGAAGAGAGAGAGAGAGAAAGACAGAGAGAGAGAGAGAAAGACAGGAGAGAAGAGAGAGAGGACAGGGAGAGAAGATAAAGACAGGAGAGAAGGAAGAAAGACAGAGAGAGAGAGAGAAGACAGGAGAGAGAGAAGAGAAAGGACAGGAGAGAGAGAGAAAGACAGAGAGAAGAGAAGACAGAAAAGACAGAGAAAGAGAGAGTAAAAGACAGGAGAGAAGAGAAGAGAGGAGAAACAGGAGAGAGAGAGAGAAGAGAGAGGAGACAGGAGAGAAGAGGAGAGACAGGAGAGAGAGAGAGAGAAAGACGGAGGAAGAGAGAGAAAGACAGAGAGGAGAAAAAGAAGGAGAGAGAGAGAGAGAAAGAGACAGGAAGAGGAGAGAAGAGAGAAAGCAAGGAGAAGAGAGAGAGGATGAGAGAGAGAAGACGAGGGAGAGAGAGAGAGAGAGAGAGACGAAGAGATGAGAGAAGAGAGAAGAGAGGGGGAGAGGAAGGAAGAAGAGAGTAGAGAGGAGCAGAGGGAGAAGAACAGGAGAGAGAGATGAAGACAGAGAGAGAGAGAGAATGACGGAGAGAGGAAGAAGGAGAGAGAGAGAAGAGAAGAAAGACAAGGGAGGAGGAGAGAGAGAGAAAGAGA